>JAVIWB010003234.1:0-428805 GCA_031893035.1 Dermolepida albohirtum | reverse complement strand
GCACATAATCGCGGCATTCTTGCAATTAGTTTTGCTAATGTATCCGGTGTTATGCGGACCCAAGCTTCCTGCAGTTTCCTCCACAAATCAGCCTCCGATATTGGCACTGCTTTCCGGCCCTCCCGATCAAGTTCCTCCCACAATAACTCTATTGGATTTAGATCGGGGCTTTGGGGAGGCCATTTCATAACTTCGATGGATCCTTTCGCTTCCAAGAGTTGCAAATAGTCTTTGCATATTTTGGATGTGTGCTTTGGGTCATTATCCTGCTGGAATACAAAATTCCTACCCAAAAGTCTTAATCCTGAAGCAATAGCGTTGGTCTCCAAAATGTTTCGATACTGCTCTTTCCTTAGTATTCCCTCAATTTTCACAATATTACCCACGACCGTACCACTAAAACAACTCCAGATCATCACAGAACCACCGCCATGTTTAACCGTAGGCACAATACATTGCTCTGCCGCACGCTCACCTGTAGATCTCCGAACGAAAACACGTCTTCTGGACCCGAAAATTTCGACCTTTGACTCATCGGTTCACAAGACTTTACTCCACTGTTCAACTGTCCAATGTTGGTGTTCACGAGCCCAGTTTAAGCGTTTCCGCTTATTCTGTTTGCGCAATAACGGTTTTTTCATTGCAATTCGTCCGTACAAACCTGCTTTGTACAAGCGACGTTTGACCGTTGTTACGCTTATTGACTTTGGACGGTCTGCATTGATTTCTGCAGCGATTTCTGGGGCTGTTTTCCGTCGATTTCTTTTGCTTGTGATCACTATTGCACGATCCTCAGCAGAAATTGTCGCTCTGGGTCTCCCATTCCGTGATTTATTGAGAACACTGCCACTTTCTCGGTATTTTTTGACGACATAGTCTACGGAAGTATTATTTAATTTTAATTGTTTCGCAATTTGCCGGTTGATTTTGCCATCTTCATGGTGCGCAATTATAAGAGAACGTGTTTCAATGTCCATCTCTTTTCTTTTTGGCATATTTAACGATCTTAACAACACGACTAGCACAGGAATATCTCACAACGAATACAGAAACGTAACTGAGGGTAATTTCAAAAATCTAACATGAAACTCGCCCGAGGTCATTAAAACATCATTACTAAACTTATCCTTCAGTATCCTTCACAGAAAGACAATTACAAGAACTTGGAGAAACTATTATTGCGCTAATCCCCAGGTAGTCCCAATAATAAATTTTGGTTTATTGCAGGTAATAAAGTAATACATAATGTTACTTATGCAGCGTTTCTGTAGATTAGTGTATGCATCAATTTCTGAAAATATGCAAAATATGTTTTTGTCAAAATGAAAATTTCTTGGTTTATTATACAAATGCATATAATTCTTGCTTTTTGTTTAGTATGTCTCTCTTTATTTTATTATATTATCCTTTACTTCTAAAACAAATATCATTTTTAGCAATCAGAATAGGAGACACATTCTTATTTATTCTTTTTACCATATTTTAGAAAGAAAAATTTCTTGGAATATCGATAAATTATTCTTTTACAAGAGTTGCCTTATATATAAATTCATTTATTTACTGTTCTTGTTGTATCACATACTTTTTCCACTCGTTTATGTGTACGTGTGTATATTTGCATTGTCCTTTAACTGGAATGTTATTTCCGTTGGGCAATAAAAGATATTATTATTATGTTATTAATTACTTCGCGTAAATCGAGATTTAAGGAACGATTTTCTTAACTTATGGTGTACGCCTTTCTCCTTCTAGGCTCTATTTTCTGCTGGAATGAAAATGGTTTTTCATTATATAAAAATATGGTATGTCAATACATCAAATCATGTTTCACTGTTGTGTTGTTATTACAACGGCTACTGCATGTTTGCACTTGTGCATCGAGTGCTACCACTTGCTGTTTGAATACGGGACGCATAAATTGCACTCGAGGTATTTGGACCTGGAATGGGCGCAAGTGAGACAAGCGAAGAAAAAAAGGCTTGATTTATAGTTGATGTGTGCGAAATGTTCGATGATTGCGTCCACTTGCGCAACGACAACGGATAATTGAAGTGGCACGACTCTGAAGTTTCTTAATTATGGATTCCAGTCGCACATGTGAAACGATTACGGGGACAACTATTGAATTGATTGATCAAAGTAGTAGAGGATTTAGGTTGCGACGTAAAACGGAAACGAACTTGTTTGAATATACGGGGATAACAATAATTAAGGTTCGTTTCGAATAATATTTGTAATTCATTTGGTAAACAAGATTTTGAGAAAGATCTTGAGGATCATACTGAGATGTTAAATCATAGGTCCCATTAGTTACTAGTTTTATATATACGGGGATGGATCGGAAATGTTTGTAGAACGAACTAGATGATAGTTTAGCGCGCTAAGCAAACAGATCGTGAATAAACACCAAATCTAATTCAAGTAAACAATTTGTGCATTTTATTAATCATGAATAAGATAAGAATGAATTTTGTGCAGTGCATTTTTTGAAAGAGTTAAATGACTAACAAATGGTAAGTCTCCTTCGTATGCTATAATTGCAAATTGGGTTGCCAAATTTAAACTCTGTAGAACAAGCACGAATAATGCACAATATTCTGACAGATCAAAAAGTGTAACCCATGAAGAAACAATTGAAAAAGATCAGGAAATCGTGTTGAATGATCGCTGTATAATATATAATGCCTGTCAATAATATTTGTTTGTTTTGGCATAGATTTTTCTCGGATTTCTCAGCCTAACGTCAGGAGACTTTTCACTCAATCCATATATTAAAATAACAGAGAATGTTTTTCCTTTGTTTTTTTTTCTTTGGAATTCGGCTTATATAAATTTTAATTAAAACTTCGAGAACTCTTTTTAATTTTCTCCTTTAAAATAATAAATATTTAAAACCTGTACATCAATAAAAAGTTATTTGCAATAGTATAATAGTTAATAGCAACTTGTAAATTACTAAAATTAGTTCATTTTACTGTCTTATAACTACATCATACAGAGCGTTACCTATTTAAAAAAGAATAAATGAATTGATATTGTTTCTCTCTTGCAATGAGAATTCTTTTAGGTCTTGGGTGGTTTTTGAAGCTGGTGTATGTCTTCGGGTACGGCGTCCCAATTCATCGCAGTCGTGTTCAGTGTCTAAATTGAGGGTTGGCCACTCGAGCCACCTAATTCCCACATGAGCGAGATACTTTCTGACTACTCTGACTAAGTATAATTTACCATCACCTTGCATGAAAATGCCGTGCTCATTCATAGCGATTATGAAAGACATAGAACTCTCATAATGAATTTTTGGGCTACTAAGGAGCCATTTTGCATCAAGAACAATTATGTGCGTGCTTATGAAGAGATTCCCATTCAAATTATAAGCGACATATCGCAAAATTGAAGTCGTTCAATGATACAAACTGTAGTGCATTTTTTTCCGGATCTTTTCATATTTGCTGTTTCTTCCAGTAAGACAAAACTATAATTCCTTTGAAAGTAGTATTTTGTTACAGTTCTCATTATTCCATGCCAGATGATCTCAGGCAAAAGGCAATTCTACAATTCGATGCCCGTTTGGCAATAGTGGACTCGTAAATTGGAAGTCAAACCGACATTCCAAAGCAAAATTTTTTGCGGATATCATAAAACAGTTTGTGGTGATTCGTTTTCGATTGAATAGTGGCATTCTGGTTATCAGGCTCCTTCAAACGTTTGCGCAAATTTTTTTTATAGCATAAAACCTCCTACCAACAATCTTTGCAGTTTCACGTTATCCTCCACCATCATGCAACAAAGCCATGATTCTTGACACAACAAAGTCTAAAGACATTATGACCTGCCAAGTAAACCCTATAAATACTTCACTGTGTGATTTAAAGGTTATATACAAATATATTTGAAAGATAACAATATGACGGATAAGATTTCTCGGAAAACAAATAATTATGCACTTAGTAGTGCAAATACATATGAACGTTCGATTTTAACAGAATATCAGAAGTTCAATGTAACCTCAATTTTTTGGTCGCCAATGTATTACTCTACATACGCTTAGGACAATTTTAAGGTCTCTATTTCTTCTATTTTGGTTCATATTCCTTTAAGCATCCGTGCTTGGACTGTTATTGAGATTACTCTTATTTATTTAGAATGTGGAATATATACATGTCAATTGCTTTTTTCGAGAAGTGCATCTCGTAGATATCGTTGAGAACTGAAAAGGCTTATTCTCTATACCAGCTTCCTACTAAACAGTAACAAGGAACTAAGAATGACAACAACAAGATTGCTGAAAGCTCGTCAGAGAACAGCCCTTTCCATTGTTCAAAGTTATTACACGGCGCAGCTCTGAAAAGAAGCAGCAAATAAATTTTGACCATAAAAGTTGTAAACATATATACCAGGTATACTGGAAAGTCATTACCGGTTTTTCTAACAGATGTTGCTAGGCTTAAGTATGCAATGTTATGCTTTGGCACATATGTTATTTTATTCTAATGACATTAAGTCATACATGTTATATTTAGTGAAAATAACAGTGTCATAGATTTATACCTCATTGAAAATATCGTGTTTCGTGCCTGAAAAAGTGCATTTGAGGCACCCATTACTTTTCTTATTTAATCAAAAGAAAAAAGCCGCCGAAAGGCATCGTTTGCTAGTAGAAACGTACGGTAAGCATGCTCCAACCAATGAAACATGTGAGGCGTGGTTTAGACAATTCAAAAGTAGTAATTTCTATGTGCAAGGCAAAGAACGTTCTGGCAGACTGAAAATGTTTGAAGATGCGAAACTGCAAGAGTTATTGGATGAGGACCAAACTCAAAAACAATTTGGGGAAGCGTTAAATGTGGCCCAAGAAACGATTAGTTACATATTACGGGCAATAGAAAAACTCCAAAAGATGGGACCAGAGTGGCGTGGTGTATTACGAACTGTTGAAACCTGGTGAAACAGTTAATACTAATCGCTACCGACAACGAATTATCAATTTGAACCATGTAGTAATGGAAAAATGTCCATAATATCGCACCCGCCATACTCTCTAGATTTTGCCCTGTCCGACTATCACCTTTTCACATCAATGTGACACGCGCTTCCAGAGCAGCACTTCGCCTATTTCGAAAAAGTTAAAAAATGGTTCGATGAATGGTTTTGCTCAAAAGACAAACAGTTTCTTTGGGACGGTATCCATAAATTCTCTGACAGATAGGCAAAATGTGCAGTATCGAATGGCCAATTCTTTGAATTAGTAAATTTTTACGTTTTGTTGAAAATCATGTAGTTTTTTTTTTTACAAAAACCTGGTATATATTGGGTCTGGGAAAAAGTTCGTGGCGTTTTTCCCGATAGATGGCATTGGTTGCCGATAACTAAAGAACAACAAGTCACAGCGACACCACCGACGGCTCGTTTTTTATGACCTTCAATTAGTTTGAGCGTAGAAACATTGTAATCGGTGCAGTGGTTGGAAAGTTATTCGCACTTGAAAATGGAGAAAATAATGAGAAATTTCATATTCTGCAATATTATTATGATAAGGGGAAGAACACAGGCTTGTGATAAAATTTGTGCTGTGTACGGTGAAGGTACTTTATCTCTGTTGCGCGGAAATGGTTCGCTCGCTTTCGTTCTGGAAATTTCAATGTGAAAGATGAGTCACGCTCCGGTCGTCCAATCACTGAAAAATCTGATGAAATTCTTGAAAAAGTCCAACAAGATAAGCATATCAGCAGTGTCGATATTGGCATGGAGCTAGGCATTGACCACAAAACTGTTTTGAACCATTTACACAAAGCTGGTTACAAAAAAAAGCTTGACGTATGGGTTCCTCATGAGTTGAGCGTGAAAAACATGATGGACCGAATTAACATCTGCGATGCGCTGCTGAAACGGAATGAAATCGAGCCGTTTCTGAAACGTTTAATAACCGGAGATGAAAAATGGATTAAAAATCGGAAGCGTAAAAGATCGTGGATAAAGGATGGTGAGCCGTTTTGCCAACATCTGTGTGTATGGTGGGAAAAACAAACTGGTCAGACGATTTTCTTCTACTGTGCACAACTAGAGAGATTACGCCAGGCGATTGAAAGAAAACGGCATATTAATTGTTGTCTTCCATCATGACAACGCCCGACCACACACTTCTTTGATGACCCGTCAAAAATTGAGAGAGTTTGGTTGGGAAGTTTTGATGCACCCACCTTACAGTCCGGATATAGCACCCTCTGACTATCATCTGTTTCGATCTCTGCAGAACTCTCTCAATGGAATTAAGTTGGTTTCAAAAGAAGCCTTTTTATTCGTTTTGCTGAAACCACAGAAGTTTTTCACCGATGGGATCATGGATCTACCAAAAAAATGGCGAAACATTGTCGATAATAATGGAGCATATTCGGTTTAAATGAGTTCGTCCACGCGCCATGCGGGGACCAGTTGAATTTTACTGAAAAAACGCCACGAACTTTTTCCCAGACCCAATATTTATATATAAATATATGTATATATGGATGTATGTACTCGTATTATGTCTTATTGTAATTTTTGTTAATAAATATTGATTTATTATAATTTGAGACCTAATAGTAACAAAGAGCTACGAACTATATAATAAAAGAATGATGATAATGAAAAGGAATGGAAGTTAAAAGTGACCAATTACATTTCTAATAGTTTCTATAATCCCACAGATGCCCTGGATTAAACGACTTTTCGAACACACATCGTAATAAATTATAATATTTATTTCTTCTCGCACCAAAAATTATTTTTAAACAAAATATTACACTTAAGTTCGCTGTAAATTTTCTATCTGTTTTGTTAAAAATAACTTTGTTAACATATTTGCTTGTTAAATCATCGAAATTATATGTAACATAGTAACACAAACATATTGCATGTTTATAAATATGCGTGCGTACAAGAAATTTTACAGTACGAAGACGACTCACTCCTGTTCCTTGCATCAACTCCTGTATTTATTTTAATAATTAGCTTCGGGTCGCGAAACATGCATAGAATGTGTTAAAACAAGACGCGAAACGGCCAATTTACAATTCATGCCTCGGATGTAGTAAATTTTAAAAATGGATTTGTGGAATTAAGCATGTAAGTATGCTACACAAGTAAAGTGGTAGATCCTTTGTGGATAATAATTTTTATACGTAAATTACTGATGCACTTGCTCGTAATAAAGAAGAAGCTTCCTTTGGCAAATTAACCGCACGTTATTTATTACTTCTTTTTAAAGGATCGGATTTAAAAATGATGAAAGGGAGAATTTAAAGTCACTTTTCTCTAAGTAGTAAGATTCGGCCGTGACTCACATAGCGATTAAACGAGTAGAAATTATGGACAATTGGTAAATAAGGAATGGAACACTTTATGTTATCGAAATAATTTTATGCTAAGTGTATTGTTAATCTTATAATGGATTGCAACTAGAAAACTGAGCTGGAAATAACGCACGACTTAACATGCAAAGGCGTATTTTTTAGATGTTTGAATACTTTGCCATAGTCCGTATTATATTTAAGTCGTAAGTCTGTAGCTTGGGACAAGTCCTACTACAACATATAATATTAGTAAATGTCGCTATTCAATATCTACGTAAATCTGTTGTTCCTTTTGCAAAATAAATGTCTATTTTAGCAAAACAAATTTAGATAGGAAACGGTTCATATTAACTGTTTACTACTTTTGGAGTTCGAAGTATTTTTGTTGCGTAACATACAATTTTGTAATTCTTGGCAAAAGCATGAGAGACTTTATCTATGCTTCTCATAGGTTATTTATTAATATAAAAAAACATCAATCAATGATATATTACCTATTTTCTTCGTATTTTTATCGTCATTTTATAAGATGCTGTTTCACACCTATGTATGTATCAATTAAACGTTATACCTCGGAAGGAGTTTTGAAGAGAACCAAACAATTGGAATACAGAAGACGTACGGTTCGGTGAATATGGTGGATGTGTTAACATGAAATACCACTACTTCACGATTAATAAATGAAAATAAATAAATAACTCTTTATTGTCCAGGATCTTATACAAGATATAGACATTGTTAAAGAAGGATTGTAAACAAAATAAATTAAATACATTTCAGCGAGTGCAAACAGAGTAGGATAGGCACTATTAAATTATTTAATGACCTTTGAACGATTTTAGATGATGAATTAATTTAAACTTTACAATTGCTGATACTATACACTTAAATTACTTCGTTCCTCTTTAGGAATTTGAAACATACATCTTCCAAATTCCACCACATTGAAATCATAATCTATCTTTGATAAATATTTGCTTTCGATGACGTTTTAGGCAAATCTTCACGTCGGAACCAAGGCCGTTTCCGAGCTTTCGCACTTCATAAGCTTTAAAACTAGTGGTAATCATTGAAGTCCTTTATAGAAAATATTGTTTAAAAGAAATTTTGTTTTTGGGTATGCAAATACAATTCTTTTGATGATATCGTGTTCTAATCGAGCAAAAAATTGTGTCATTTTGCGAAATATTCTTAAAATGCCTTAAAAGGTAAAATATACTATTTGTGCTGAAACAATCGAAATGCAAAATCCTTTTTTAATGTTGACTTAATAAAATTATTGAGACAATTGATCTCTTTGTTTTACAGGAACAGTTGAAAAGCGAAAAACATCAAACAACTAAAGAATTGAATTAAGATGCACAAAAGAGTGAATCTCTTATAATAAAGAATCTTTATGGAGACATACTTAATTTGATATTTTTTAAATTTCGTTGTTAAAACATTATTAAAATATAATATTGTAGAAAAAATATTTTTTTCCATCCTAGGATACAGTCCACGTTTCCTTATTTGAAACAAATATTTTTGTCTAATTTACTTAGGGTCTGTATCGTAGATTGACAATACAATAATTAAGTCTTAATATTTGCGCAATATCATGATTATTACCTTTGAGTCGTTTAGGAAATTTGTTGGAAAATATGGACAAATCTACTGGAAATTATAGTCAATAATGGCGATTGGACGACGTATTAGATGTGGTAGTGCATTTATTTTTGGATTATATATACATATGTGTTGGTAAACCAAATTCTTGTAGATCTTTTTGATGTATTTCCAGGCTTTAATTTCTGTAGAGGTTGTATGTCTATGAGAATGTAAATAAATAATATTCAATACATAATCCTTTTGCTCAAAATGGCGATTCATAATATTTAATAGAACTTATATTTTATGAACTAATTTGATTAGAAATATTATTGATTTTCATATATATTTTCATATATATGTATATACATGTATATATGTATATACATGTATATATAGCAATTTTTTTCTTGATTTGAGATCGACAATTGTCAGAAAATTTATTAGAAAAATATTCCCCTTCGACTTATTGCTATTCACATGTCAATTGTTAACGAATGCAGAACAGTTTCTCTTAAATAATAAGATTATCGCCACTCTAGACGAAAATATTGAGAAAAAAATTTTATCCAAAATATCGTGGTTGATAATATTTTCGTTGAAGAACTAGCAATAACAAATTCCTCTATGACAATGGGGGATAATAGATTGGAACATCTGATCTAGCATTTTATATAGATGCAAACACTATTTTTTTAAAACATCGTGAAGGCTGGAACGGGATGAATTTAACTATTGAGAGAGTCTACGTAATGAGGACATGGGTTGCTTTTGGATTGCATCGCCAATCGTGTTTACAATAGTTGGGGTACCAAACATTTCGTCTACCTCTGCTGTGATTTTTATCTGAAGATGCTGTTTGTCCAAAATATGAAGCAATTCTCTTCAACTCTGCTTCAAACTGATGATTATTGACAGCAACATTTGGAAACGTATCATGAATTCTTTCCTGCATGCTTCAGTGAAATATCGCTGATTTTCCGTTGAGTAATTTTGTTCCGTTTAGAAAACAGAGTTCAGGCTTTTTGCAAAGTAAATACTTTTCTGATTTTTACGATATAATGTCGTGATTAGTAAATTTCGTGACATTTCAAAATAATTTATTAGTTACTTATTAATAACATAAGCCTACGATGGAAAAATTGTTTAAAATAGATAAGTGATTTTTATATTTTCTGTATGCTGATTACGGAAACAATAATTAAAAAATTCCATCATGCACAGTTTAGTAAAAATTTCACTTGAAATAATCGACAACTAGGCATTCTGGGCAAGTAAGCATTACAGTCTTTAATCATAATAATTAAAATTAGACTTAGATTGGCCGTTTGAAAATATTAATTTGATCGGGTGGCAACACTTTTTTCCATCCCCTAGCGATCCTACATTAGAAAAAGCACAAAAGTTCTGAAAACGATACTACCAGGACTACTAAACAAGAATATTATTAAGCTAACAGTTTTACTAATGTTGTGTTGCAAAGTTTGGTTACTCACGATTTTAATAAAATGTAAAATAAAATATACTTTCCATAAATTTTTGTATCTGGCTTACTATTTCTAAAATACTGTTTCTTGTTGGAAAACTCTACGTGATAGCTAATTACTTAAGGTTCATATATAACCCCTTCCCACATCCATTTTCATATTCTGTATACGTATTTCGTCATTAGCAGGTAATTAAACAGTGTCGCACCTGGAACGCTACAGCAAAAACACGCACGAAACAAATTCCGTACACGACCTGTATCGTCGAAAGCCAAAACGCACACTATGCACACGAAAATTAATGTGAAAAGGGGTTATATATTAGCCTTAAGTGATTAAGCTAATCAACCACAGCCTCCATAAAAATTAGCTCCTACGTAATAGAAAAAAACGGTTTTCGTTTTTGAGTGTAGCACTGAAGAACACAAAAAAGTGACTAAAGTTAAAATAATTTTTAAAAAGTATTTTTTGCAGGCCTATGTATTATTAGTAAATAAATATATTTTATAAGTCACGATTCGCCGAGCTCACTATTATTTCTGGACACATTCTTCTAGGATTTTTATAAAATTTTTATTTTGCCATGAATTAAATTTGTGCAGTTTTATACACGAGACATTCATGTACATACGAGGATAGTTTGACAAGTAGTGAGAATGACACATAGGTGGCGCTCTAATTGGTAAAACAAATGCACTGTAATTTAGGTTGCCTATTTATATGTTTGCATTCCGATATTTAGATAAATCGATTGATTGGTTTATTTTGACAGCCGATTGAAGAAGAAGCCACACGTCGTTTTGTTAAAATGGAAAATCAGAGTATCGTGCGGTGATTAAATACTTCGTAATTAAGGGTATGAAAGCTATCGAAATAAAAGATGAGTTACGGGAAACATTAGGTGAATCTGCTCCATCATCCGCCACAATATATATATATGGGTAAATGAATTTAAACGTGATAGAATAAGCTGTGTTGATGAAGCGCGCTCTGGAGCACCCAAAATCGTGACTTCTAAGGAAATGATATAAAAATCCATAATATTATTACGCAAGATCGACGACTCAAAGTGAGAGAGATAGCAGACATGGTAAACATTTCAACAGAACGCGTGCACCACATTTTAACGAAAGAATTGGGCCTTTCCAAGCTTTTGGCGAGATGGTACCGCGATTGCTTATGACTGATCAAAACTTCACTCGTTTGCGCATTTTCAATGAGTGTTTAGACCTTTATAAGCGGAATTAGGTTGATTTTTGTAGGCGATTTGTTACTTGCGATGAAACTTGGATATACTACAGTACACCCGAAACTAAACAAAAGTCGAAACAATGGTTAAAACATGGTTCTGCACCTCCAAAGAAAGCGAAAACCACTTTATCGGCAAACAAGTTAATGGCATCAATTTTTTTGGATTCAAAGGGCATTTTGCTCATTGATTACCTTCAGAAAGGTGTCACAATAAACGGACAAAATTATGCAGAACTTCTACAAAAATTAAATGTTGAGATTCGTGCTAAACGGCCAGGAATGGCAAAGAAAAAGATTCCGTTTCACCAAGACAACGCTCCCTCACATACTAGCACAGTTGCGATGTCCAAAATCCACGAGTTGCATTTCCAATTAGTGCCGCATGCGCCTTATTCGCCGGATCTAACCCCTACCGACTTCCACCTTTTTCCAAAATTGAAAACGGCACTTGTCAAACTGCCCTCGTGTCCAAATAAGTCTAAAATACACAGGGCATATTTTACACCCGAGAGTTAAGAAAATTTTAATTATCCTATTAAATATTACATGAAACTATAATAGTTAGTTAATTATTCGCTAAATAATAATAAAAACGACACTCAAATAAATATTTTCAATTTAGAAGTTTTAAAAAACAAAGAAATTTTGCCTTCGACTAATTTCATTTATTTGTGCACTTATAAAGTACAAACCCATTTTAAACCAAGACAAATACAATCAACAAGAAAGTAACACCACATAAATATGCATATAAGTATCAGTTAAAACTAATAAAATGCAACGAACGTGAAACACCTATTCCATAAAGTTACTGGTGTGCACTTGCTTATAAGTAGAGGGGACGCCCCATTCATCCGTTTTATTGTGTTTACAAAATGTTGTATAGGTGATGTAGGGTAGCGATACGTTTAACTTATTTATAACAGAACACACAACGAGACCAAACATCCTTCGCTTTAAACTTCGGCGAAAAACGAAAGCATATGTACACGTTCACAAAACGACACAACCCCGAATAGCTGTGCATATCCTCTGAAAAATATTTTAAGGAGACAGAAGCGTAAAGAATTATCGTATTTTTGCCACGGTTAATGTGTATCTCTTAAATCCGCGGTTTAACGTGATAAATATCGTGTAATTGGGTATTTTCTTGAATAACTCTTTTGGAAATATACATACTTAATGGTAACATTTTCGAAAAGAAATTGGTTTACAAATAATTAACATATACATATACAGTCAGCGATAAAATTCAGTGGACACTAGGCGATTTATGAGTAAATTTTAAATTTTAATTATATTTATTTAACAAATTACAAAATCATGTTATCTTAATAGTGTAGAATTGTAAACATGAAAGTTTAGAAAACACACAGTCATAAACAAACACAAAAAAAATAAAACAAGAGTACAGACAAGATAAACCTAACATTTTCTAATATTAGGTCTACCGGAAAATTTTGTCCATTTTTAGAATAAAACAAAATATTAAAAAAATTTTCCATCATCACATAATTATGACTTTTTGCCAACGCGATGGTAATTTGTACATCCCATTTTTAAAAAATGCCTTATCCCTAGAGACGAAAAATTGTACCAGTGCTTGTCTGATATCTTCTTCGTTTCTGAGTTCTTTGCCCTGCAAAAAATTTTGTAAGGACGAAAACAACTGATAATCGGAGGGTTTTAGGTCCGGTGGGTATGGTGGATGCCACGGAATTTCTCATTCCAGCCTGCGAGTTCTGACAATTCCCCAAAGCAGTATGTGGCCTGGCATTATCATGAAGCAGTATGATGTCCTTCCTATTGAACATCGCCAATCTCTTTTCTGGGAGTGCTGTTTTTAAATTATCCAATTGCTGACAATACCTCGCCGAATTTAGCGCTTCGTTCGGTTTCCTCCAATGTCCCACTATATACACAACGCTGTCTTACTCAGGCTGAACTTTGTTTAGAGGTGAAAGGGGTAGTTTTCCGACTTCACGATGAGCTCTTTTCCTTCTAATGTTCTCATAGGTAATCATCCTGACCAAGAAGTGTTCGATTCTGTTCCGTGCAAGCAGGATGTGCATATGATGACTCGATCATTCAAATTCGTTTATTCCCTTGAGCTTCTCATTGCCTAAGAAATCCGAAAACAATTTTTTTTTATACGCAGTTTGACTAATAGGTAAAATAAGCTAAATTTCCCGGTTTATAGAGTATCTTAAATCGTGTTCTTCGTATGCTATACATGTATTTGTTCCATCAAATAAAAATTAAATAGAAAACGTATTCAGTCTTAATGACATGGTTGCATGTAACACTGTGTAATCACGCGATATCAAAAATACTTAAAATTCATTAATAATTTTATATATCCTTAGAAGAATATAAGGATTCGTTTAGTTTTTCTTCTAGGAAATTTAATTTCACAATTTTACTGTTCACACTTATGTACTATATATTTTTAACTGCGCTTAACAGCCTATGTGGATTTAAAAGTTCCGTTCCTTTAATAACTCTTTTCAACTGGATAAACACATTATTAACAAGTAATCAATCTTTATTACCTCCAATAAATCTTAATTGCATGCATTAACTGCGATAACTGCGATTATGTTAATATTCCTCAGATATTTTACGGCTTGTAGTTATTTTTTTTTAATTGTATAATATGTGTAATTGTGTGTAGTTACGAATAGCAAATTCATTAATACGATCAAATTTCAACAGTATTAAGATGTGTTTTAATACAAAAAAAAATAACAGGTCGGCCGGATTGTGAACACCGTAGCAAATATGTAATATAACTGCAAATTGTAAGTTTTAGTACACTTTTTAATAAACATCGGAAAAGAGTATAATTTTACTTTTTCATAAAATTCAATTTACAAATATAAATTGTGGAATAGTAACTTCCACACTAAATTTTGTTGAAATGCTTTTTAAAACATGATCTAAAATATACAATTACAGCATATAAAATAAATGAAACAATGCCTCTCGCAAATCAAAAGGAAAGAAAATTAATTAAATTTGAAAGAAAAATCATAAGAAGAATTTATGGTAAATAGAATAGTAGAAAAATTTGGAAGAATGATGAACTTGGAAACATAGTAAATATTGAAGACTTTGCTAAGGATTATAAATGGGCAAAGTTTAAAATAGTTTGATTACATCTTCAGGAATTGAGAAAAGATAACACATGACAGATTATAGACCTATTAGATGACCCACCGTTTCCCAGACTTTACCTATTAAAGCTTATTATAGAACAAGTTAGAAAAATTGTTTAGGTAACAACCTAAAAATGTGGATTTTCAAAATGGAATCATGAAGGTGCGATCTATGCATTCGTTGTAATCTTTTTTATTTTTATTATACTAAAAAAAGTAATTTTCTTGAGAAAATTTTTTTATAAAAATTTATAGCACAATTTGAAATGAAAATTCTTGACAAACGTTTTTCCAAAACTAGAGAAAACATTTCCATATGTGGTGTTACTGAAACCGTTTTATTTGGTGCATGTATTACTAAAATCTGATAATAAAAACGTAATAGTGTTTGGAAGATTTTACGGAGCAACTTGTATCAGCATTACAAGCCTAGTGGCTCTTCGAGTTTTTCTTTTCTTTTTTCAATTTTTTTCTATTTTTAACATCTTCCACCCCGTTAATGCCATCTCTCGTAGATTTTTCTTAACTACTTCATGGAGCGCCGACTCTTCTTCTTTCCTCTTTCCCCTCCCAGTAGAAGTTTTTGACACAACTATTTTCAAGCATGTTAGCTATCTGCCCAGCTATTTAGATCTTTGCGCTCTTACTATTTTAGGTATTTTAAATTCTAATTCGTTATTTGTCCTTCTAAATTCTCTATCTACTTTTATACCATCATAGACCTTCGTTAAAATCTTTCATTTTCTTTTTTTGTTCAACGTCAGGATTCGCAGACATTGCGTTTGGTAGATTCTTACTTTTGTATTATATATTATATATAGATATGATGAATGAAAACAAATACTACATAATATATATATAATTTTTACAGCTACATTATTTTATTATATGGAATTTTATTCCTCATGTAGTTAGAGCATATCCTGACAAAGAAGTTAGACAATAGTAATTAAATATACGAGGGAAAATAGAAAAAGAATCTACCTAGCCTTGATAGAAACAACTAATTGTGCGTTGTCTAATAACATCCACTAACTACATTTTTCTACTTGTGCGTCTAATTTGACTTCAATTAATTCATTATTTTGTCCTTTATAAATTGTTTCGCAACAAAGAGCAACTTTTGTGAAGTCAGAAAATCGTAGTGTCTTAAAATTCTTGACCAAGGAACAGAAATCTCCTAAAACTATTCATGAACGAACGATTACAATGTATGTGGGTGACGCTCCGTTACATTTGCAATAGAATATTGATCAAAACAGTTTCGTTATGGTCGTTAATCCTTTGAAGATAGCCCACTGCCTTTTTGGAGCAAGTAAGAGCCATAAGTAATATCGATAGTAGCTATTACCTACGTTAATTACGTAGGCCTATTGACCAAAAACATCCAGGTTGGCGTTACAAAAATTCCTTCCTCTTCATTACAATGTGCGAATTCATATGCAGCCAAAATAAAACTTCTCTTCCGCGAGTGTAAGTTCTTTCAGGTGGACTATCTCTCATATAGTCTGAATTTGGCTGCATTTACAAATTCGAAAGAGTATTTTAAAGGACGTCATTTTGTAGACGATTAGCAATTGAAAGAGGAGATTTATGCCTGTTTTGAAGAGGAGCAGAAATAATCTTTTTCTGTTGAAACAAAGTCGGTTGCGAAAGATGGGGCAAATCTTTCGTTTCATTGTTAGATATACAATTTTTCTAATTTTCCCCGTACAAGTGCTGAATTTTTATTTATTTGTAATTATTTTCCTTTATATAATAAAGAGTGTTCTTTTTTTAAGGCGAAGAACTTTATATTGGCACTACTATTTTCTGAGACAACTGATTTGACAGTTTTCGCTTGTTTTGGAGTTAGTTTAGTTTGTCAATTCATCATGAATAGACTCACACTAGAGCAACGTTTGCAAATTGTCCAAATTTATTTTAAAGAACATAATTCCATTCGACAAACTCATCGGGCATTAAGTGGATTTTATGGTGTTCATAATCGTCCATCAGAGCGATTATTCGAGAAACTATGCATCGTTTTCGCAAAACGTTTACTCTAAACGATAATACGTACTCGTATTTCGTAAGATGTCGTATAGTGCGCACTCCACAAGCGATTCATGATGTTCAGCGTAGTGCTGATGATGCAAGTTTCAATTTGTACAGGAAATAGAAGTCACACAATCATCGTTTGCGCCGTACATTTGGTGAATGGGCCGAGAGAAACATTGCCCACAATTTCATTTGAAAATTTTATTCAGTAATGAAACACACTTTTGGTAAAACGGCTATGTCAATGAACAGAATTGTCGCACTTGGAGCGATGATAATCCATTATCGAAATACCATTATATCCAGAAAGAGTCACCGTTTGGTGGGCTTTATGGACCGGTGGAATCATTAGTCCATATGTCTTCAAAAATGATGATGATCAGAACGTTACCCGTGAATGTTGGCTTCCAAGTGTACCTCTGTACCGCCAGACATGATTACTAATTTTTCGCGCTTCAGTTGCAAGACATTAATGTTGCAGACATGTGGTTTCAGCAAGACGGCGCCACATGCTACATAGCGCGCGATACAATTAATTTACTGAAAGAAACATTTGACGAACGATTAACTTCACGAAATGGACCTGTTAACTGGCCAACTCGTTCGTGCGATTTGACACCATTAGATTATTTCCTATGGGGATATGTAAAGTCGCATGTCTACGCCGATAAACCTGAAACAATTGACCACTTGGAAGCGAACATGCGATACGTTATTGCTGAAATACAGCCTAATTTACTGCGAAGAGTGCTTGAAAATTGGACCTCCAGATTACGCCATGTACGCGCCTGTCGCGGCGGCCACATGCCCGAAATTATATTCAAACATTAATACCATAAAATTATCTTTTAAGTAAAGTCAATTTCATGGATATTAAATACATTTTTCTGTGTTTTATTTCAATTTAAAATTCTCCGCCTTCTAAAAAGAAAAGCCCCATTATATTCATAAAAATTATTCAATCCACATTTCATTTTCCATCAAATATTTTGTATGGTAATGTTAAATAATTGATGGCAATACTGCTCAGTGTAAATTTCCATATGAACATAATTTTTCTTAACAGTTTCGAGTAAGAAGATATAATATAATGCATCCGTTAATCTCTCTAAATAATTTACCATATGCCATTCACGCCATCGTTGCTTGCAAATTCACATACGTGTGTTTCTATAAATGTATACAAGAAATACATTGTCGAGGTTTACCGTTAGAATATCGTGAACATTTATAGGCAGATTTCCACTATCGGATAAAAAAAAACAAATAGAAAACTGTAAAAAAGCCGACAGGCAAAGTACCTAATGCACAGAACGTAAATTTAAGAACGTAGATCATGAATTGGAGGGGATAAAGCGAGTTGGAGTAATGAAGGCAATTTCGCAATAATAACTTTGTAAATTTCTGTCATATATTTATGGAGTGGTATTACCTTTTGCGATGTCAAAAGTAAACTTAGATTTGTTGTGCTAATGTAAGTTTATTGTCCGTGCACAAAGATTCTCTACACTATTACAATGCGTTGGCTCACTTGGACATACATACGACGTCTGAAATTCCTAATGCATTAGTATGAATTATTCAAACAATTACACGATAAGAGACAAATTATACAAAGAGGCCTAAGTTATACGGCGTTTGTCACGAGCTCGCTTTACCGGTTGTCTTATGCTAGCAACGAAGTAACGCGTCATTTAGCTCCGAGTTAATACCATGAATACGATGCTTTAATGGAAAATTAAAATAGATTTATTGAATACGATAAATATCGGAAGAAAGAAAACTAATGATGTGGAAAAATACATAAAATTATATACTTAGTGTAAGATATCGTTAATATATATTATATTGATGGAAAATTTTGTTTAAATCCCGCCTTTCTTACTTAATGTTTGGTATATACATACCCGTTCAATCTTACACACACAAAATATACATTTTACGAGGAAAGCCCAATAAGTTTGTCACAAATGGAAATACAAATAATGTTCATACTTTCATTTTTATTTTTCTTTAATCTCCATTAATGCTTATCTCATGTTATTTACTGTGTAAACGACTTTGGACTATTTTCTCAACTGCACGCAGAGACGAGTGTGCACTCAATGGCGGCGATGATATATTTCGAAACCGGTATATATAGATATACTTGAAGTCGAGATTTATATGCGTATGGTATGTGTATGAATGCCGGATTAGATTGATTATGGCGAATCGAGAGCGCTTGCAATGTTCGACGAGTGCTAATAGATTTCTTAACCGATTTTCGACATTAGAATACACTGGCACTATTATTAAATGTATTGTTTACAATATCCACATTTTACCGTATAGTATTTTTGTTTGTAAAAGACATGTTAATAGTAAACAACACTGATTAAATGTGCAACATGATGTACCGTATTATAAATCTCTATATGACTTTATTTTTGTGTTAAGCGTGTGCAACATTCCACAAAGTAGTGTAGACAATGAAGAATTTCGAAACTTTTGGGGGAAATACGTTCCGGAATGGAGATTGCTAACAAGAGATCAGTACTCGGTTCTGCAGCCTTAATAAGCAGTGACTAATTGCAAAAAAGTTATTCGGCAGAGTCCACGAAAATTTCTTAGTTAATCCAACTTTGGTAACCTGTCCCTTAGGGATGGTTATTTCATTACCTGCTTGGTTTTTGTGCCTAAAGTATTCTATAATCCGTCATCCATCAAGTTAATTTCTCGAAAGGATGACGAAATGACTAGAATATCTGACGAATATCGCCAGCGGATAATGTTTTTTCGTCAACACGGCTTAAGTCACTAACAAATTGCAGAAAAAATGCAATGTTCTACGATTTCTAAAATGATCAAAAAGCACAAAGGAAGTAGTTTGATGGTTAATAAATAAAGAATGGGAAGGTCATGAAAAGTGAAACAAGGTCATGATTAATATTTGCGATTGACGTCCTTGCGAAATACGACGAAATCAACTAAAGAATAAATAGACGTTCGTCGATCGACAGGAGTTTCTGTGCACCCTTCTACCGTTCTGCGCCGTCTAATTAAACAAGGCCTTAGAGGTCATCTTGTAAAAATTAAGCTATTACCGCGAAGGGGTAATAAACAGAAACGGTTGGAATATGTACGAATCCATTCTCACTGGAAATTGAACGAGTGGGGACGCGTACTTGGAATAGATGAGTATATTCGTAGAAGTATTGAAGAAGGGCATAATCCATAATGCATACAGTCAACAATGAAACATGAAGTGGTATCTTCTTCTGAGCTTCCGGACTGGAACTGTGTCACTGGTATAACTGCCGACGTTTCGTACCTACTCGTAAGGGACGTCTTTAGTGCTTAACTATTGCTACTGTCTGTCGCACTGAAACTGGTGTAAGTTGATGGTGGACGGGTTTATGCATGAGTAATGGGTCATGGATTAATGGAGAGTTACGGTTGCGGTTGGGTTGTTCGGAGATGCAAGATTGCCAGGCGTTATGTAGGGGGTAGCCATCATCATAGTTAAGGTTATTGGGATGCTTAGAGATCTCTATAGATTTACGGATTTTGCGACCATATTAATGGTTAGTACGGGATAGGATTTTGGTAGAATTAAATTGGATATGGTGCCCGATTTCCAGCCTATGCTCGGCAAGTGCAGAACTAGCTACGCGCAGCAACCTAGTACAACGCTCATGCTCAGAAACACGAGTGCCGACAGGCCGCTTCGTTTCACCAATATATACGCTGCCGCACGAGCAAGGAATCCTGTACACATCAGGTGATTCTAAAGAAACACGGTCTGTTACGGAAAAAGGGTCAGATAATTTGGAATGGGGTTTGAAGATGATTTTGATGTTGTTTTTGAGAAGTACCCTTCTGATGCGGTCAGTAACACCTTGTATATAGGGTAGATGGGCTTCAGAGAGGGGGAGAGGTGATGTATGATGCGTATTGAGTTGTGGGACTTTGGGATTAATATGTCGATCTATGGTTTGTTGAATAATATGGTTGGAGAAATGGTTGTTTGTAAGAGCTTTGGTAACATGACTTGATTCCTGAGATAGAGAATGCTAGTCAGATATGTTGTAAGCTCTTTGGACTAAGGAATTGATAACGTCGGCAGTTATACCAGTGACGCGGTTCCAGCCCGGAAGCCTAGATGAAGTTAGTATGGACAACGACCGCGAAAGTCTACGTACCGATTAAACATGAAGTGGGTCTGTGTAAGTATGGGGTTGTATATCTGCGCAAGGAGTTGACCTATTAATTCAAATTATTGAAAAATTAACATCAGCGAAATATTTAAAAATTCTGCAGTAACATGCTATACGAGCAGGAATACAATTACTTGGAAATAATTACATCTTCGAGCACGTCATTTTTTTTAATGGTGCGGAACAATAAATATTCTATGGTGGTCACTTACTTAAGCAAACTACTGTAAGTATTACTCTCCCATACATTCTCAAAAAATTCAAGCTTTTCGTACATTATGATGTTGGCTAAATACTAGAACATTCCTTTGCCATTACCATAATGTCTATCATCTCAAACATTACCTTCCAACCCATCATTGGTAACTGTTCAGAATTTTTGCTATCAGACAGATACCGACAGCAGAAAAGATTTTGTTATGAAAATTTTTTCAGCGAAATTCCTTGGCCATGAAGGAAACACATAAAATTGTGGCCTTGATTGAAGGTTATCAATTTGAAACTGAGCTGCATATGTGTATGCTAGCTACTAACGAAATCGAACATTCTAATACAAAATGGTATCATTACTTAATTACATCATTAGCATTGTTTTCAATTATTCCAATATTACGTACACCATTTACGAATCCTGTTTTAGATAACAATAGTTTTAATTAATTGGTTTAGATATATGATAACCACTTAGAATTGCAGAAAAGACGAAAAGAGAAAAACCTAAGAGGATTTGTAAGGACTAAATGAGGAATGAGAAGTACAAGAGAGGATTAACATGGCAAGAGGTAAAAAATTGGTGGGAATAGGAAAGGGTAGTGGGAGATATGTAAATCTGATTTTGAGAACCTAGCGTTAGTATAACTTTGCAGTAAAGAGTACAAAACCTTCAGGATTAGATAAGTAAGCAATTGTAGGCAGTTATATAGGGATAACTACAGATGCATTGGAGGTGTATCTTCGCTTTATTTTCAACAAGGAGAAAAGAGTTGGCAGAATACTTTCCATGCTTTCGTAGAAGAAAACGCGTCCCTTATATGAGAATTGTTGAGTCAATTTGATTACATATCAGTTTGTATAGTAATTTATCAACTGACTATTTCTTATTGCAAAGTTAAAATTTCTTAATTGGAATCAGCTCTAGGCGAAGAGTCAATTTAATTACAAATCAGTTTGTATAGTAATTTATCAACTGACTATTTCTTATTGCAAAGTTAAAATTTCTTAATTGGAATCAGCTCTAGGCGAAGAGTCAATTTAATTACAAATCAGTTTGTATAGTAATTTAACAACTAACCATTTCTTATTGAAAGGTTAAAATTTCTTAATTGGAATCAGCTCTAGGCGAAGAGTAAACGCTATGTGTCCTATATGATATGTTTTAGGACCTTTTCTATGTATTTTGCAAAGAGTTGTTGGTAAATATAGTTTGATAATCATTACATGGTTATCATACTATATTTACCAACAACTCTTTGCAATCATACTATCGACACCCTCGAAATCACATTCTTCTTTTAGATTGTTTTTAGGCCTTTTAGGTACTCTTGTAAGATCAACTATTTGTATTCAATATGACATAAATGCTATAAAACAAAAAGCTCTTAAAGTACCAATATTACAATAATGTTAACGTTAAAAAAATATCATTTCACTAGCTGGTATTTCAAAGGATATGTACATAAAATAGGATTGTTTAAAAAACAAGCTTCGTTTGGTTGTCAAATTATCACTAAAATAGACAGTCAAATAGATTTTCAAAATGATTCTGTAAGAAAGCTGCCGTTTGGAACTCGAACCACCTTGTAACAGCATTTTGAAGCTTCTCAGTCGTCGTCGAAGCTCTTTGACGCAAAACACTTTTTCATATGGACAAAAAGCGGAATAAAGTCAAACCTGGACTATAAGTGTGATGGTGAAATATATTCTATTTGAATTGTTGTAAAAGCTCCTGGATAAGCTGAAGCCCGACCCAGGATCATAAATCTTTAAGCCCATTATGAAACATGGAAAAACGAAAAGTCATTTTAAACAAGTTATAGAAAATATTGATTTTAGGTGTCACTATTGTCACTAGTGTGTATTTTTGCTATTCTAGAAGTTTTTGTTGCAATTTAAAAGGGATAGATTCGACTAAAGGTAGAAATCTCCCGGATTCGGTTTCAGAAAATTTTTACCTTTTCATTCATATGAAATGGCTTTGAGTATTTGTTACAAGGCGGTTTCGAGTCAGCTTTATTTGAAAAGTGTTCACAAGTAGTATAAAAAAATATTGTTTTAATACATATAATGAAGAAACTAGTGTTCAATTGAGTGTTTTCTCCAAACTGCCCCCTCAATTAGCGCTTTTGGGGTCATTACAAGTAAATAATTGTCGTACAATATTTCAGAACAAACAAAAAATAAGAATAAATGTATATTACATCATAAGTGAGCAATCGTAGTGTTATAAGATCCCTAAATTATCGAAAATAATCTATTCAGAGCATACTATATTTTAAAATACATAATATCCCATTAGTATGCTAGTTAGTTCAAGAGCACTAAATGTAAACAATGAAAAAGAAAGTAAGTTGATTTATTACATAGTACTGTGTAATAAATAAAAATAAAGTATGAATCAATTTTCTAAATTTAGTTAAAAAAAATAATAAAGTAATTAAGTTAATTACTAATCATTTCCAATAAAAAGGGGAGAAACAAATATGACGAAGAATAAATTATAAATACTGGGAATAAAACAATTAATAATTTAATGTTACGTTTCATACAATAATAATATATTTTAAGCTTACTACTGGCTAAATTTCGCATTTTTTAAATTTTATTATATATTTTTGAAATTAATTCATTTTACAATTTATGGATATATTTTTAATTGAAAAACAAATTATTATTATTTAAATAATATAGTTTAAAGAATCAAATAGGTGTTTCAATAATAGTAGATCATTTTCCGAGCGAAGCCTCTTTAGCTCAGTGGCAGAGCACTGGTCTTGTAAACCAGGGGTCGTGAGTTCAATCCTCACAGGAGGCAGAGTTTAATTAAGTTAAACAGTGCTAATAGTTTTTTTTAATGTAGTGCTTCTACATTTACATTATCTAAGTATTTTTTTTTATTATTAAAGTGGATATTGTCTTATTTTATTATTAGACAATATCAATCAGAGAAAGTTATTCAAAGGTATGATTTGAAGTTATTAATATTGAAAGGTAGTAAGAATATTATCAATTATAATTATTGGAGTAAATAAAGCGCTAAGGAATAAAGCACTTTGTTTAAATTTCATACTATATTATGTATTTACTGCGATTAGTTTCGTCTGTTAGGATATTATCGAGCAAACAGATGAAACTAGTTGTAGTAAATATGTAATATAGTGTCAAATTTAGACAAAGTATTTTATTTATTCTTTAGTGTAATGGAATTTCACAAAGAAACGACCTCAACTATCAACTATTTGAATAATTATTGGCTTTGGAAAATTCAAATTACGAAATAAATCGCATTTATTATATAAAGAAAAATAATCGCCTTCGGACCGGGATCGTTATTAAATTAACTAAGAGAAATACGGTGAATTTTATTCTAAAAGAAGTTTGGACCGTCAAAGAAAAACTGTTATTGAAGCGAGTTTGGATTATTTACAAGGCTTCCAGGCAAAAGTTTTGTATAAAGAAAACACTCTCTCTCAAAGAGGAAATGAAATATTCAAAAGTTCAACAAAGTGATGTCCCATACTCAGTTTTAAAACAACTAACTTTAAAAGTTATTCTTGTTAGTTTAATCTATCGAATCGAAAGAGTAGACAGCTTAGATGGGAGTATCCTTCATTATTTATGTCTCAAGTTGTTGCATCTCTCAAGCTCTCACACACATACACAGGGTAAAGACAACTAAAACTAAATAGAAAATATCACGAGGAAGACAGAAAATGTTTCTCATTATAATAACTTGAAAATTTTGCTTTGGATAGCAGAAATGAATATATTTAAAATTGGCAAAATTATACTCTTAGTGCTCTTTCTTATGAAAAAAAGAATATTGCAGGACATACTTAACCAAATATCTACTGTACCCACATCTAATTTGTATCCTCAGAGCTTTTTCTGTATATAATTAAAGGAAAGCAATATATGGGTAAAATCGAAAGAATAAGCTATGATGAATATAAGCTTAGCTAAAAGGTATTAATGTAATTCGTTTGTTTCTACATAAGCAGCTAATTCTTTTTGCCAGAAACTATGTATCATTTAATTAAATATGTGTGGCATGCATTTTTCGAAAAACAACATAATTTATACTATCTTCTTCAGGGCTGAAACTGTTTCAGTGCGACAGACAGTAGCAGTAGTTGAGCCCGGAAGTCCAGAAGAAGATAGTATGAACCACGACCGCGGAAGTCTACGTACCAGACTAACATAATTTACATATTTAGGATTGTTATTAAAGATTATCTTTCAAAGAAATATTGATAATAATGTAGCTATAGGTAGTGGAATAATAGGAGTGTAAACGATCTACTAAAATCGAAGCAATTATCCAAAAATTAGAATGTATGGTACAATAATTAGACAACTATGCTATATGGTTTCGAAATATGGATCCTGAATGAAATGCATAAGATGAAATTCGACGTATGGGAAAGAAAAATTTTGTGGCAGGTATTCAATGAGGTACAAGTCATGAGACAGAAGTAAAGAGTAGACTGAGTAACTGTGGAATTGTGGAATTGTATGGAAGACTAAGTATATCGAAAACTGTGAAAATACAAATATTGTAATGGCTGCGATATGATGGATGTTACACACAAATGTGTTGGGAAAGGACTATCGAGATGAAACGAAAAAGAAGCAAAGATGATGGCCGAATAGGCAATGGTTGTCAATAGTGAAAGAAATCTAGACGGGTGAAAGTGTGGCAAGAAAAGACCAAGGATAGAAAAAAGGACAGAAATAACAAGGCATTTTAAAGTCAAGAGTTTACAAGACCTATATAGCTTAATATATTTTCGAGCGTTTTTCTCCTATAAATTCAAATATAGATTAAAGTGGTAAAAACGTTTCGATAAACATGTGTTAAATACTGTATCACGTTCATTAGCTACAGCAAATTGCTCATATAATGAGCTCATTTGGCGATGAATTATCAAAATATTAGCTCGGTAAGAAGTGTATATAAACAGTTGTCACGGACACAAACATTGCGGTTTTATTCACTATGATACAAGAACACGACGATACTGTTTGTAAGATTCAAAAGGGATGAAAGTGATTAACATCATTTTGCATCCTCGGGGGATGTATGCTTATTTGGTATCTCACAGGATGATAAGTTTATAAGATTGTACCAGTGCATGTGCAACCACACACTTTCGTATTTCTGTAGAAAATTATGTAAGTTGGATCCATTCACATAATTTTGAAAAAGGTAGAAGTGGAATTTTCAGAAATGAATCAGCTTTAACAAAATGTTTTCGTGAGAAAAAAACTCGTTGAAAGGCCTAAAGCACTCAATTAAAAGGAGAATTACTTTTTCTGAATATGCTACTCTATTGAATACGAGCATTATCGCTGATAAAGAATTCTTCTCCCACATTAGCTCGCGGAATCTCATATAGATGTCCTTGGGCACTCCATTTTCTTTGAAATAAAGATAGGTGTGCCCTTCTTTACTTATCTCGGTTCATACAATTACACATCACACTTATATTTGGGTCTTTCCCTGACAGATTGTGGGTGTTCCTTGCCCTAGGTTCACGCTAAATCGGAATGCACTATTATCTGGTTGAAATGTAAATGTGAATTCATCGCTGAACAATACTTATCCTCATTCATTATTATAATTCTATAGATCCTTTATAATCTGCAGTATTAAGAAAAATGCAATCCAATGGTTTTCTGGTATATATTTGCACAAATGACTTTTTATGGTTTGCGTTGGTTAAGAGCGCGATTTCTACGTGCCAGTTACAAGTGTCGATTGTCTCTTGGTGTTCTTCGATTTTGTTCCTGTCTTTATCCGGCATTTTCGATTCTCAAAAAGCGTCTATGGTCTGAAAATTACGCTTCGAACAGTTCAACAACATATGTGTTCTTTCCGTCTCCTACTGACATATGGCCTTCTAAGCCTATATTTCTGACAGATCATGATGTGTTTCTATTTTGGATGACCCTCAAAATCACATATCTTCTCTAGCTCTTATAACTATTTACAGGTATTATATTAATCGTCACAACCTTTTATTATTACTTGTATCTAATATCCGTTAACTGCTTTAAGTAGTGTATTTTAGATAAAAAATTCACGTGTTCATTTAGTAGCGAGTAAAAGTAAATTTAAACTATTGCTGTCAATTGGCGTTATTTTTATTAATTGTAATAAAAATAGTCACGACTGTACTTGAAAGGCGAAGTAGTGTATACACTGAAATATTAAAAGACATTTGTCCTTCTTTTTCTTTGTTTTTATTTCTGAATTTGTATTATTAAGTACCTATTGTGCATATACATAATTTGTAAATGTTTCAACTTCGACTAATTCCTAGAAGCATAATCTTGGGTCTTGGCCGGTTCGAAATTCGCGGAGGATATAATTAGACCTCATATATAATTTCTGTATACTCATTCTGGCACAATTTTAAATTTAATTATTACTGACAGGGTACATGAAGTCTTCAAAAATTAGCATGGAAGGTATGCGATCACCGCTGTTATCTGTTGTTCCATTACTTGCAAGAAAGACCAGACAACGCTCGATTAAGTGAATTAATTAAATTTTTAATTAATAATCAATTTGATGATCTCATAAGCAAGTTTAATAGGTTTAATGCTTATTTAATACTGCACTTTATTGTAATGCTATAAATATAATTTTAATATGGAAGATATTTTGGGTTTCTGCGAAAGTTCGTAACTTGGTCTTAGTGGAAGCAACATGCATGTCATTACGCAGATATAAAATAAAGAGAGTTTGCAGAGATGACACGCAGAATTAGTTGGTTTTAATATTTTTTTAAAAACGCGCGTGTAAAAAGCGAGTGCGAGTTATAGAGATATAGTCTCGTCACCTCTCACGATGTTGATCACATACCGAGATTGTCCCTTATTAAACTTTTTTAGCATCTCCCGGCACCAAGTTACACGTCGTGTCATCTGCTCTTCAGTCAGTCGATGCGGCCCCAGAGAGAACAAAGTTTCTTCACGTGCAGAATCGAACGAATTGCTTGTGCATTTAGGCCTGAAGTACCCTCTATCTGTTGGTAGGTCACTCGCCTGTCCTCGCCAAGCATTTTCCTCACAGTAGAAACGTTTTCCTCCGTAACTGACGATCGTGGCCTTCCCGGCCTCTCAGCATCCTTCACAGTTAAATTTATCCCTTGAAATTCTCTATACCACCTGAGCATCGTTGTGCGATGTGGACAGATATCATCCAGCGCAAGAGTCATTTCTTCGAAGCACTGGTCTATGTTTAAACCACGCACGAAATTCTAACGCAAAACTGCCCTTATCTCATTTTGTGATCACGATGCAATCGCAAGGACTTTACACTTTCACTGCTGGTGAATAACTAAGCAACAAGTAGCTTCCTACGATTCATTGTTGCGTCATATTGCAAAAGTTTCCTAGTACCTTTTGCATATGGAATAGATAAACCGTATATCATTATGTACATCTTTGGAAATTGTCAGAATATTCTAGAAATTATTTAGTTGTAGAGCATGTGATATGAGAATGTACAAGGCAAAAGAAGATGGAAGCATCGAAATAAATTTCGCCAAACCATCTTAAAGGCTGGTAAATTTGCTGAAACCTGCGATTGATTAACTTAATCATTTAAGGTTGGTATATAACCCTTTTCCACACTAATTTTCATATTCTGTATACATATTTCTCAATTAAGTTGTCATCATCGGCAGATAATTAAACAGTGTCGCACCTGGAAACCACGGCAAAAGCCCGCACGCATTGTTAGAAAAAGTGGACACAATGCTATTAATTGTTCTTTAGTCGCGATATAGGGTGGAGATGGTGAAGGACAAGTTTGTTAGCAGGACTAGGGTTTCAGAGCATAGTCTGCAAAAGAATTCATTTTACCAGAATGCATAACGTCCGGAATTCGGGTGATGCACCCCACTTACGATCAATAAAACTTCGCAATCCCGTAGGATTCATCTTTACATCATTCTGTTAAGTAATTATTATAAGCGTCAGTAATTTATATTTTAACTAATTCGTATATACGCTTAAATTCATTTTAATATGTAATATTCCCAGAAGTTTTTTTTTCGATAAAATTCCTTAAATTTCATGCTATGTTTGATATCAGAAGTAAACCATACGGGAAATTGACGATCGCAGAATATCAAAGTCCGCTTTTGCAATTTGTTATAGGATCTCTCTGAGGCAATGTTAGCATCAATAAATTGTTTCAAGAAACCAGTTGTAATTGGCAATGGATGTACACAAATTATAAAAATCGGCTTTTAAAAACTGGTGCGAAATAATATTAATTCAGTCTTGGTCGGAAAAATTTCCGAACTCTTTTGTTGGTGGTTACTTAGCAAAGGAACAAAAGTATGAGAATTAGTGTATTTAGGGCCTAAAAATGTTTTGAGAAAGTAGATATTTTTAAACGATTTCAGAACAACTAACTTTTTGATAACGTGTAAATTAAAGATATTCTAATACTGCACGATTAATGTAAATACATTATCAACAGAGATATAAATTGTATAATTGTTAGAAAAAATGAACAGTTGTTTAATAATTAGTCCTTACTCGTCTAGTAAGAAATCGTTTTTACGGTAACTCAATATTACAACAATATTTATCATATGAGGGTGGTCCCAGAAGTACCCTACCCAACAAAGAAACCACGAACATTTTGGAAAGAAATATACTTATTTTTCAACATAATCTCCTTTCAGCTCTACACACTTGTCCCAGCGACGTTCAATAAGTTAGATACCCTTTTTATAAGAAGAACTGTCTTGCTCCTCAAAATAACCATTAACTGCCAACATCACATCTTCATCGCTGGAAAATCTTTGACCACTGAGCCATTTTTTCAAGTTTGGGAAGAGAAAATAATCCGAGGGGACTAAATCTGGCGAATAGGGTGCATGAGGTAGCAATTCAAACTTGAATTCATTAATTTTGGTTATTGTAATAACGGATTTGATGAGCTAATGCATTGTCTTGATGAAACAACACATTCTTCTTAGGCAAATGCGGCCGTTTTTGCTTGATTTCTTCGCTCAACGGTTGTAATAAGTTTGTATAATACTCGTCGTTGATAGTTTTTCCTTTTTCAAGAAAGTCAATGTAAATTATTCCATGCACATTCTAAAAAAACCGATGACCTTGCCCGCCGATGAAACGGTCTTCGCCTTCTTTGGAGCCAGTTCTTCCTTTTGAGTCCATTGTTTTGATTATTCGTTTGTCTCGGGTATGAAGTGATGGATCCATGTTTCATCCATTGTTATGAAACGGCGCAAAAATTCTGCTTTGTCGCTGTGAAACTTCGCTAAACACTCAATTGAAACATCTTCACGATACTGTTTTTGCTCGAATGCGAGCAAATGCGGCACCCATCTTGCACACTGCTTCCCCATGTCTAATTTTCAGATAATATGCGATATATGGGTCCTTTTGAAATGCCTACTATGTCTGCTAGATCGCGCACTTTCAGTCGACGATCATCCAGTACCGCTTTGTTAATTTTCTTCACTATTTCTAGAGTCGTCACATCATTTGATCGACCATTGCGATGTTCGTCTTGGCAGCTCGTAGGGCATTGTTTAAGCTCTGCTACCCAATATTTCACTATGGTAAATGAAGGAGCAGACTCACCCAGAGTAGAGTCCAGTTCAGCTTTTATATTGGTTGGGCTGAGGCCTTTCAAATAAAAGTATTGTATCACGTAACGATGACCAATTTTCTCCATTTTTACAAATTCATTGAAAACGTTCACTATTGATGGCTGCCACACAAATACTAAACAACGTGGCATGTTCAAACTTGAAGCACATACTTTATAGATTGTGTACTTTCTAATAAAGTGATATTTTTCAAACAACTACCGCCATTTCTAGGTTAGGCCGGGTTGTTGTGGGGCCACCCTCGTATATTGAAAAGATATCTATTACTATCAAAGTTGAACGACTAATATTGTATCAAACATTAATTAGAGAGGAATGTTTTTATCTCTTTTATGTAGATCTGCAGATGCAGTTTATAGAGCACGAATAAAATGATGTGCTTTCGAATTAAATGTAATCTACTTTTCTCAATATATTATTTATTTGTAACGTAATCTAGTGTCTGGAAAGATATGTGTAAAAATTTGTTCCCCGCTGCCGATCACAGAACGAAGATTGCAAGTCGGATGATGTAGAATGAGCGGGAAAAGTGGGACAGTTTTCAGATAGGCCTGTCTGTCAAAATGATTTATGCCGAAACCTCACCTCCACAGCCGCACCGATTCCCGATATCCTCGGTTATCCTTATATATAAAAGCTATTTCTGTGCACTGCGTGCGTGGCATGGTTGATTCCAAGCCTTACTGATAACGTAAATAAATTATTTTTCAATTTCTCTATGGTAGCTCTGGTCTCCGGTTTTATGTCTAGTAAAATGGTCGGCTAACGTTCCAATGATTTTTATTTTATAGATGATGCGTGCGGCTGCCATTTCCTTAAGTGTTTAATAAATGTATGACCTAAAAATAAAAATAAAAGTAATGAAAAAGAAAGAAAAGTGGAAAAAGTGCTTAAAAGCAAAGGGAAGAAAGGAATATGAAGAATATAAAGAAGAGAGTTCAAACGTAAACCGAATAATTAAAGAAGAAAAACAATAACTTGAATGAGTTTGGAAAAAAACGAAAACAAAATGTAATCGAAATCAGAAATTTTTTTGGCGTAATACGTAACATGAGAGAAAGTGCGGAAGCTACAGAAAACATTACAGACAAAGAAGGAAATGTAATTGTGGAAGAAAATAGCGTTTTGGAGAGATGGCAAAGAAGTTTTAGAAAGAAAAGACATAGAAAAGCAAGAACAAAACATACAGATAGAAAACCTCCAAGTTGATGAAGAGGAGAGACAAGAAAGTATGATCATGTAAAAATTTAAAAGACCGATAAGAAAGCTAAACGTAGGAAATGCGAGAGGTCATAATAAAATATCGGCGAAAATGATGCCTTAAATGAGGTTCGGAATATACTGAACGTAAGTTATAAAAAGAAAGAACATAAAAGGAATGGATGGTGGCCATATCACACCAATATATGAAAGTTAGGAAAATAACCATTACAAGAATTACAAGTACATCACATTAATATTATGGTCACGAAGATTTATTCCAGAATTCTAGAGTGGAGGTTAAGATAACAAACAGAAAGGAAGTTAAGTAGATAGTATACTAGCACTATGTACTTCGTAGCTTCAAGCACCTGGCCATAGATGATTACGTGCTTTTTTGGCGATAATCCTTTCTCTAATCATTGCGTTGTTCTCAGTTTCTTCATCTTGGATCATAATAATATACTCAAGTTCTATCCAAAGCAATAATCGTCTTTTGACATACGCTTTCTGGTACTCATAAAATACTACGCTATTAGTTTCTTGATCTAGTGTTAGCAAGCCAGCAGGTGCACTCTAGACATATTTAAATATTTATGAGGGACGATAAAAACACTTCCAACATATATTTCAAGAATGTTAGAGAGTTCTGAGGTAGCTCAATATGGAGCTATGTATACTAATCATTACTGATGATTATTTGATGGTTTCCTCATCACATTAATTGGAGAAAATGAACAGCCTTAGCGAACTGCAGCTACTTGGACAATCTATTTATGCTATAGAAAACAAGCAGATATAGTCCTTGACGATTCTCAAAAAAAAAAATCTTAATCTGGGAAAACGTTTCCTCTGCGGATTTTCCTTGACGACCATAAAATTTACACGCACGTCTTCACACTCTCATCCAGGGATTTCATATCTTGCATTTTTACAGATCTGACAACAATATCGCAACTTCCGATTTCAATCAAACACATATAAATAATTTATGATAATTGTTATTTTGCAAATTGAAGTAAACCTGCTTAAATGATATTTTACTCCTTTTAGAATTTTGTACCACATCTATAGGATGGTAATAAATTCAATCTTAGCTTTGCTAAAAAAACTCTCGTAGATGTAAATTGAATAGAGTAAATTTGATGGGCAATATGAACATGACAGCAATTCGTATCGCAATTTTGAATTTTTGTAAATAGAAAGTGTAGTATGATAGCTGACCAATTATTTTAGCATAATATGATATCTTATTGTTTAGAAGTTATACTAAATTAGTTCGTAGTATATGTTGAGGCAATTATAAAATGTAGTTCCTACTTTAAAATGTTAGAATTATTAATTTTACCATATGTGAACCTAAAATTAGTAACTAAAAGCAGATATTTTTAAAGATTTCGATGTAATATCAAATACTAACCGAGCCTTTTTATGCTTACAACGTGGGTGGATTACTAATTAGTGAGCCTAGACAAGAAAATATATTAACTAAAAAACGACTTTGTTTTTCGGCATAATTTTCTTGTCGCGGAGCCAAGTTTTCAGATTTGGAAAAGGAAAGTCTGCGAGGGTCAAATTTGGCGAAAAAGCTGCGTGTGGAAGCAGTTAGAAACGTTATTTATGAATCATCTTCTTCTGGGCTTCCGGGCTGGAACTGCGTCACTGGTATAACTGCCGACGTTTAGCAGTAGTTAGCAGTAGCCCTGAAGATGTCCCGTAGGAGTGGGTACGAAACGCCGGCAGTTATACCAATGACGCGATTCCAGCCCGGAAGTCCAGAAGAAGATAGTATGGACCACGACTGCGGTAGTCTACGTACATGTTCATGAATTGCGAACACGTATGTTTCCTGAAGAAAAAGCAATCTTTATTTCTTCTGTAAGTGGCAACCTTTGTACTGTACTATATCGCATACTTGATCTAAAAGATATTCATAAATATTCACTTGTGATCGTTTCACTATTTAGTAGATAATTGAAAAGAAGAATATTTCCAAATGATAGTAACCTTTCTGCAATTGTATCAGCCTCAGTCCATCGATTCGATTGTTGCTTCATTTAGGGTGAATAACTGGGCATTCAGCTTTCATGAACGTTATTATTCAATGCTGAAAGTCTTCAGGATCATATCTTAACCTAGCTAAATTGAGAAATAATGCTTTATAGTTAACAAAAGTGGTAACCATCCTGCAAATTTTTTTTCCTATTCAATTCGTTATGCAAAGTCGAAGCCACTGATCCAGTGTAGAGCTGTTACTTCACATAGATTTATTCCACGGACATATACCACCATACCATGCACTTTTTTAATAATTTCTGAAGTATACAGCCCTTTGAGCGGCCGCTGCGTTGTTCATTAAATATATTGGTCCGTACACATTTAAACCCAGATGTCTTTCATCTTATGGTTGCAATCAATGGAGATTGGTTTTCGTAAATAGTGTCTAGCATAGCTTTGATTTCATCGTTTGTTTTGTTCTTTAAAAATAGGAACATAATCACTGATCGGTACTCTATTTCTAGCATATTTCATTTTCTTTTCAAAGAGTAAGTTTCCCTACAACTATATTTTGAAAAATTGCTAAGTTGAATAGAAAATTAGATTTTTTGTTAATACTGCCCTCTTTCATCAGGTTTTAATGCTGTGATAGAAAAGAAAATAGTTTCCGAAAAGAGAAAATTATACGTTAATATCATGTCATATCAAATTAATCAATCATTTACTCTAACATTTCTAAATCGTATTAAAAATTGTTCACGCTTCAAACTTGTTAGATTTATTATGACAATTATACGAGTCCTCTTTGTTGAAAAAACTCCAGAAATAACACTTTTATAAATTTATGTTATGTAAATTAGAATAAACTAGCTTAATATAATCACTTTTGCTGTCTATACATGATATATTAATGCCCTTTTTTACATACATAATCTGTAAATTATTCAACGGCGTGCATGTATCACAATGAGTGTAGCGACCCTACATTAAAAGGATCGCGCCACGACATGGCTATAAAACAACGAATGGCAAATCCCAGCGGTGACGGCAGCGTCTCGGGAACAATGTGGTGAATTCGTGAATTATTCCGTTTGATTGTTGCTCCGGGGTTGCCGCTTCGAGGATTCCCCCAGTTACACAACGGAACCTAGGCGAACAAATCGTTCCCCCAATTGATCTTTTTATATAGCTTTTTTTTTGCTTCCGCTTAAGATTATTGTTATCGATACTCATGAATGTTAAAAGTTATGTTGGGGCGTTCTATTGATTTTGTATTGCCATCAATATAAATTACAAATCAATTTGTAAGTCTTAAGCAACAATAGCAATGTGTTCGGAGTTTTATGTCTATTATGTGGTGTAATTGTGTATGTAATAGTTTTTTGGTAAAGAGTCAATGGTGCTTTTAACATTTTCTGGTGTTGTGGTAGGATTTTAATATTTAAAATCAAGCTTTCATATCATTTTCCGAGGAAAGAATATGTACTCAACATCCTTGTATATTGTTTCATATTCTATTCTAACGCAATAACAATAACAATGACACAAGATTGTATTTTATATACTGATTTAGACTACGGCAACATTTGCCTTTTCGACTACACATCGGGAGTTATTGCAGAAAAGTATAACATTTATAAACAGAAGTAGTTAATGAGGGCCTCTAAATTAGCTCGAATAACTGAAGAATTATGGATAATTGGACCAAAACAAAGTCTTTATTAATTATATATATATATATTTTTTGCGGTGTCGTTTACAATACCACATAAAACTGATAAAAGGTGTTGCTGAAAAAGTAAAAGCTCTGTTACAGAGAAAACCAAACTTTTTCAAAGTAAAAACAAAAGCTTACTATTCTGGCAAAATTCATTTATTTTATTCAAAGTAGTCGCCTTCAATATAAAGTTTTGCACAGTCAATTAACATATCGAATGAATTTTTAACTTCATCTTTACATATGTCCTTCAAGATCGCTGTCGACACCCTTTTAATGGCTTCGACGTCGGCATAACGCTGCCCTTTCATCGACAAATGTATCGTAGTTTGGACCCACAGTGGGTCAAATCCAGTGAATATGGTGAATGGTTGATGGTTGGGATGCCATTTGTAGTTAGAAAATCAATGATACGGGCCGAAAATGCACTTCATAATACCAAGATAATTTACAGCATTGACTGTTTGACTAGTTAGTACAAACTCTTTGTGCACTACGCCTTTCGAATTATAAAAGCAAATCAACGTTTTCTTCACTTTTGACTTCTCCAAACCGCTTTTTTTCGGTCTTTCTTCGCTTGGATGCTTCCATTCAGAGCTTTGGCGCTTGGTCTCTGAATCATATTGAAAACACCATTGAAAATATACGTCCTTAATATAAATTAAATGTTATTATCTCCCACTGGTCGAAAAATCCAAAAACAAAAGAATAAAATTTATAGTTAGTATTATATAATGAATGATTTAAAAGGACATCATAAGAATTTGGTAGGATCACAAGACACTACTAAAGCTTGCGTTAATAGCATACCTCAAATAAAGGGTGACAAGCCAGATAAAGTAGGGAAGGATCTTAATCCTTTTTATTAAAGATATTGAATAATGTGGGTGCTGCATTACATGTCTTTTACTCCAACAAATTTCTTAGAAATCGTGCAATTATCATATCGGCAATTTCAGTTACAAGTACTGTTGTAGCCAAAAAGCGAAAATAAAATTTAATTGCTACTTTCCAATGTTTTAAAAATAAAATAAAATGATATATAATCCCAATGAAAATTTCTGAATATATTGCTATAGAATAACATTAAACCGATTATTGTGGATCGTACAAAACATGTTTATACAAACGTAATATTTCATAACACGCACCGCATTACACGTCAATTTACAACAATAAATCCAATCTTTTTTTTTATTTTAATCGAAGCATTAATTTTATCGAACTGCTTCTCTGTCTTTTCGAAAATTTTCACGGAACAAATCGCCTCCAAACACGCGAACGTAATTCCATAGGAACCAGCGAGAGCCCGTTCGTTTTTTCTTTTATTTTTTATTTCTTCGCCTGAAAAGAAAAGGCCCACGACCTTCTCTCAACCGAAATTAATATTAAAGAGCAATTTTTACAGGCTTGCATTTAACGTCATCCGAGAGACAGATTACTCATTCTTCGAAATTACGACCCTCGAACGGCAGCACAACATCATTGTTGCCAACATTGAATGCGCACCAACCCACCTAATCCATCATAGTAATAAAGCGTAATTCGCAATGGAACGAATTGCCGATACAGTGGCTGGATTACAGGTTTATTTTCATCTATAGTGTATACTTAATACTCTCTGCTCTAGTATTGTATTGACGCATACAAGATTCTTAAGTGTATATAATAACACGATCAGTTACAATAAACCAGGAATTTCGTCAATGCGTATGCTCCTTTGATGAGAGTGCAATTAGTTCCGAATATGTAATTTGTTGTTCGGTGTAATATGCATTTGCTGGCTAGCTGTTCTTACATTGGTCTGAGAATAAAACGAAAACAATGGTTTTTCGGATACTTTCTGTGGAATTTTCAACGATGAATTTTGCATACCAAAATGAATGAAAGGGTATGCAAAAGAAATCATGATTCAGCATATGATTTTTAATGTTTCGCACGCTAATGAACGCAGCGAAGATGTTTGGGTAAGTATGTACTGTGAAACCATGTCTCGAAGAGGAATTAAGTTCTTAACTGGCTAAAAAACTGTTCTCTTTTCAATTTAGTAATAGCTAACATTACACTATTATTCCAAGTCTTGCTCTATGGTTGTTGTAACTATCAAATACGGTATCTGTAACTTCTCGTTCATCAGGAATTTTTGCTTTAAGAAAGAATCCAGATTACAAAAAAAACAAATAAATTATCGAAGGTAAGTCTGGCTAGGTATGGTAGTTACTATAGAATTTTACAATGCTAATTCTTTTCTTAATTTTTAACAGGCTCTTGTATATTTATTAGAGGTTGATGAATAGAGAACCATCTACGGAAGAAGCAAAAGCACAAAAATCTTTTCAGGGGAGACAAAGTAAAGTAGAAGCGCATTGGAATAATTTATCAGTCAAAGCGTCAATGTGTATTAGATGCACGACCTTCTAATATAGGCAAGATAAAAAATTACTATTTATTGGGTTTTTATGAAGCAATTGGAACGATGAGAAAGAGGAAAAGGTCTAAAAATCAACGTAATTAAAATAGAAGCTGTTGGTTATGAAAAGCAGAAACGAAGACCAAAATGATGCCATAATAAAAAGAATAGTCTGGACAGTTCAAAATTCCTAGGCGAGCTCGAAAGTACGGATAATAAATATTTTCCTAGGAATAATATAAAACAGAAATATGAAGTCCATCGGTGCCAAATCAAGAGTCCAAGTCAGTGTCTTGAAGTGTAGAAAAACGCGTACAGAATAAATATACGTATATTAGACTTGGTGTTGTACATAGTGAGTTACAAACCTTAAACAATGTGGAAAAATGAGAAATAAAAACATATAAAAGAAGGGTTCTAAGAAGAAATTGTAGAGAAAATAAGACAGTAACACGTGGGAAAGGAGGCAAAGGAAAAAGGGTTCTTATTTACGGAAGAAAGAAAAGAACTAGCACCTGGGAAAGAGGAACTAACTAAGAACCGATAAAGTCTTAATGTTTAAGAAGAAATAAGATCATATAGAATAAAATGTCTGAAACCTATATAAATAGAAAGAAATCTTCAGAGATGATTAGAGGTGGTTGTAGACTTGGGAAGATTAAAGGTTGATACCTAGATTAAAAAGAGTGTAGACGAGAAAACTTGGAGAATTATACACCAAACTTTTTGTCTGCATGGCATGTTGTAACACTATAAGTACATAATTGTCAGCATCTATATATAAAAAATACATTTTCTTTAATATTTTAAAAGAAAGAAAATAAATGCAACTTAATGAATTATAAACTGTAAATTGTAAAACTCATTACTTCAAATATTACACCAACTTAAATATAAATATGCCATTAAGAAATTTGAATAAATAAACAAAATAGAATTAATTTTTAAATTCTAAATTTTCTATTAATATGGAATAAAATGATTGACATATCATTATAATGCATTAAAATAGCAGTACCGTAACTGGGGGCACTAAACGCAGACGTATAAAGTTCTGTCTATTGCAAAATAATTCAACAATTTTTAATCATCCATTTCTATTGTCATATGGGCCGAGTAAAATATTTTTCGTCGGAAAAAAGAGCCATTATACTTAACCTACTTAATGGAGGCAGAAGCTACAAGTTCATACAAAATACGCTCTCATATTCTGCGAAAATGATTGCAAACGCTAAGAACTGGAGAATAGTGAAAGAAAAGCGTGGTGGAAAAAGGAAAACTAGCCCTAGAGAAGACAGAAACATTATAACTTGTGCAAAGAAGATACCGTTCATAATTTCAATTGTAATTAAAAGTGAGTTACACCTTTGAATTAGCACCTCTACTATTAGACGAAGATTGATTCAAGGAAAGTTGCATGCAAGAAGGCCTAGGAAGTACCGTTATTAAATAAAAGTCAAATACAAGGTAGATTGTCGTTTGTTCAGGTAGAATGGGACGAATAAAAGTGGCGTAATGTGGTGGTCCGATGAATCTACAACACGAACGAAGACCACTATAGCCAGCATTTTAACCCCAGACACCAAAAACACTGTAAAATTCGTAGGCTCAAGCGTCATGCTTTGGGGTGTTCTTCGTGGTATAGCGTAGGCCCTTTACACTAGATAGAAGGCATAATGAATGCTGATGTCCATGTGACATATTAAAAACTTTGCTTCTAGCATATGCAGAGGAAGAAATGCCACTAAGATGGTTGTACATGCAGGATAGCGGCCCGAAACATGTTTCTCGTAATGCGAGAACATGGTTTTGAGATAATAACGTTCGCATTTTGGGTTGGCCGGCACAATCGGCAGACTCAAACCCCATTGAAAATTTATGGGTGGAGTTGAAAAAGGTTTTAATTTCAGCAGAGACATGTAGGCAACTGGTGAACTCGTTGCCTCACAGGTGTCAAGATGTGATAACAATGAAGGTCAAGCAACAAAATATTAAATGTTTCAATTGAATTGACTAAGTAAAAAAGACATTTTTTAGTATTTTGGCATGACTGATATTTTAATGCACAATTATTTTGTTTGTCCCAGAATATAAGCAGTTTTATTTTCGTTTTGATATTTAGAAACCTATTTATTTATTGTTATAGTTATGGAACATGTTGGAATAAAGATTTCAATGAACTTGAATTTCTTTTTTTTAAAGCATAAATTGATATTTCAGCAAATTTAAGACCACTGCTATTTTTGTGTGCATGACAGTACATACATACATGTAAGTTAATTTGTTATGTGTTCATAATAAACTTTTCTTTGAAAACAAAGAATAAAACAGGAAAATAGAAAATTAAATTCGTTATAATTTAAATGCGATTTTATCCATGTGGTGTATTATTAATTCTTATTATATGAAAATTTGCTTCCATGCATATTCAAGTGAATGTTACTGCTAGACACTTAACTTAGAATAATGCAGTTGGTTAAGAGCAATAAAATCTGGAAAATATAAGATCTTAATAAGCAATAAAAACATAAACAAAGCGCATTATCTTATAATTAACAGGGGCTTATAATAAAATATAAATATACGTTTTAATTATTTTCCTTGTTTTTATTTACTAGACCATATACAATTTATTAAATTTTATGTGTATATATTTACTGTAATATTGTAATTATATATTGAATGCGATCATGTTTTGATAACATAAATGAGTGTTAATTATATAATTCAATATAGTGAAAAGATATGTATAGATCTCCACCGTCCTTAGGTATAATTGTTTTAGTTACTCTCTGGTATTAACTGACAGTAAGTTTAATACATATACAAAGGGCAGTATAAAAGTTTTGCCATATGGCGCAACTATTTGTTGCACGGCATGGCAAGTTCAATACAAACTGAGATTTATTGAAAACTACACTATAGTTGGTGGCTCGATTTTTTTGCGTTAGCTATTTCGGAAGTGAGATTGTATAAACAGCTCACTATAACTTGCCCGTAGAATGAGAAATTGGCTTGTGTATCACATGATACGACGATCAAATTTCAGCGTCGAAGATCTCGATATATTCATTACTGAGGAGATCAGTCAAGAAGTAACTAGAGTTAGAAAACTCTAGTTGCTTTGGGAATACCATGCTTTAGCCAACGAGTAAATGGTAGTGCGATAGCTAAAGAAATTTAAAAATGAAATATCTCGTAATGGTAGCAGGTGGTTTTTTGAAAATGAAGGTATATTCGTGATGAGGAAAATGGTGATCTTTACCGTAAGAGGAAATGTGGTGTTGTTAAACCAAAAGAGAGTCCTCGCAAAGTGGTACTCCAAGAAGTATTATACCTGCACAAAGTTGTGCAAGCACTCAAAAGCTTTTATTCAAATGAGCCAAATTATCGTTTATGGATTCTTATATTAAACGCAGTCATTAGAAATTTCGCTAACATAGACATCACTAAAGTTGTTTTTAAACCCATATATTTTCACTTGCACCTCTATTCTCTAACAGATATATTTCTGAACGTTCCCTTCAGTTCTTGCAGTCACAGGTCAACCAATACGTTCATCATCTTCGACCTTTTCCCGAACTTTAAAAAACTATTCATGCCACCCAAAAACTCGCGCACGTGACATTACATTATCACCAAACCCCTTCCTTAACATTTGTAAGCATTCTGTTGGCGATGTTTTTAATTTGACAAACAATTTAAAGTTAATTCGCTGTTCAATTTTTATATCAACCATTTTCACGGTATTACTAAGTAACAGTATTACCCATAATTCAAACTGGATAGTAAATAAGGCAGACAGAGATACGAAACTACGAGTTGTTGCTTGGGAAGTATCAACGTCAATGACATTCCAATTACAGCCTTGCCCGATGCTGCTGTGTGATGCGCAGTCCCGTTATTTAATTGCCGTACCTTGAATATAAAAGTGAAACTTATTTAAATTTCAGCAAATGCTAGGATAGCCTTCTACATCTGTATTTGTACTAGTTTTGTTATATAGATATCCTATGATCTTCTGTTATATTGCTTCAGTTCCATTCATATTGAGTAGCGTACTTTGTAGAAAAGTAAACTATCAGAAGATAAAGTGAATTTGATATTGTAACTTGCATTTTAGGCAAGCTTGTTTGTCTTTTATATTGAGAATAACTTTATGGTGAAAATTTTCATTATTTACGCGATATTGGAAAGTAATAGCAAATAGGCAGATTGCTTTCGTTGTCATGCTAGGTTATCATCTGGTCTTTCTAGGATTTGTGGAATTTTTATTTACAAAACATAAAAACTTGCTTAGAATTCTTAATTCGCTAAAATACATGTCTTTACATCTCCTCTTACTAGAGACATCATCCCCAACCGTGTATGTATTTTCATTGGCAAGATGATACTTATTTAACTTTTCGTTTTCGTTCAGTATCGAACCCACATAATATATCGGAAAACTCAATTTCCTATAAGTGCCCGATATCTAAATGCACAAAGTGGGATGATTCATAAAAACCAAAGTTTTATTATTTACCTGGTCTGTGCGGTGGTAGCATTTTAAGCCATCATTCTCCTGTTAACATAACTTTGCTGCTTGGTAAACCTAGGTGCGTCCCTAACGGTCGGAAAGATCCGAGAAAATGTCGTCCATTAGCGGAGTTTTATGATCTGTCTGAATAAGATAAGACATTACAAAGTTAGCCAATCTATACTTTAGCGCTTTCCGGTCTCGGATGTGTTCTCTCTAATACTCTTTACGAGCGCTCACTTGTACTGGACTTAATCCTTTGTAAGTAGGAGATACTCTCCTGAGATCTGCCGAAAGTGTCTTTATCCTCGAATGTGTCCGGAATATTTTTTATTGTCTTATATATATATATATATATATATATATGTATGTATATTATATATACATACGAGGCGTGTTTTTTAAGTAAGGTGTATTCGAAAATAAAAGCCAAACGAAAGAAAATTTTCAAAAACCAAATTTATTTTCAGTTTTTGCATACGTTTCTTTATTTTTCAACATAGCCGTTAGGTTTGTTTAAACACTTATCAAACCTTACAACTAGATTTTGAATACCCTATTCATAGAAACTTGCTGTCTGCTCAGATAACCAAGATTTCACGGCCGTTTTCACGTCTTTGCCATCGTTGTAGTGATTGCCGTCGAGACGATTTTTGAGATAGCGGAAGAGATGGAAATCGCTCGGCGCAAGGTCGAGGCTGTAGAGGAGGATGGTACAAAATTTCCCAGCGAAACGTATCCAATAGAGCTCGGATCTGAGCTGCAGTGTGAGACCTTGTATTGTCATGGAGTAGCAAAATTTCCTCTGTCAGCATGCCGCATTTTTTTGCTTTGAATCGCTCTGCGTAGCTTTCGCATAGTTTCGCGTTGCAAAAAGTCGACCAACAAAACACAATGCTTATCCCAAAACACTGACGCTATGATCTTTCGCTGGGCCATAGTCTGTTTGGCCTTGACCCGTACAGGAGGGTGTGTGCGTCTCCTGTCCATGGTGTGTTGCTTCGATTCGGACGTGATATGTGAAACCCACGTTTCGTCTCCCGTTACGATACGACTCAACATGGCGCCATCTTCGTCGTTATAATGAGTCAAAAAATTCAGCGAAATCTTTTGTTTTTGGGGTTCTCCGTTAGAAGTTTAAGGACCCAGTAGTTTATTGGCATCAATACACTCCGCTACGACCTTACCTGCCTTTTTTTCCTCCTCCTCCACTGGCTGTGGTGGAGTTCGATTTAGTTCATATTTAACTCGACTCGAGCGACCACTTCTCGAAAAAAATACACATTTTGCTAGATCCAAAATCTGGAACAGTGGAATGTAGTAAACCTTCTATGAGTGCGGGAGTACTTAGGAATCACCAAGCTTAGTAAAGAAGGTTCAACTACACTTTATACTTATTTGTACAGGGGTACTACTTAAGAGCACATTAAAGTATTAAAGCTCAGCACAGAACGTATTAGGGGAACAGATCCAAGCACGAATCTGGTAAAGATATTATTAGTAAATCAAAGAGGAGAATAATCGAGGAATTGTTTCTGTTGGAAGGAAAGCAGCAAGTTAGACGCCGGTGAGATAATTCTTGAATAAAAGTGACAGATGAAATAACCTTAATTGCAGATTGTGCAATAAAAATTCAGAAATTTTCCATTGGATCGCAAGAGGTAAGCCATATTTGGACAATCTAATCAAGGTGCAATAGAGTTGTATGGAGCAGGAAACGGGAGTATATTGAAGGAATTCACAACTGACCCATTTAAGGCTGTAATGCTTTTGAGACAATTACACTTGCGCAATTTCAAAGAAATGGAAACAAAATACGTTGGAATGTCGTGTGCAGGATATAAGATAGTATCTTATATCTCGTGTCCAGGAGTTACTAAATAATAAAAGCAAAATAAAATTTGTTTATTTTCTTTACGTTATTATGTATCTGTACTATATTTAAATGCATTTATAAAAGTAATACATATAATTGTAGATATTAACCTGAGTTAAGTAAGAAAAATATCGATTAATGTTCATGATATACTTTCATATCTAATGGATGGTGAATGAAATACGAATGTTACGGTTTGAATAATGAGTTTGTCGGCAACTGAGAATAAATACATACATATGTATAATACATTATGTAAAATAATGACTAATGCAAATCGTGAAACAAATAGCTTTATAAGAAAATAAATTGATCTGATTTACCTGTTGTGAAAACAATAAAAATAAACAATTACTTCGTTAAGTTTTATTTTCGATTCGATTGTATAAAAGAAAAGATTAATTAAAACAAAACTATCTCCCGGCTATATGAATACAATCGTTAATGAATGTAACAACGGTCCTTTTCCATTTCCAGTAGCAAACTGGTATCCTATAATGCATTTATGGGTATTATCTCTGACGTTATCTAAATTGCTATTATTTTTAGAAAATAGTTCACTACCGTTTTCTCAAACACCTGCTATTTAACCACTGTAACAACTTCGGAACGACGCGGTGAACCGATTAAAAAAATTCTAACTAGTTTCTCATGGATTTTTAGCAAAACCCTTTCCCGTAGTAAGAGCGATCGTCGGTTGATTTGTTTTTGTCTGGGACACCCCGAGGCCCAACAAAAAGTATATGAAGAAGGAATCTGGAATAATAACTCAATAACAATGTTTATACAGCCGTAAAATGATTTATTGAGTTGACGTATCTTTTGGAGAAATCGCCTGACTGCACTTCGAAAAGTGAAGACTAATTTCTTTTGTTTGGTGCATGCATTGATCTTCATGCATGTGTAATTCTATATATACAATGACGTTCAGAAACTTAGAACGCTTCAAATTCCAAACTGACACGTGTATACATACTACGTGACAAAAGAGTCAACCACGCAGTACAAGTACATACTTTTAAAACAGATTTTGTACAAATATTTACCGGTTTGAAAATAATTAATATTTAAATTTTTTGAAAAATTTATACCCTTTATAGAGAAACTCCAATAATGAGTTGCCGCTCCACGTAAACAAACATGTTCTGTTATTCGCCCTGACATGCTTCTACAAAGTGTACTAGGAAAGTTTTGCAATATGACGCAACAATGAATCGTAGGAAGCTGCTGGTTGCTGCATGTTGAGACACGTTCATACGTGCATAGTAGCCGCCACGCCATGTCGATGGGCTCAGTTTTTCATTAGCAGTAAGAGTGTAAAGTGGATGGAATCGTGGTCACGAAATGAGATAAGGGCAGTTTCGTGTTATAATTTCGTGTGTTGTTTAAACATAGACCAGTGCTTCGAAGAAATGACTCTGGCACTAGGTGATGTTTGTACACATCGCACAACGATATTCAGGTGGTATAGAGAATTCCAAAGGGGAAATTTAACTGTGGAGGATGTTGAGAGGCCGGGAAGGTCACGACCGTCAGTTACGAAGGAAAACGTTACTACTGTGAGGAAAATGCTTAGCGAGGACAGGCGAGTGACCTACCAACAGATAGAGGGTACTTCAGACCTAAATGCACCAGTAATTCGTTCGATTCTGCATGATCATTTGCATGTGAAGAACCTTGAGACAATCTCGGTATGCGAACAACATAGTGATAGGTGACGAGATTTGGCTGTACTATTACGATGTGCCGACCAAAGTTCAAAACAAAGTTTGGGTCTGTGATGAGGACACACCCATAGTTGTCAGAAAACCCCGATCTGTAAAGGAGAAAATGATAGCTGTATTTTTCAAACCGAGTGGAATTGTGGAACGCGTCGTTTTGGACACACAGAAGACAGTCACAGCTAAGTGCTATACTGAAAAGTGCCTGCCTAAAGTCATTAGATCTATGAAGAACCTGCGGCTAAAATCAAGAATAGACACCTGGTTCCTCCATCACGATAATGCTCCAGCTCACCGCGCTAAAGTCTGCACCGAATATTTGACCACGACAGGATTGAAACTTCTCGAGCGCCCTCCCTACAGTCCAGATCTTGCTCCCTGCGACTTTGCACTGTTCTCGCATGTGAAAATGAAGCTAAAAGGGAGGTGATTTTCCAGTGATGAGGACCTTCTGCGGGCTTGGGACAACGAGTGTGCTTTACTCCCTAGTTAAACTTGGCAGAACTGGTTTAAAGATTGATTTCGGGTGACGGGAAGGTGCATTGAGTGTAGAGGAAATTCTTTTGAAAAAATTAGATAAACGAAGTTGTATTGGAAAACTTTCTTAGTACCCTTTGTATGTATATTCCTACAATAAGGTGTATATTTCATTAAATTCAATATCTACATTTTCCATCGCTTTGCTAAAACTGATTTTGTCTTAAGACTTAATATCTGACTAGGTTATGAGTAGATTATGAAAAAATATATTTAATGCAATGATATAGATTCATAGTAAATTTGAAACTGCACTTTAAGAGATTTGGATCAGCATATAACCAGTAAAACTAAAATTAAGAAATTACATCCGTTTCTTATTCCTAGTGTAAGTCACTCTGTATATATCGATACTATTGCCCATTGATAAACGAATAAAATACTCACAGGAATTAATATATTTCTATTAAAGTTTTTGCATTACATTATTGCTATGAACTAAGTATTCCAAAATAAGTGAAACTATAATGTTTAAATCGTGCAATAAATTTATACTCCTTTTAAACTATTCACTTTATGTAATGGAAATGACATTCTATTATGTGTATATGTTTACAATATTGTAAATTAAAAGCCGTTTGAAAACGGGAAAAACTGCAAGTTTCTTTCACGCCGATGGAGGTAATAATCCATTCACTGCACTACTGTACATTATTCTCCTAGTCAAGTTAAGTGAATGAGAAAAGGTTTTGCAGTCGGGATTTTCAGGAAAATGATTAAAAACATCTGATGAAAAGTGAAGGGTATTGAAAATACGCATTTTAGAACAAAAACCCACTCCAGGACACAATTTTCAGTTTTATGCATTGATAGCGGGAACGCCATAGTAGTTCATTAAAGCTCAAGTCGAACAAAATGTGAAAGTTTGTGAATGCGCTGAAAGGCGAGATAAAGGAATAAAAGCTCGAGTGCTGAAAATACACTATGGGTCACATAATGCCAATGTTTTAGTCTGACACGGACACCTTAAAAACGTTTTAAAATAAAAGCAGCGCAACGTCAGATATGGTTTCCGGTATAATTTGTCTATTTATTCTACTTTCATACGGATTTTCTCTCTATTATTTTTTTCGCGCTTTCGAATTTTATTTTAAATCTATTTTACGTGATGTTCTTTTCATTAAAGTTACTGAGAAAGTTCCATATGAGTATTATTGTATGTACATATATACATACATATATGTATAAGAACACACATGTACACTTTTTCTTTGAAATATTTGCAAGAAGGTGAAAAAAATAATTTGCTTTATATACGTTTAACTACATGGTATATAATTTATTCAGTTGTAATAAATATTTTGTAGGCAAAAATTATAAGTTTATTCATGAATAGACCATATCAGATTAATCGTAATCATGGACTGATGAGGAAGTGGATTAGTAGCTTTCGCAAATCCTATTGCCATTCTCTGTGGTCGAATGGTAAAGACACATGCCCGGTAAGTATGAGATCATGAGTTCGCGTTCACCAGGGAGTAGTAAGCTTCTTCAAGAAATTTTTGGAACGTATATATAGTATATAAAAAGCGGTAACAATAAGAGTTTTTCAGTTTCAAATGGTAAAAGTTTATAACTACATGCAATTAGAACCTCTGTGTTTCATTTAATATCTATTTTCTTAATGCAGTTTATAACATGTTAGTAAACTCGAATATTATCGTTTTCTGTGGTCGAATGGTAAAAACACATGCATGATATCGTGAGTTCGAATATCAAGCGGGAGCAGTACATTTTATTAAAAAATGCTATATCCTATGTAGTATGTAAAAAAGAATGTATCTGTTATCTGCTGATGATGACAACTTAGTTGTCGTATACAGAATATGAAAATGAATGTGGAAAGGAGTTATATATCAACCTCAAGAGATTAAATTTAACATCGTTGTCTTTTGAAAATTTAGACGTGGAAAAAGGTGGTAATTCAACAGTGCTAAATTCAGCGGATATGACGAATGGAACAACAAATCGAACTCTAATTCGTCAATTTTTGCCACAGCAACAACACTTGTGAAAAATAATTTTTTTCTTGGCTAAACATTAATTTTTTACTTTAATTTGTTTAAGTTTTTCCATTTCACATTGTAAAAGCGCATAATTATATCCTACCAGGATGTTTGCGATCAATGGTTAGACTATAAGAAAAAAATAGTTTGGGCGAGTATTGAAAAGTGTGATTATTTCGAATCAAAATTAGAAAACTTTCGGCTTAATTGTTCTCTATAGGAAATTTAGCTTTGGACTGGTGTATTGTTAATTCCAAGATATAAATAAAGTCAAATAGATAACAAATTTAAATCCAATACTTCATCTTCTCAAATTAGTTTAAATGCATTTAAATCCATTTAAAGTATCATAAAATATATACATATATTAATGTGGAAAAATTCAATTCAATTTTTGGTCGTTTTAATCGTCCATGTCGAAGAACAATTGAACATCTTGTGTAAAAATTCGAATCAACTTCGACTTCGTCGACTGTTCGCCAATCTCAAGCATTGATCTTGGGTTGTATACTTATAAGGTTGCTTTATCACAGAGTCAGTCATTTGACTTTAGAGAAATTAGACAATTATCCCAAATTTGAGGAGCAAATGATCTTCAGTGATCAAGCTCATTTCTGGTTTTATGAATAAGTAAAATTGCCATATTTGGTCTGAATATCAGTCAGAAATAATACATGAAGGAATATTGCATCCACTAAACTGACTGTCTAGTGTGCATTTTACTTTGGAGGACTCGTTGGATCATATTTTTTTTTTCAATGATGCTAGAAATTCTGGTACTGTGAAAGAATCTCACTGTAACTCAATGTCGACTGGGTTTTCCTGGGTAAAATTGGACGTTATCGCCTTGGATGACATATGGTTTCAAGACGATGCCACTTGCCTCACTGACAAGTCTGATGAATAGATTATGCGATTTAACATCTCTCTAGACTCTTTCTGTGGAGTTATGTTAAGTCGCTAGTTTACGCCAACAAGTTTACAAAATTGCAAGTCTTGTATCATTGAACATTTCACTGCTGACATTCAACCTAAATAATGTTAAAAAGTCTTGGCAAATTTGGTTTAATGGACTCGCCCTGTCGGAATGCGTTTCATCAATGTCAAATAAAAATAATTTCAAATTTCTTGCGTTATCTGTTTTATTTTGCAAATAATATGTCTCGTTCTTAATGGAAAATCCTTAAGCAGAAGTAATTATGAAATATTTTAAAATTTAATTATTGACGAAAATAATCCGCATTTCAATGTGACTGCTAATTTTATAAATAAAATGAAACATAATATTTGCCTTTTTTCTTAATATCTCTGCATAAGTTCATTTACCCATCATAGTAATCTCAACGTTACAAAATCCTCGAGTATTATTTCGCAAGTAAGTGAGGTATGCTGTCATTACGCGGAGCTTAATACCTCTTAACGTCGTGTCGTCCTCGTCGTAGGAAAATATTGTGCTTATTATGTGTGTGGATAAAAGATAATCGTCCCCGGACAGAATTACATGTAGGTGATACTTAATAGAGTTTATGTCGTGGGCGATGCACAAAGGACGAGTACAGTCAGGCAGGATTATATCCACGGTGATATCCCTTCCGAGTTATTGACGGGTCACAATTACCCGAGAACGTAATATCACTAAGCCGTCCTTGTGTTCTCTTAAACACCTTCTCGGTTATTGAAGCGGGAGCAGCCATAAACTAACATTGGAGACAGTGGCGTATCAATACTCGTCTAATTCTACACAACCGACGAACCTCCTGCTCGAGTTTCAATTCGAATTTGTTTTTGGGATTATCTGCATAAATGGTGGATCTTTAATATTCCAGACGAATTGAAGATATGTATAATAAAAGATAAGCGAAACGGATTTGTTTGTTCGCTTATAGATATTATTTTTACCACAATTATTTTATGCACTCTCATATGCAGCGTATGCATTTCTGTAATCGCTGTTGTCCATATGCCACGTTCTCGACTTTGCTAGAATTAGCATTAGAAAAGAATCCATTTTTACACGTGTAATGAACAATAATAGTAATAAAGAAACAGTGTTTAAATTTTCACATATTTTTTTATTATTTTCTTTATTAATTATTACACATAAGATTTGTTGCACCAGATAATGGCTTCTCCAAATGCTTGAAATAAACTAAATTCTAACGTGAGTTTTGAAACTTCGAAGGTGTATTTATTTAATATCTGTTTCCATATTGCATTTTATGACACGTTAGAATACTTGGATTTACTGGTCTTCATGATCTAAGGGTGAAGACATATTCCTGGTTAGAAGAGAATTGCGGGTTCAAGCCTTGAAGAATTTTTCCAAATATTTTTGCATTATATATACGATGTAAAAAGCGATTAAAATTAGAATTTTTCTAAGTGTATAATATATACAATGTCTAATAAACTTAGAGCTTAATGACGATAAGTTAAATTAATGAGGAAAACATAAACTATAGAGTTATTAAACTTTTTATTACACAAAGAAATGTAGTACACGTAGATCGCTTATCTCTGTTTCTCTTTCCTGATTACGTTGTTTGATTCTTTAAGTTTCTTTATTTCCAAAATTCTAATAAACTTAATTTATATCTTTTTCCTACTATCGGAATTATTTTATATTCGTAATCTGGTATATGGTTATTATTAAATGACTAGCGAAAGAAGAATCCCTTTTTTATTTATGTTTGAGTTTACTATGTTCCAATATACGTTGCCAAAACATCTTTCTGTTTGTCCAATATAAGCATCCGTGTATGTATCGCATATTAATTTATAAACTCCTGAGTTCTTCCTATTATGAATTCCTTGTTATTTTTAAGATATTTTTAAAGATTAATTTTGAAAGCTACTTCTAAACTTTGTTAGTCTACAAAATGGCGTCTTTTTAAAATTCTTAAATAAAAAGAAGTCAGACGAAAGAAAATCCGAATTTATAGATGGTGGTACAGTTTAATCCATCCTTCACCCGTGAAGGATGGATTGGGCTTTGGCTATCTGTGAACTCGTCGATTAACTTTAAGAAGGAATATTTCTTTCTGACACAAATCTGAACATTTTTGATCAATAGCCATGCATAATTTTATTAACTTATTATCATAGGTAAATGTTGCTTTTGCAGTCTTCTTTGGCGTGTACTCAACAAGAATAATTCCTACTTTGTTTCCTAAGAACCTGGATCACTTTCAATGGAATCATGACTATAAATTTCACTATAAATTGTGGATTCTCCTTCCCATATACTGCAGTCATTCGTTCATTTTAGTAGCATTCTTTGTGAAAAATTTGATGACATTGCAATGTCTTAATTTGGCATAATTCATATTTTGTTGCACAAAATAATGAAAGAATTGAAGTAAAATTTGACACATAAGTAAAAAAATGTCACTCTCGTTACTAGACAACGTGAAAGTATTTGTTTCTATCATTGCTATGTAGATTTTTGCTTTAGTTTTCCAAAAGAACAGACAATCTTTAAACTTTGGTTATGCACTTAAGCATCGTCTGTCCAAATGTGGTAATGTTGAATGGAAATACGTCGAAAAATAGAAAGCTTGATTCTAACTAATTTGCTTTTTCTCGAGTCTAACTTCTTGTCAAATTACCTTCCTACAAAAGCCTGGTTTTGAAGTAATGAGAAATTTATATATCCTAACAATTGATGAAACATACTAAATAGAAAGCCCCTAATTAATATTGTATATAGTTTCAGAAACATGTTAAGTAGGGAGAGCGGTCTTTACAGCTAGCATGCCACAATAGTGTACTTGAGTTCAACAATTTCACTTCTTTCTGTTTTAGGTTGGCAAAGTTTATATTTTTAATAACAAAATCTTCGAAATAGTCTAAAATTGAATTATTACTAATTGTCTAACGGTCAAAGAGAAAATAAAATCGAAAAAATTAAATATTAATTATGACCCGTGAAACATTAAAATTATCTGTAAATATTACTAATAACATGAAATTATACTATTTTTATGGGTAACTATTAATTTAAAAGCCATTGGAAAAGTGTGTGTATATAGCTTAATAAATTATAAAGATGCAACATGAATAACATAAAAAAACTATATAAATAATAACAATAATAGCATAAGTTCCCATGGATTTTATACATACCTAATATTTCCTGTCGATACGAGTTATTGAACTTGTAAAACCGGTCATAAAAAGTTCGACATTGTATCGAAATAAATACGTGTGTGGAAGAGGTTAGGTTCTATCTATATATAAGAGTATATATGAGTGTGTGTGTGATTATATACATATATATGGCGTACGTGTGTGTGAGCCACTTCGCTTCTTTCGAGAAGTGTCATTCTTTATTCAACAGTAAATTTAAATTTTACGTTTTACTGTTTCCGATTAATATTTTACGATCACATAAAATACTTCTACGCTACTGAACGATGCTAGTAATAAACTCAGCTCCTCTTCTTCTGCTTCTACGGTCCCGGTCGATCCGTTTTGTGTCCAACACTTTTATTATTTGTCTTTAATCTTAAGTCCGTCCAGGGCTTCGAAAGTGGAAGACGACGATGAAGAGGGCAACAAAACGTAACTGCCGCTATCTATCCTTGGATTATTAGGAAGAAGTGCCACAATTTCCCCTCTATTTCATAAATTTAAAAAGTTCGAAGACTTATAGAGAACATTCCTTGCTCTATGTGTGTGTTGCTATTTTCTTCTAAAATTTATATTGTCCCTTTTATACGTGTATTAGTGTATTACAGTATTACACATTCAACCTAATCGTAAAAAAAGTTTTATATTTTTAAGGTAGTCTACGTATAAACGAATAACAATATAATTTCTTTTTTCGTGTCGCTGTGCTTAGCTTTGAATACAAGCAAGCTTTCATCTGTTTGTTTAAACTTTGTATTTTCGCAAATATGGCGCTTATCTGTCTAACAAATTGTACGTATGATGATCATTTGTGTGTAAATGAACATATTTGTGATTCAAACTTGCTCATCCAATTCTTATAAACTGGACTCTTGTTACACCGGAACTTTCTAACTCAATTTTACCAGTACTCGTCATAATTTATGATTCCACATTTTGTTTATGAGTTGTAGTGTAAATACCTATTGTATGGACATTGGCTCAGTTTTAGTTTGTAAGTTCAGAAAATACTTTTTCTCCTTTCTCTTGATTTATTCTTTTCAAATTATACAAAGTGTACTAGAATGAATCGTAGGAAGCTGCTTGTTGCTGCATGTTGAGACATGTTCATACGAGCATAGTACACGCCGCGCCATTTGGATGGGTTCAGTTATTCATTAGCAGTGAGAATGTAAAGCGCTTGCGATGGCATCGTGGTTACGAAATGAGATAAGGGCAGTTTTGCGTTATAATTTCGTGCGTGGTTTAAGCATAGACCAGTGCTTCGAAGAAATGACCCTTGCACTAGGCGATATTTGCTCACATCGCACAACGATATTCAGGTGGTATAGAGAATTCCAAAGGAGAAATTTAACTGTGGAGGACGCAGAGAGGTCGTGAAGGCCACGAACGTCGGTTACGGAGGAAAACGTTACTACTGTGAGGAAAATGCTTGGCGAGGACAGGCGAGTAACCTACCAACAGATAGAGGGTACTTCAAGCGTAAATGCACCAGAAATTTGTTCGATTCTCCATGATCATTTGCACGTGAAGAAACTTTGTTCTCTCTGGGTGCCGCATCGACTGATTGAAGAGCAGATGACACGACGTGTGACTTGGTGCCGGGAGATGATAGGAAAGTTTAATAAAGGACAATCTCGGTATGTGAACAACATCGTGACAGGTGACGAGACTTGGCTGCACTATTACGATGTGCTGACCAAAGCTCAAAACAATGTTTGGGTCTTTGATGATGAGCTCACACCCTTAGTTGTCAGAAAATCCCGATCTGTAAAGAAGAAAACGATAGCTGTATCTTTAAAACCGAGAGGAATTGTGGAACGCGTCGTTTTGGACACATAGAAGACAGTTATAACTAAATGGTATACTGAACAGTGCCTGCTAAAGTTATTGGATATATGAAGAACCTGCGGCCAAATTCAAGATGGACACGTAGTTCCTCCATCACGATAATGCACCAGCTCACCGCGCCAAAGTCTGCACCGAATATTTGACAACGACAGGATTGATACTCTCGAGCACCCTCTTTACAGTCCAGATCTTGCTCCCTGCGACTTTACACTTTTCCCGCATGTGAAAATGAAGCTAAAAGGGAAGCGGTTCTCCAGTGACGAGGAGCTTTTGCGGGCTTGGGACAACGAGTGTGCTCTACTTCCTAGTGAAACTTGGCAGAACTGTTTTAAGGATTGGTTTCGGAGGATGGAGAGGTGTATTGAGTGTAGGGGAAATTCGAAAAAATTAAATAAACAAAGCTGTATTGCAAAACATTTCTAGAACCCTTCGTAAGTATGTATAAATTACTTTTCTTTATAATTAAGTTTACTTTTCAATTCTTTATTTTTTAGTATATATAATTTGTTCTTTCCTTGTTGGTTTGCTTTTCTTTGTGTTAGTGTTAAGATTATCCTGTAAATGGCTTACGCTGTTGGATAATAAATTATTACTACTATTATTGGGTTAACAACTAAGTACTTTCGGTTTTTACTGATAGAGAGCGTTGCTTTAATTTTTGTATAACGTATGTTAGTGCTGTACTTTACCGTTTGTCGCGTGATACTAGTCACATTGACGTAACTTCAGAAGCAAGTAGTGCGTGATTTTTATTAAAGCTATTAGTTGTGGGTCAATTTTAAATGGAGTGCAGAAACGAACATTTTCGACATATTTTACTATTTCATTTCCGTAAAGGAAAGAAACCTGCTGCGACTCACAAAAAGATATTTGAAGTTTATGATGCTAATTGCTTAACAGAGCTCACGTGTCAGAATTGGTATAAAAAATTCCGTTCTGGAGATTTTTCCCTCAAAGATGAGCAACGTTCTGGTCGGCCTACTGAAGTTGATGATGACCAAATCAAAGTCATAATTGAAGAGGATCGTCATATAACTGTTCGAGAGGTTGCGGAGAGGCTACATGTATCGCACACAACAATTGAAAAACATTTAAAATGTCTTGGGCTAGTTAAGAAGCTTGATATTTGGGTACCTCATGAATTGAAAGAAATTCATTTAACACAAAGAATCAACTTTTGCGATATGCACCTTAGATGAAATGAAACCGACCCTTTCTTAAAAAGAATCATCACTGGTGATGAAAAATGGGTCCTGTACAGTAACATAGTTCGAAAACGATCATGGAGCAAATACGATAAACCAGCTCAAACCACATCGAAAGCTGAATTGCATCCAAAAAAGATCATGCTGTCAGTTTGGTGGGATTACAAAGGTGTTGTGTTTTTTGAGTTGCTTCCAAGGAACCAAACGATCAATTCTGATGTTTACTGTCAACAATTAATAAAACTGGATGAAGCAATTAAAGAAAAACGGCCAGAATTGTCAAATCGGAAAGGAGTAGTTTTCCACCAAGATAATGCAAGGCCTCACACATCTTTGGCAACTCGTGGGAAACTATTGGGGCTTGGCTGGGAAGTGATGCCACATCCCCCATACAACCCTGATCTAGCGCCATCTGATTACCATTTATTTCGAAGTTTGCAGAATTCTTTGAATGGTAAAACTTTCACAAATGACATTTCGCTGTAAAAGTAGAAATGTTTTCCCAAAATTTATTAAAGTAAATGTCACATCAAATTGTAGAATGAACGAGAAAGTCATTTCATATGCGAAAATGGAAATGAAATATCTGTACAGCAAAAGAAGTAGACTAGAACTAAATTTATATGAATTGCATTTAAAACTAACAAAAAACATAAATCACTCTGAATATCAAGACTGGTGCTGCTTTTATAGGAAAATCGCGGAAATTACAAACCACAAATTAAATAAGAAAATTAAAGGTCTGAACAAGAAATTCAAAAATTTATGCCCACGATCAGACAAGAGTGTCAATAGAAATCCTATAAAAGAAACACTCGTCGTCAATAATTCATCCGAGACTTTTAATCGAGGAGAAATAGACTTATTAAACAAAGGTTTAAAACATTGTTTGTCTTACCGCGAAACCCCCACCGAGGAGGTGATCGCAAGCATCGAAGCGGCTATTAAATATTTAGATCCAAATTTTATTAGAGACGCTTGTAAGACTCAAATCAAACAGAACTTACAAGAACAAAAACAAAAAGTAGTGCACCACGAATGGAACTTAATTAAGAGTCTCAGATCGAAAGACTGTTTTTATTTAAAAGCAGATAAAGGGAATAAGTTAGTAATTTTGAACAAAAGCGACTATTTTCTAAGAGTGAAAAACTTAATCTCAGAAGGGCCCTATGTTGAATGTACGAAAACTCCATTACCAAAAATGATTAGGGACACAAAAAACGCGTTAAAAAGTTGTGCAAAGTTAATAACCCCGAATCTGAATTATAGGCTAAGTGTAAGTAATCCGTTGATCCCTAGACTATATTGTCTCAGGGATCAACTCCCCTACTTACTGGATATCAAAATGGCTAGTGAATGAATACAAAAATTTGCCCGAAAAACTTGAAAGTCTCTCAGTCACTAACTCATTAGAATTTATCCAAAGGATCAAAGATTGTAAATTAGAAAAAGGGGAAATTTTAGTTTCATTCGACGTAACGTCATTGCTTCCTTCGGTACCGATTCCAGAAACTTTAAAATATTTAGAAGAACTTCTTCACAAAAATAAGATCGAACCAGAGAAAATAAACGAATACGTGAGATTAACAAACCTTTGCATGTCACAAAATTGTTTTCAATTCGAAGGGAAGTTCAATGAACAAAAACAGGGAACTGTAATGGGCAATTGTCTTTCTCCATTCATAGCGGACCTATTTATGAGTAACTTTGAAATAGAATTAAAAAATAAAGCTAAATATTTTCCAAGAATTTGGGTCAGGTATGTCGATGATATTTTCACGATTTTCAATACACATAAATGCAACTTAGATGATTTCGTTAAACAGTTAAATTCAAAATTCCCGACAATTAAATTTACAGTAGAAAAAGAAAACAATGACAAGTTGCCTTTTTTGGACACCTTAGTTATTAGGAATGATCTCAAAATAGAAATTGATATTTTCCGAAAAGAAACCAATGTCAATAGATTCATCACGGCGGACTCAAATCATAGCATGCAACAAAAGATGGCTTCATTCAATTTTCTTATTAATCGTTTGATCAATTTCCCACTAACAAATGTAAGATATGAAAGAGAATTGAACGTCATTAAGAATATCGCGATATACAACGGTTTTGATTCGGAAATAATCAATGGATTAATTAGAAAGGCCAACATAAGAAAAACAATCCGTGACACCACATGTCTATCACCACAGATCAATCGGGAAAAGCAGTTTGTTTGTTTACCTTATCATCGTATGATAGAAAATCTAAAGACTTTTTTAAAGAGCGCGGGCTTCAGGTCTGTTTCCGCCCCAATAATTCTCTTAAAACGCTTTTAGGAAATGCAAAAGACGAAATCGAAGAAAATAAAAAATCGGGAATCTACCGAATTGAATGTTTAGAGTGCAATGGACAATTCATCAGCCAAACTAAAAGATCGATCGAAACCAGGTATAAAGAACACCTTTCGCACATAAAATTCAACCGATCGGAAAAATCGGGTATAGCGAGACATGTATTAGAAAATAACCACAGTGTTAATATGGATTGTTTACATTTGATAAAAAACGTGTATAATTATCGAGAACTAGACACGTATGAAAGCATGCACATCTTAAAGAATTTAAACCATGTGGTGAACAATAATGAGGCCGGCCCCTTACAATCGACACTTTTCTCTCTGCTGAATGTCAGAGGAGGAACAATATAATAAATCACAGGCAGGCACTTGTCTTGACCGTAATTCCCTTTTTCAATGTAGTGCATGTTAGTTTAAGCAAAAATAATTTTTAAAAATCTTGTGAAACAAACACAGTGTACATCTTGGTTTTGAGCGGTGTGGATCGCGTACGGAGTTTGATTTTCGTACAGTTGTTTTTCGCCGTGTTTTACCAGGTGCGACACTTTGAAATTATCTGCTGATGATGACTTGGTTGTCGAAATGCGTATATAGAATTTACAAAAGTTAATGTGGGAAGGGGTTATATATCAACCTTATTGATCAAATCAATCAATCACAGGCTCCATCAAATTCAACTCGACTTCTTTAGATAAATATAGTTCGGCGCTCTTACTACATGTTAGGATATATTCCCAGCGTTTGAATCATATATTGAGTTGCGCACTCTGCATGTTTCAACAAATGGCACTTGTTTATTGTAACACCTGTGTCATACGTTTGTTAGACTGCTGTATATATTTAGATGGATTAAACAGTACTGAGATAGAGATTTTGATCATAGAATGGAAAGTGAATATCTGTTATATTTCATTATTTTTGTTTACAAGAGGGAAACTCTATAGCAGGTATGGGCAACTTTTGACATGTGGGCCAAACTTTAATTTGCAAATACGTTCGTGGTCCGCGTTTAAAAGTATTGCATTTTAAAGTAGCGTTTTAAAGTAGTGTTCGTAATTTTTAGCGATAGATATCAGACATGAAATAATACGACAATGTCTCGCGGGCCGGATCAAATTTTACAGCAGGCGGAGTCGGCCCGCGGGCCAGTTGTTGCCCACATATACTCTAAAGAATAGAGCTTAGAAACGGCGAAAAACGTCTTTCTCAAAACTCGTCTAACCAAGGCTGACAATCACCAAATTAGTGAATACATGTAATAATGGAAAGAAGAAATTTGGAAAGAAGAAAATGGAAAAGCTTTTTAATAAAATTCAATTTTTAGTGAAGATGGTCAATAATTTGTGCAAATTACGGAATGTGATTAATGGAATTAATGTGACGTGAATAATTGACCAGGACTGGGACATATTATATTCATAGATGCCAAAAAAGCATTTAGCAGTTTGAAGGTTTACTTAATATTTAAATAAATGTCATCATCATTAGGACCACAAAGATAATGCACAGATTAATACAAGCGGTTTTGTCAACAAAAACTTTAAATCAATACAGAAGACAACTAATTTTTACTGGACATTAATAACTTAAAGTAGCAATTAACAACGGCCGTGAAATCCTATGAATGTTATGACATCTTAATGTAAATACATTATCTTTTCTTATATGTTGTGTAAATAGTTCATAAATTAAACATCAGTAACAATCTTTCATCGTCCATTCAATTTCTTAGGTGTAGTATATTTAGGTTTAAACGACATTTCTAATCAATAATCTTGATTTAATGGTTTACACCCAGAAATTAAAGATTTCGTTAATAGCACTTTCATAATTGTAATCATTATTCATTATTAAATCCTGATGAATGTATTAAAAATATTAAGTCAAGTGTGGAAAACAGCTAATATTTTCCTTGGTATAATAAATAAAGCCCTGATTCTCTAAATTCTCAGTCGTTAAATATATTATCAAAAATTAGTCTGGCATTGTCATAAGGTATGCAAATACATGAAACATTCATTTAATAATTGAAGGATTAAGGTGCGGTGTTACATATAACAACTTTTAATGGTAGGGATTAAAAATTCTTCAAAATTTATGAAAGATGATGCTTCATTTTCTTAATTGTTGGATTACATAATATTAATTTATTAACTTTCTAATTGCTAAGAATATTTGAAATTGATCTTCTCAATTCATAATTTATTCGTGTTTTTTTATGACAAAATAAAATTAATATTTAAACTTAAAAAAGTCTTTTAATAATGTGAAATTCTACATTTGGTAAATGTTAATGTCAGAATATGAACTATCGAATTTTGTATTTGTTCAGAAATAGCGTATAATATTACGCATAATATTGTGTTAAAAAGAAAATATTATATGAATAAATAAATTGTTCTTTGTACAATTTGAGATTATCATGTATTTTGTTGTTCAAGTAGCTACTTACTCATGATCAAAGTAAGTACCAGCAAAATATACTTTGTAGTTGTACATACATAAGTATAACTTTGGCAATACGAGGGAGCGTTTCTATATTCTCGGAATGAGCGGGTTGTAGAGGGGTGAGTAGGCGCATTGGGGGCGTGGCCTGTGCAGCGACTCATGATTAGTATAAATACGAAGTTTCATTGTTATTAGACAGTTAGTCTTTGAGCTATCGTCAACCAAGTAACATAATCAGGAGTGAAAAGTGAAATATGGAAAAAATCTAATATCGTGCCGTTATAAAGTTCCTTACCAGGCAAGGAAAATCAGTCGCGACCATAATGAATGAGATGTCATTGGTTTACGGCGACTCTTGTCCAGGAAAAACCATGGTGTACAAGTGGCATAGTTTATTTAAACAAGGAAGGGAATCCCTTAAAGACGACCCGAGGCCGGGCAGGAGCATTGAGGTGACCACGCCAGCACTTATCCAAAAAGTTGAACAAATTGTACTCGAAGATGCTCGACTAAAGAAGAAACAACTCGCAGAAATGGTTGGAGTATGCGATACAACAATTTTTAAAATCCTACACTATCATCACGGCATGTCTAAGGTCAGCGCAAGATGGGTGCCAAGAATGCTCACGCCACCGCAAAAACAACAGCGCGTAGAGTGTTCGCGTGCATTTTTGGACCTCTGTAATAAAGACAAAGATGGTGTATTGAGTGGAATTGTTACTGGAGACGAAACTTGGGTTCATCATTATGAACCTGAGTCCAAACAAGACTCCATGCAGTGGCATAAAAAGGGCACAGCACCTCCCAAGAAATTTAAAGTGTCACAATCAGCTGGGAAACTCATGGCAACGGTATTTTGGGACTCGGAAGGAATATTGTTGATTGATTATCTTTATAATCAACACCTTTATCTTTATAAAAGTGTTTCTATAACCGGAGAATATTACGCTTCAATATTAGAGCGACTAAAAGAAGCCATTAAAGAGAAAAGACGGGGAAAATTGACAAAAGGTGTTCTGCTTTTGCACGACAACGCGCCCGTCCACAAGAGCCGCGTTGCGTTAGCTGCCCTGCATAAGGTGGGCTTCGAAATTGTTAATCACCCACCCTACAGCCCAGACCTGGCCCCGAGTGATTATTACCTGTTTCCGAAAATGAAAAAAGAGCTGCGGGGTAAAAAATTTACTGCCGATGATGAAGTCAAGGAGGCAGTTTCGGCGTATTTTGCAGATAAAGCGAAATCATTTTTTTATGAGGGTATAAATAAATTAATTGAAAAATGTATCCGTCTTGCAGGTGAATATATTGAAAAAGAAAAATAATTTGGTTTTTTTATTTCCACCCCTTGTCCCCCATTCCGCGAATATAAAAACGCTCCCTCGTACATAGTATAACGGCAGCAGCCCTTAATATAAATAGAGCTGACGAGGGGCTACTGTACATGAACGAGCGGTAAAACAGCTGAAAAATATCACCAAATTCCAGATTTCATTTGCAGCTAATTAATGTGTACATGAATAATCTCTATGTTAAGCCAAAATCAATGCATGGCATTCACTACCACAGCAAAAGCTATTAGTAGAAAGTGGAAATTACATGGTAGTTGAAAGGCCAACTTCTACAGGCATATAAGGAAACCAAGAGACTCAAGAGACACGTAGTGATTGCAATAGATTTGCAAGGTTTTAGTGGCATGTCGCCTAAAGTAATCTATTTATATATGATGATTACCAAGTACAAGGTACAACGTCGTGTTAACTTTAGAGATTTAAGGTAGGTACGAATATAATTGATGATAGTGGTGATTTAATGGATATGCCATAAATTCTATACGCTATAAATAGGAAGACTCAGAATTTGGAATAATAAAAAAGATATGTAGTGAGGACTAATATTCTTTGGAGGTGATACTGAAGGTTATAGAACACTGCCTCCCTCTCTCATCCAACACAAGAATGTATTGAACAATAAAGCGAGAACGCGTCTATCTCGCTGTTTGAGAACAAAGTTCCCAGAGCGTGTAGTAGACAGACAGTTGCTACCACCTTAAAAGTTATAGAAGTTTGTGAATACCAAGAATGTCAAAAATTTTGAAGAAGTATTTGTGGGGTGCAACGTTTTAACGCTTTAAGAATTATGAACTGCTCTCGAAAAGGAATGGGATACGATTTCCCAGGAAATGATCGATATACTCTATAAGCCAGTCTTTAGTATGAACTGGATCATATTATGAAATGTCAAGTGTTTTCAAATATTGGCGGAAAGTAATTCCTACTTTTTTTGGTAAGAATTAAGGCAATAAAGTTTCTGTAAAATTGAATATTTTTATAATTCTTTTACACCAAAAAATGTAACACTTTGTACTCGTCCAACAAGATTACATTCAAACTTGTCCAGTGAAGCTGTTGCATTGGATGCGTGATAGATTATCGTTCGAAAATCTTAAAAATTCGAACATAAATGTTTTTATTTATTACCAAAATGTGTAAATATAGATGTCGAAATGAATATAGTTTGGCGTACATAAGTTCTAGTTTCGTTTGGAAATAGAAGTGATATCGATTTATCATATCATATAAGAGCTTTAAGTACACAGAAACTGTTTGACAAGCGTGTTTACACATTTTCATTTGCATAAAAATATTTGTATCGTTAATTGGAGCCTGTTATGTATGTCATATATTCATATACGCGATTTTATTTTTCTTGTCGATACAGTTGTGTCCTAATATCAATAAAAAGTACAAGCAATTCACCTGTAATTAATTAAAAAGACCATCTCAATTAACTCCAGAATAAATATAACATGTAATAGCGTATGTGTAGAGATAATTATAAAATACGAGTATCAAAGACATGTTGGTATTAAATAACGTATAGTGATCAGATTGAAATGGATTAGATCTGTATGTAATATACATACGTATATGTGCACAAGGTGAGGCTACAGTGCATGCGTGTCCTTTGAAAGATAGAGACGCAGAAAAAAAAAGAAGCACGTATAAACATTCGATACCTATGCGCGAGGTAAACTTCAGATATCTTTCGAACATAACAACGGTCAATAACTCAGTAGTAACTTAAAACTCATCCCGGGTGTAAGTTTCGTCTTCTATTTTACTTTAATGAGTGAATTTTATGCGTTCTTAAAAGTCTCGTGAAGTTGAACGCTCCTCTAAAACTTATGAATGGTGTTTTCCTTGAATGATTATCCTCCCTTGACTTACTGCGCTTATTTCCACTAATGAATTTTCGAAGTCGTTGGAAAGTTTCGACAATATCGAAATCTCATCTGTCTGGGGCGCAAATTAACATTTCTTTGGCACTTATATTCGTTTAAACGGCGAATTCAATGGTGTACGCTTTCTCTTAGCGTTGTAATTAAGCGAGGTTCCTTTCAACAAAGATTACTTCTCCCATTGCTAAAAGTAAAACTAATAGACCTTAGATGTGTTTTGCAGAAATGCTTCTTTGTAGCAAATGCCTTCTTTGGCATCGCATATTACATAAAAAAACTTACAAAATTGCAATAGCTAAGTATTCCAAGTATTCTATCTTTAAATTATTTTTAATTAAATATTAATAGACAAGGGCAGTGGAACATCAACAAAGATATAAAAACCAAAGAATTAGAAGAAAGTAAATAATTTATTTTTAACTTTCAAATAGGTTGATTGACGTTTAGGACGAACTGATAAAAAATGTTAATTATTTATAGTACATGTGTGTTTAAAACGTTCATCTGCATTATTTTAGGAAAATTTGAATACCTTTCTGCTAATAATAGTATCCAAAAATGATGCGCACTGTTTTTTTAGAAGGAAATACTTTAAATGCTGTAGTCAAATAGTTGAAACTCAGTGTGATTGTTCTAAATCTAATGTATTGAAAATTCTATATTTACAATTACCACATACATCGGTTCCATAGGGAGTTCATGCTCTTCACTGAAGCGGTTTCCCTTTCAAAATGCATTTTGCAAACTGGTTGCTTGTGCGACATAGGAATAATTAGAATTTTGTTGGTTCAATCCTTTACAAGGACGAAGCAGGATTTGCCAAAAATATAGTAACCAATTCACATAATTTACATGCTTGGTCCGATAAGAACTCCCATCCCACTATCGTCTGGAAACATTTTCCTTCAATTAATGTCTGAGCAGGAATCCAAATAAATAATTTATTAGGTCAATTTGTTCTGCCCTTATGCTTAAGCGCTTTATTTAGAGTTTTTACAGAATACTCTGGAATATCTAGCAGATATTCCACTCGAAATCCTATATAGGAATTACGAAACAATGCTGGAACATTGTAGCGACTTCTGCAGTTTTAGTTCTATGTATCCAAGAGTGCATTAGTATCCGAGGAGCTCCGGTGGAGCCTTTTTTGACCATGTTAATTAAATTCTTATTTTTAGCTTTTAAGTTTACTGCATATGGAATTTTGTTTTCGTGCTATAATATTGAATTAAAAATTGTCTTGTGTTTAGTTAAAAAATTTAGTATTTCTCCCAAATAATTCATCACATCGATGTCAATAATATGGACCGAATATCTCAGGAAATATGCGTTCTATCGAAAAAATAAAGGAATATATTTTTACATAAACTTCGTATTACCAAGAGATTGTTCGTATGCCCTGGGGCATCCTTGATAAATACAACAAAATTAAAGATTAGAAAATAAAAAGAAAGAAGAATAATGTAACTGTTACAAATGGTCAAAAGAAATCCTTTTATAATGACGAGCGGCGAAGTGGCACATATTAATTAGCGGGAACCTCAACAAGACGTTCGTCCTCAATGTTAGAAGGCCAAAGGTTGCCATTGAGCGAGCTGAAATGAAAAGTTCGTGACAAACAATCTTTCCATGTATTAACTTTCACAAGAAAAGTGGTCCGGGTTTTCCTCTGGAATGTAAGTGCATGAATTTGATGTTTTTCCAATAGTAGAATATAGGCACATCTTCTGGTAGGATAGATACTATCAATTTTGAAAGAATAAAATATTATAAGAAAGGATCATGGATTAGCTCTATGAAAAAGTTGTCTTATAAAATGTGGACACCAAACAACGGATGTACATTCTAACTTGTCTGTAACGATAGCATTTTTAGAAGAACTATATTTTTACTACAATTAGCAGTTCGTAAATCAATTCACAATTGTTTAGGTGCAGACAATCATAATTCTTGAACATGTCGGCATGATAATGGCTACCCCCTACATAACGCCTGGCAATCCTGCATCTCCAAACAACCCAACCGCAACCGTAACGCTCCACTGACCCATGATACATTACCTATATATAAACCCGTCAATCATCGACTTACACCAGTTTCAGTGCGGCAGACAGTAGCAGTAGTTGAGCCCTGAAGATGTCCCATATAAGTGGGTACGAAACGTCAACAGTTATACCAATGACGCGGTTCCAGTCAGGAAGCTCAGAAGCAGATAGTACGGACCACGACCGCGGAAGTCTACGTATCAGAATAACAATTTATATACTTGACGGCTCGTACTACGCCATTCTGTAATATTTTTCATATTCATTAGATTCATCTTCAGCTGCATAAGATAAAAATAAGGAGGTTAACAGATTACTATTTCTGTAAATATCTGGACGTTTTCTTAAAGAAAAAAGCAATCTCTTAAAAAAGAAGAGGTGCAGCGATTCAAACTTTCTTTTAAAATACTGCTTAATGTCTTTATTAGTCGCTTACTGAATATTTAAGCGCATGAAAATAACTTTGGTTAAAAAAATTCTTTGTCTAGGAACTAAATAGTTTTAAATTTTATTCATCAAATCAGACATTTTACATGCACCAACCTAGTATCCATTAATAACACTCGCTTTTCTTAAACGGAGCGTTGTTGATGAAGTGTTATTCCATGCATATCTAATTAGTCAATAAATAAACACATTGAAGGGCAACCAACATAAACAGTTCTATACTATATTAATACCTATTTACATCTAGAGATCTAGAGGACGGGCGTAACCCTTAAGGCGCATAAAAATTTAATTTATTGTAGTGGTAAACGTAACGTGCGGCTGACCATAAAGTTATATGACTTTGTGCAGTGTGTGTTTCTTCTGTATGATATGGTAGCGTTTACATACGTGAGATATATACACATAAATATGTATGTACGTATATATGTGCACACAACGTGCACGTGATCTTAGGCCATCCCCCTAGTGACATTCCTTGTTTTTTTACGATGTATATGTAATTTCGTGAAAAGTAGACAACACACATGATGCTCCGCAACAAATTCTGTATGGGTTAGTTTTCCCACAGGATGTCGGTATTATTTTTCTGCATTCTGCATTCTGCAGAAGTCGTAATAGATGTAAAACTTTACTAAAATATTAATTGATTGTACAGTTAACTCTTGGTCAAACAAATATACTAAAATAAAAACAATAAACAAAAATACACTTGGTATAGGTTCACGAAATATTTATCTCACTTTTCTCTATACATTTCGCTTTGCGGTATCATCAGGAGTGTACACAAGTAAAACTAAACAATGTTACAATGTGTATCTTATATATCTCAAACTTTCTATTTAATTATTTAGGACTAATAATGCCTAATAGGATATTGGTAAAGATCGTCAATAGGTAAAACCTTCCCTGTAATTATAGTAAGGGTGTTATCACTCTGAAATTGGCAATGTTGTAATCAGCTTGATTTGATTACTAAGTACCGCTTGACGATTCTTGGCGACTTTCCCTTTCATATAAACGGTGTTTCATCAAATTGCGTGGTTTTTTTGTATGGGTATGTGGGTACCCAAAAAGTGTAATGTATGACATTTATAAAAATGACTTCGTACACGGTACAACAACGCGTTCAAATTGTTGAATTATTTTATGATAATCAGCGTTCTGTGAAAAGAGAATTTAGAAAATTATGTGAATTTAATGGTTTACATAATCGTCCATCTGAAAGCACTATTGGTCGAATTATTAAAAAATTTCTAGAGACCGGTTCCGCGGAAGATCAAAAAAGTGATGAATATAGTCGTAATGGTTCGTGAAAGTGTTGCTGAAGATCCTAAAATATCCATTAGACGATGTTCACAACAACTTGGACTTAGTGGATCAACAACATGGCGCATTTTACACAATGATTTAGCTGTGAAGGCATATAGGGTTCAAATAACACAGGAACTGAAGCCATTAGATCTTTTAAAACGTCGTTCATTTGTCAATTTCATCAATGAACAACCAGCTGATTTTTCCCAAAAAATAATGTTTTCCGATGAGGCACATTTTGAACTTGGTGGCTATGTTAATAAACATAATTGCCGTGTCTGGGGTGAGGAAAATTCACGAATTATTCATGAGAAACCTATGCATTCTAAACGAGTTACTGTTTGGTGTGCATTATGGTCAGGTGGTGTAATTGGACCTTACTTCTTTGAAAATGCTGCTGGTGAAACTGTAACTGTCAATGGTGGTCGATATCGCCAGATGATAAACGAATTTTTGTGGCCTGACTTAATAAATATTGATTTAGAAGATATCTGGTTTCGACAGGATGGCGCTACACCTCACTTAGCACACGAATCAATTGATTTATTGACAGAAAAATTTCCTGGACGTGTAATCTCAAGAAACGGTGATGTTAATTGGCCATCAAGATCATGTGATTTGACACCGTTAGACTATTTTCTTTGGGGTTATGTGAAAAGCCAGGTTTATAAAAACAATCCAGAATCAATTAGTGATTGGAAAGATGAAATTATTCGTGTCATTGGTGAGATAGAGCCTGAATTATGTCAAAATTTCATTGAAAATTTTAACGAAAGAGTGGAAGTCTATGGAGTTGAAAGAGGAGGCCATTTGGCAGATATTATTTTTCGCATATAAATGTCATAACTGATACTTCAATTACCAATAAAATGTTTTTGAAAGTGAATGCAAATTATGTGTTTTATTTATTCTTTAAAAAAATTGAGTTTATTCCCTTTCTTCTCTGTGTAATATTTCTAACTTATTTAATGTACATTTGCCTTCACTTTTTAATCACCCGATTAACTAAATTAGTTTTCTTTATTGAACACAATTACAGTCCTATGCTCTTCAAATCTGACTATAAAGTTTCTCCCTGTCTGACCTATATATTTTAACAGTCCGCAATAGTAAATAAAATAGGCAAAGATACCTGGGAAATGCGAGTTTAAAACCAACAAACAAGCTAAAGAAACTTAATAATAAGGTTATATATTATAATCTTCACAATAGAACATTATTTAATCAACAATAAAATAAAATCTGGCAGATACAGTAATTTCGGTACATATAAACTAGTGGATAGAGTTGGGATTGCGAGAACTAGGTCAGCAGTGTGGGTTTCGGGGAAGTGCACGGGGTTTAGTGGGTATTAAATGTAAATAAATACACCTTGTGCATTTGCATGCAGATGCACATCGGTTACATATTTGCTGCATTAGGTATATTTCAACAGTTTCTTCACATAACCGTGTTCGCCGTGAGGAATATGTGTTCTTATTATGCGCAGAGAATAATGAAATACACAATTAAAAAGATTTATTCAACTTAACTAACATCAAAAATTTGTTTTCATCTAATAAAATCTGAATCTTCCGTTAATACATTAAATACTTTAGCAGCAACACTAATATGTCTTGCATGTATCTGTGTTTGAACAGTGTCCACTATTTGCGTTAATCGCTTTAATGTCAACGAAGAATTTTATAATTTTTTAAATGCTCCAACTAGTTTATTGTAATTATTGTGAATAATTTGCTGCAAATTGATCTTCTTCAGATTTGTTTTGATTTTCATTGACTGCCATTACTTTATTGGGATCAAATTTTAAAACTACATACTTAATTTGTTAGAGATTCATGGCTGTCTGTAAGTTGTTTGTGAAAATCTCTAATACATTTAGTTTTAATCTAATAAAATCTGAATCTTCCGTCAACACATTAACTACTTTAGCAGCAATACTAATATTCCTTGCATGTATCTGTGTTTGTACAGTGTCCACTATTTGCGTTGACCGCTCTGATGGCAACGAAGAATTTTGTAATTCTTTAAATGCTCCAATTAGTCTATTGTAATTACTGTGAAGAATTTATAAATTTGCTGCAAATTGATCATCTTCGAATTTGTTTTGATTTTCCTTGACTACAATTACTTTATTGAAAATTGAAATTTGATTCTTTCAAAACTACAGACTTAATTTGTTGGAAATGGTTAAAGTACTAAAACGCCATCTTTAGCCATGTTCTCCAACATGTGAAAATTGACTGTGGAGATTCAGGGCTATCTGTATGTTGTTTGTGAAATTCTCGAATACATTTTGGAATTCCAAAAAAGATAACTTTTGTATGAGCTATTAATAATATTGCATATAAAAACAGTAGCAATTTCACAGAAAAATTGCCTAACATAAAGACAGCGTTTTTTTACATTCAACATTTCAAACAAATTAAGTCTGCACTTTCAAAATTTGATCACAACGAAATAGTTGCCATCAAGGCAAATCAAATTCGAAGATGTTCAAGTTGCAATATATTTATACATTGTTCATAATAATTACAATGGACTTGTCGAAAGGCTTGAAAAATTACAGAATTCATTGGTGGTGTCAGTGCAAATATTGGACAATGTACAAATGCGGCTACTTGCATTAAGAAATATTTTTGTTATTGGTAAAGTATAAAAGCAAAAGAGTTGAAGCAAAATTGCCGATAACACAGATCCGGAGAAGGTTTTGGAAATATTTGTACTGGGATAGACGGTACTTAGGTCTAACGTTAATGAAATGGCAGCGCGAGTTCACCGTCTTCTCTAAAATTTGGGGTAATTTTTTTTCTCAAGAATGTCATAGATGGAATTTGAAGGTTCTTTTTGTTAACTATTTATTGCATAGATAGGGCGTTACAAGTTACAATTATACTGATCATATTCGGAGAATCTGTAACGAAAGATGGCGGGAAAAATTGAATCGAGGTGATTTATTTAACCAGGATAACGTCTTGTCTTGCAGTAGTTGTGCTCAAAACCTGCCCTCCATAGTGCTAGTTTCGAAATGTTTGAGTGGCTTCTATTTTCTAGATACGACCGCCAGCGAGTATTTATAATACCCTAGGTTCGAGTAACGTTTAACGCGAAACCAAATATTTTGAAAGCGAAGATGTATTGACTGTTGTGAAAGAGTGGTAGAAATGTTTCGAAAGGTATCAAAACTGTTCGTCATTGAAAAACTAAAATGTACTAATCTTTGAAGCAGTTTTGTAGTGTTTTAGATACTACAGTTGTTTCCACATATGTTTAGGGTTTTAACTAATTGACTTCTGGCTTTAAATCTAATAACATTCCTATTGCTAAATTCATATTCAAGAGAGAAGTCATTTCAAATTTATATCAACTTTATATTTACTTAAATTAGATCGACAACACAAACTTCAGTATAGAATAACATATACCTAATTTTTATGGCCAGCTTATATATTAGTGTCAGATATTAACGAACAAAAAGTTGTGAATAATAATCATTTTACAATAAAGACGACAAAGAATTAATTCATAATTTTTAATCCCTATACACGTACATAATACACACACACATGCATCTTTCAATATTCTCATTTTTTTCTCGGGCATTCTTTAAACTTCAAAAAACCATCATTAAAATTTTGCCTGTCAGATTTATTAAATAAAAATTTATCTCGTTCACTTATCTACACACATACACACGCGCTCACATATACCCACAATAACGCGTCCTATTTCTCGTATAATGTGCCTCGGAGTAAGACAGAAAAGTTAATGCGAAGAGACAGAAGAAGACGACGAAACGATGTGACGCTGCGACATTTTAATACAACGTACGATAAAAATGATTAACATGTCCGATCTCTTCGAATATACAGATACAGGAACAAAAAAGAAAACAGGGAAAAAATCGAATCGACGTTCCATACAAAAGTGTCTTTTATATGTGTTATTATGCCCCCCTATACATCCCCACTGTGTGTGCGCGTATCACTTTTGTGACGACGATCCTTTTGTGCCCTCAATCCGAACAGAAGAGAGAACCTGATGGCCTCTTGCATAGCAATGAGGCTTCTACGACGACGGTCTACGTCGGTTGGGGATTTTAATGTTTTTATAATCACCCGAGTCCGTGAGCTTATAACTCTCTCATTTTAATGTAGTAACACTTTTGCTTTTGGACAGGGCGAGGCGTACCAGAAAGGGTTGCTGAAAGAAGGAATTTTTCCTTTTTTATGTAAAACCGGGACAGGGTACTTCATTAAGTTCTTTTTCGGTTTCGGTACAACGACTTGATGCGGTGAAATTTTAGTATTTTGATGGTATTATTTGCATGTTTTATGATCTTTTTTTAGCTAATTTCTACATTAAAATTAAGAGGAGAGATGCCGAAAAAGTCTCGGTTTCGTAGATACGCTTTTGAGTTTTAGAAGATTCCATTAAGAGCAGGAGACTTAATTGACGTGATGCTTCTAAAAGAAGTTCTTGTTATTAATAATTACATTGAGCAATAAATTTTTAAGTAACAAATTATCGACTTAAAAATCACTATCTCTCTTCTGGAAATTTAAACAGTGTTTTTTTCTAACGATTACTTTTTGTTTAACTTAATTTATTCAAGGCAAATTGATACATATTGTTAAGGTGAAACTGAAAGGTTGGAAGTCTGGAATTTTAAAAACATTTGAAATTTTATTTAAATCTTACAGAATAAAAACAGACCACATGCTTTAACGTCCTAAGACAAGAAAGATGTAAAACTCACAGAGAAACAAATTCGTGCCAGACATTAACCGTCAAAAGTCAAACACAGACTGTGGATCCGTCTCGCAGCGCTAGACTTTTGCATTGAATGTGGTAAAAATATAGTAAAATGCATTGAATTTTGGAAAAATGAAGTAGTAATGAATCATCAATATGAATTTTCATTACACAATGAAAATTATATTATTTTCTGCTACTCCATCGTTAATTAATTACACAGAAATTAATTAAAAATTTCTGCGCTGGAGAAGGACTCGAACCTCTATCTGCCATTTTCTAGACGACTGCTTTACCAATTAAGCCACCATCAACACCATTTTCTATTTGAGTGTAAAGAAGCTACATACATACATACGTATGAACTCACCGAAAACCACATAATTAAACACTATCACGTTTTGTGGCATCTTCTTATTTTGTTTATAATATAAGAGACGATCAGGATTGGATTTATTCATTTTATTCGAAAAAGGGAATGGTCGGTTGTTGGAAAGTTACCTAAAATAACATAAGAATACACCACGTTGTCTTTCATTTTTTATCAGACAACTGAAATAGAAAATTCATTTAAAGGACTATTTGATGAAGCCAAATACTGTTTTGGTGAGAGTATATTGATTTAAGTAAATGATTTGATCTATTATTATTATTAGCTTAACATATGGTCTTCATTTTCTGAAATGTATTTGCTTTCATAGTTACCAAATTCACGATGATTATTTATATTTTCGATCGACTATGAACAATTTGCCGTTATAGTATGATTATTGTCTAACACGTACTAAGTTTAACTGGATTTCTCAGATCGATTAAACTTAATGTGCGCCATATATTCTGTACACCGGGTTCTTATTGAACGTTTTGTTTGACCGATGTATTGTTTATTGCAATCTAGATATTTTATTTCATAAGAAACGACCAGGATTGGTTTTACTCATTTAATTCTAAAAAAGAAATGGTCGATTGCTGGAAAGTTACCTAAAATAACATAAGAATACGCTACGTTTTCCTTTATTTTCTATAAGACGATTTTCGAAAGGTTTCAGTTTGTGTGTTGAATCGGCGTCGTTTGTATCTGACAAAGCATCTAATGATTTCTTATTCTTCCTAGGACTTCATTTGCTAATGAAAGAAAAAAAGCAATATAACCACTGAGAAAGTTGAAGCAGTTGCTATCACGGTCTTCAACAATATCTCAAAAACTGAAATAGAAAATTCATTTATTTGTCTATTTGATCAAATCAAATGTTCTTGTGGTGAGAGTATATTGATTGAAGTAAATGATTTGATCTATTATTATTAGTCTATACTTTATTTTCTATCGAAAGCGTTTCCTTTTGGATAAAGGGCATTGTTATATATCGTGTTGCTAGTATCCAGTGCATGATAGCGGATTATATGTAATATTACAATAAACTACACATACGTTTGAAAACTTTCAAAGGTATTGTTACCTTATTAAAAGTTCGGCTTCTTTATGATAGTCGAATTAGTTACACTGTATTTAAAAGAAAATAAAACGAAACAGCGCATAACAAGTTTATAAGGAACTTTAAAATGACTAATAAATCATTGTTAATGTAATTGAAACAGAATCGTTCGCACTCCAGAGGGACATATCAAAAGCAAACACACTATTAATTTATTAACACCCAGGATCGACGAGTTACATGCCCACCTTAATACACCGTCCCCCCGTTCGTATAGAGAACACGATTCCAACCATTAAAAAAGATGTAAGGGTATTAAATTTCCAGATAATGACAAATATAAATTACGTCCAGATTATAAACGTCGCACGTTATTTATTGTAATATTTCAGTACAAATAACTCTATTTTTATCTATGTAAGAAGCCTTTCCGTGCGGCTGCGTGAGCGTGTGTGTATCTGTGTGCTTGTTGATGTTCAACCTGCGAGAACGTTGAGGACAAATTGTGTTTTAAAATCGTATATGAAATAATCAAGTGAGAGCATCTACAGTTGTAGCAATTGACAAATGTTGGACCTGTGCTAGGGACCGCCCGCAACTTCTGTTATGTCTACGGGACAACTAATATTAATATGGAACTGACTTGGAATAAGTAAATTTTGTGTGCGCATTTTTTATTTAAATTCAGAAACTGCTTTATTCGAAAGTGAATATTGCTCATAAATGTAGTATGGAAAGAATCTGAACTTCAAGTTATGATTAATTTAAATCTGACAGTTGCAAATTTGTTCCGTCTTTCACAGTTGCCTTTTCTTTATATTGTTTGGCCATTACTATTTGCAAGTCATATCTATTTTATTTGTTACGTATTCTATTGTAAACTGTATTTTACATTTCGTCTACGAATGTTCCTTTGTTTGCAGGTTTACGTTCACATCTTCTTTAAGAAATTGTACACAGGAAAGATGAAGAAGTGAACTCGATATTATAGTTTTTCCCTTTCTTAACTTTGCCACATACCGATGCTATTATAAAAGGTTTACTCTTTGGAAAACCAGTAACTAATGTAATCTCTTATTATCCATCGATTACAAATAGCAATGCGTGCTTTCAAGATCAGTTCAAATCTGGACAACTATCGATCTGAACATGCGCGATTTTACATGCATATTTCGATCACAAAAGACGAACCTTACTATTATGAAAAATGCTATTTAATTAATTTGTATTTTTTTTGTTATTGCTCATGTTTTTTTCTCATAAACTCCTAGTTTTGTTAGTTTTAGTTGAATTTATATATTTCATTTATTTAATTATAAAAATGCCTGCTATGATGGTATTTGGCTATTCTTTCAGGTAAGCAAATATAAATACACACATATATATATATATATATTTAATTATATATCTTTGGCAATACTAATAAATTACAAGGAAAATCAGAAAAGCTTTCTGCACAACAGTAAAACAAAAGACCCATGATTCTTTTGATAATTTTATTTTCCCGCGTAATTTTTTTTTAACTTCAACGCATTTATTCTATCTGCTCTGAAACGAGTTTATTCTATTAGGAAAAATATCTATGTTGGTCTTCAAAATAAGAATTAATCTTCTCTTTTAATTGGCTATCGTTTGTAAAAGAAGTGGATGTAGTTAGCTAGCGGTCTATATTGTGGGTGATTCAGATCAAAGAAGTTACTCTTGTGGAGACTGGGTTGAATTTTGGTGCCTTGTGAACTCGTGAACTATCATGAAGCAGACTGATTACTTTGTAAAGTAAATCAGGACTTTCAGGCCAATAGGTTTACGTAATTTTGTTAACGTATTATCGTCAGTGACTACTGTTTTGTAGCAAAGAAACGGCTGATGTGAGCTATGCCGCTGATGATTGTCTACAGGTTCTTTTTAGAGGAGGGTAATCCTTGTGGACTTATTGCATGAACTCCGGTATTGTTTGTAGATACCGAGTCTCACCGATTGTCACTATTTTAAAGAAAAAGTCCAAAAATGCAAAATCATATTGAGAAATTTGTTACTTAAGCAAATTTTTTTCAACTACTTTGGAACCCATCTACTGAGACTTTACTCGTGCTTAGTGTTATTAATAGAAATTTTCAAACTATGATTGTTGAGAAACATTGTTTCAACTTTAATGTAAGCGTCAGCATTGGTTGCTTCCGAAGGCCTGCCGCATTTTGGGTTATCTTAAGTCAGAGACAACACTGAAATTATTTTGACCAATATTTCGCCTCAAAATCTGACGGAGCGCTGTCCTTATACACAACAATAATTCCTTTGTCAAATATTTGGTGATATCGCGATGTTCTAATTAGACAATACTCATTTCTCGTTGCAAAACATATTATAAAGCGTAAAATACTTAACAAGTCGAAGTCAAATTCGACATATACATATGTAGAAAAATGTCACTATTGAATGTTGCTGGGCAACACACAATTAATTGTTTATGTCATAGCTAAGTAGATTTTTTCTGGTTTCCGTAGCATATTTAGTAAATATCTTTATGTACAATCTTTACCACAAAAAGTTTACGATCTAAATCTCAATCGTAGCTCTATATTTTTAGATCGAGTCCTAATGATATCAAACTGGAAAGAGAGGTCTTGTAAGTTTCATTTAAAAAAAAACGAACAATAGTGTGTATACTGTGCAATTCGAATAGCACACGAGTTTGTTTACATTTTCGACTTTATAACAAACAGCTTTAAACAACTGCATTTTATCTCTCTCTTGCTATTAAGACAATATTAAAAGAATACCATATTTATAATCACTTCACTGAAGAATTGTGGAACGTGAAGAATGAATTTTCATGTACTATTTTCTATAAAGAATTTAATTTTGTTAACGTAATTGTATTTTCGAGATTTAATATGTTAAGTAAAAGTTTCGGCGACATACCTTTTGATTTTTTTAAAGTTAATACTAGTTTAGAATGTTTTGTGGAGAGTACAATGAATTTCTTAAATTTATATTACTTACAGTTAAAATTATTCTACCAATTTAAAAGCCTAAGGTGTAATGATTTGACGCAGAACTGTTTATGTCAATCATCATATCAATAGACCGAATGAAACATTAATATTACTACTAATATAAAATTTAAATCTAAACAATTAGATCACTACATTTCCACAAAAACTTATATATATATATATATATATATATATATATATATATATATATATATACATATATATGTATATATATACGTTATTCATAAAATCGTATATCAGAATAGTTATCTTATAAATTAATTCGAAATTCTATTTAATTATTAACGGATATAATTCCTATATAATGTTATATATGTATAAGTTATAAAGCCTATCGTACGTGAACTCGGCAGATATATTTTTGTGAACATCGTAAACCTTTTTGTGTTACCTACTGAATCCTTACTTGACGTAGCAGCTAATGTATAGGTTCGACAAATAGATTAGAGTTCTTTTATAGGAAGAGATATACTGTAGTAGTATTTGTTGCCCAACAAAAATAGTAGCAATGCTCGTCTACTGGGAAAATTTTACTGGAACCATATCTACGAACTAGTCTTCAGAAAAATGTTCTATTAAAAATAATATTTACTTGTTAGCTGAAGTGATTATGACTTGTTTCAACGAAAATTTGATCGCGTACAGATAAACTAGATAGCTTCTGGATCACTAATTGTGATTATTTGCTTGCTCATGACCATTTACTTAGTGCACGACATATCTTTTAAACTACCACAATATTTGCTTAATAACAATAATAATAATTGTAACTTTGATTGTCTTAGAGGTTGCAGACAACCATTACAGCAGTCAAGTAACAGATCTTTTTGCTAAATATAGTACAAGAATTTATATTAAAAATATAAAAATATAATATCCATCATTTATCTCAATATATATGTAGTTGGTAATATATGAGTACATTCTAATATTATAACATACGAGGGAGCGTTTTTATATTCGCGGAATGGGGGACAAGGGGTGGAAATAAAAAAACCAAATTATTTTTCTTTTTCAATATATTCACCTGCAAGACGGATACATTTTTCACAAATTTCAATTAATTTATTTATACCCTCATAAAAAAATGATTTCTCTTTATCTGCAAAATACGCCGAAACTGCCTCCTTGACTTCATCATCGGCAGTAAATTTTTTACCCCGCAGCTCTTTTTTCATTTTCGGAAACAGGTAATAATCACTCGGGGCCAGGTCTGGGCTGTAGGGTGGGTGATTCACAATTTCAAAGCTAACGCAACGCGGCTCTTGTGGACGGGCGCGTTGTCGTGCAAAAGCAGAACACCTTTTGTCAATTTTCTCCGTCTTTTCTCTTTAATGGCTTCTTTTAGTCGCTCTAATATTGAAGCGTAATATTCTCCGGTTATAGAAACACCTTTATCTTTATAATCAATCAACAATATTCCTTCCGAGTCCCAAAATACCGTTGCCATGAGTTTCCCAGCTGATTGTGACACTTTAAATTTCTTGGGAGGTGCTGTGCTCTTTTTATGCCACTGCATGGAGTCTTGTTTGGACTCAGGTTCATAATGATGAACCCAAGTTTCGTCTCCAGTAACAATTCCACTCAATACACCATCCTTGTCTTCATTACAGAGGTCCAAAAATGCACGCGAATACTCTACGCGCTGTTGTTTTTGCGGCGGCGTGAGCATTCTCGGCACCCATCTTGCGTTGACCTTAGACATGCCCAGATGATCGTGTAGGATTTTAAAAATTGTTGTATCGGATACTCCAACCATTTCTGCGAGTTGTTTCTTCTTTAGTCGAGCATCTTCGAGTACAATTTGTTCAACTTTTTGGATATGTGCTGGCGTGGTCACCTCAATGCTCCTGCCCGGCCTCGGGTCGTCTTCAAGGGATTCCCTTCCTTGTTTAAATAAACTATGCCACTTGTACACCATGGTTTTTCCTGGACAAGAGTCGCCGTAAACCAATGACATCTCATTCATTATGGTCGCGACCGATTTTCCTTGCCTGGTAAGGAACTTTATAACGGCACGATATTCGATTTTTTCCATATTTCACTTTTCACTCCTGATTATGTTACTTGGTTGACAATAGCTAAAAGACTAACTGTCTAATAACAATGAAACTTCGTATTTATACTAATCATGAGTCGCTGCACAGGCCACGCCCCCAATGCGCCTACTTACACCTCTACAACCCGCTCATTCCGCGAATATAAAAACGTTCCCTCGTATATATATATATATATATATATATATATATATATATATATATATATATATATATGTTATAATATTTCATAAAGAGCTAAGGTTATTGAATTCCATATCTGAGGTAAAGAGTTTTAAGGCATTTTAAGGCACCTTTTATAATAAACAGCACAGATTTAAATCTATGCTGTTTTTTAAACAATATTATTATATATACCATTTAGTTATATATATTATTTTGATACTCGGATCGTATATATAAAATGGTACATTAATTAAAATTCAGTACCATAATGAATAAATAAATTTATTTTGAATGATTTCTTTGGAAAAAAAGATTTAAAAAAACGAGAAGTGAAAATAAATTTAAAAAACGCAAATAGAAAACCTTGAAAATGGTTTCAAATAAATCCTAATTTTTAACTGGTTTATACTAAATACGAAAAAATTTACGAGGCACTTCATTCGAAAAAAATAATTAAAAAAAGAACCCTTTTAAAATTGTACAATTTTTAGTAAATATAAAACCGGAAAAAGGGGTAAGAGAGACGGATTTAAGTTGCAGATTTATTGCTTATTTGAAAGTATATTTTTGAAAAGGTGACATATGGTTTAATGCCCTTTAAGAAAATACGTCTACTGTTTCACTTGTAGAGTGCAAACGAAGGGTTAAAATTGCTCCTATTTATAGGCACCGCTTTTAATATGCAGCCTCCAATAATAGAACGACTGACAATGAAAATATTAAAAGACATGAGTACATTCATACAGAAGTTATGAGAGAGATTCATTCAGTCTCTGGTTGGTATTTTAAATATACAGTGAATGTTTAAAGTCTTTCATAAATTCGATTGAATATAAACTTGCAGATATCACTTTTATCAACATTATTACAATAATTTCTCTATATTAGGTTGACAGGTCTAAACCAGCGGCGGCCTATCTTTTTGTGCAGTAGGCCAAATTAAAAAAAAAACTATGCATATCGGACCGCAGATCAAAATATTTGAACATATATAAGGTAATTTAAGTTTCGTGTCATTAATTTAAAATTTAGTCTGACAGGATCACATGGTTGGCGATCTGCGGGTCTCTGGTTTGCCACCGCTAATCTATCTAATCCATTAGCAGTAAATACCCCAATGTTATTATAGTAGTGCAAATGCGTACATTTGAACAAAATTTCAGATTTAAAATTTTTTTTGTTTGATTATGAGTCGAATAATTTTGATTTATTTGTTTCCTGAAGAAGGTGGATGTCATCAAACCTTTTATCATTCTCTTTGACATTGTCGAGCAAGTTTATTAATTGGTTAGTATATTAACGTACACTGGCATTCCATTTATTATTGACTAGAAGTACGAGTATCTTGAGGGATTGCAGGAAGATATGTTTAATAATCTCGTTGGAGACATAGAACCGCGCATCAGCGGTAGTACGTAATATTTTGTTATGGAATATCTTTAAGATGGCAATGTTACCGGCAGTATCCCGCATTTGCATATCTTATGCCCATAAAGGTTTTAGGATGGTTTTGCATAAAAACAATTCTCTAAGTGTAGCTTGAATCTACGTACTATAAGCCAGTACAATTGGTAAATATTTGCTTTTCCATGTTAGTCTTCGATCCAGAGGCTTGTCGACGTATTTACTACTCGTATTGTACGCTTTGGGAGTTGACAGTTTTTCTTCATTGGTGGTAATGTTTTCAACGTAATGTAAACGTTATATGGGAGAATTTTATTTCATTGGCCTTAAGCGCTATGTTTTTAGTCAGTGCTGAACTTTTGTTAGACTTCGCTGTTCCTGATTCCTCGAGGCAGCGTCGAGTTAGTGTGATGCCAAAATAGCAGTATTGTTATCATATGTTACTGCTATAGTGGTTCTTGAAGTTGGAAGGTCACCTGTATACAAGAGGACACAAGGTCACTATTTTGAGGAAACTAAAATAAATAGGACGTAATGCTAAATTTCTTTATTTTACTAAGAAGTGATTGTCTGTTATTGTACATAAAACATATTCAGAGAGAAGAAGCAACTCAGTTGGAGCACTAGAAAACAAATTATATAAAAGTACTAGAAATAGATATTTCACGAGACTGTAAAAACGAATCGGGTACTAAACAAATAAGCAAACAAAGGGAATAGAAGACCGCGTACCGTACAGAAAAACTAAATTGATAGTAATGCTAGAAAGATAGATTGACTAAAGATATCAGGGCAGATGTGAATAGCACCTAAGAAACTATCATATATTTACATATACATATAGAAAGATTATTTGGGGCGGCTGTTCCACTGTGACTTATCTAAATATATTGTGGTCATCATGTCTCTTTAGGTTAGGTTCTATAGTTTCCTTGTTTTAATTACATGCATTTATGCATGCAATAACAATAGTCTACTTTTTAGTCCTTGCCGTTATTATTGTTTTTTTTAGTTTGTGTGTTTTAGTATTAATACAATTGTAATTGCTTTCTATATTTCTTATTTATTTTTATTGATTTTGTTATCTAATAAATTTAAACGATTTTCTAAATCTCCTCGTTTATAGCTATATTCTGGTTTTAATTATTTATGTGAGTTATTGCTAAATACTTAATCAAAGTTTAAATATATTTTTGTCTCATCATTATGTTACCATTTTCTATATTACTGCTTGTCTCATAGAAGAAGGACGATTAGGCGGAAAGTGAGACTTGGAATGAAACAAAAGAGTTGGAATATTAAGCTTTTTATCGGTTTTTAATTTACTTCCCTTCACCGAACTTGAGATATAACGAAGTTGAAATGCCATTACGCCATTTTTATAATAATCTTTGAAATATAGCTTTGTGGTTGAAATAAATTCCTTAGACGACCGAGATTCCTTTCCACCAAGGAGAAGTTTGAATTTTGGGAATAAGTAGGAGCTAGTTGCGCTTATATCGGGTGGATAATTTCAATTGATTATATTTTTGATGAACAATTAGAATTTTTTTTTTAAATTACTTTTTTCAATTTGTCTACTCAACATTTATCTTAATACGGTTAATGGTTTGGCCCTCTGTAGGATAATCTATGAAAGTTGTCCTCTTTGAATCCCAAAAAATCATAAACATTATTTCACCCGCTCACGGAAACGTCTTGGCTTCTTTTAATGAAGCGCTATTGTGACGTGTTCACAATTGGCAATCTCAATTGGTTAGATTCAGGAACATAATGGTTTTATTAACTATAACAAACCTTTGCCAAAAATTATCTTGGTACTTGTAAAACAGTTCCAAATTATCGCTTGACATTTGCATCTTTCATATTCTTGATTACAATTTAAGATTAACAGCACCTATTTTGCCGATAGCTTTGACATACCTAATGTCTGCTCAATATTGTTATGATTCCGGCTATTTGTGACTCTATTGGCTTATGAACTATCTCCAGCTATTTCCTCGATGTCAATTTTTCGATTATTTCAAAACAATACCAATAATTTTAACAATCATTTCTGGAGTTATTGCGGTTTTTAATAGTGTTGGTCGTACATCATCTTCAATGTTCATATAATTTTTAAATTGTTTAATTCAGAGACAATTTGTGTTTTTAGAAGACGTACGATCACCCAAAGTTTTTTACACATCAGCTAAAATTTCAGATGTGTTAAGTTTATTATTTCGAGTATATAGATTTTATGACTTTAAGTTTAGACACTTTATGCAGCCTTACCTTTTTAAAGGGTTTTCTTTATTAATTTTTTTTTAACCTTTTATTATACCATTCTCTGCATTTATTATTGACTTGCTTACTTAGTGTGTATATGCTTTATTGACGTCTTTTAACATTAGTCTGCTGTGAACAATACAATTTTGATTGTTTTTATAAGAATTTAATTAGATTTTATTCATAATTTTTTAGTTAATTGTATGTATTGGATTGATTCGCTCTTTACTTGATGAAAATTCCTTCCCGAATTAATAAATACACAGTGTTACAATCTTCATTTATTTAGAAATTAATAAACTGAAAAAAACAAATAATTTAATAAACGAACATATTAGGACAAACGATTCATTGTTATTAAATTTGTCTGGATAATAAAAGTTGAATAGTCAAGAGGTACATACGTATTTTCTCCAACTTTTCTGACTTATTGTCATTTTAGTTTATTACATATTGTACAAAATATAATTTTCTTAGAGTTCTATATTTTACCTTGAAGTTTAATTTACTTCAAAGATCTGAAGAAACAACTGTATGAAGTTGAATTTGATGGAGCCTGTGGTTAATCACTAAGGTTGATATATAACGCCTTTCCACATTAACTTTCGTAATTCTGTATACGCATTTCGACAACTAAGTTGTCATCAGGTGCGACACTTTGCAATTATTTGCTGATGATGACAACTTAGTTGTCGAAATGCGTATACAGAATTACGAAAGTTAATATGGAAAGGGGCTATATATCAACCTTAGTGATGAAACTACTATATGGCGTAATAATTGTCATGTACATTAAAATAAAAATAAAATTAGTGAAAAGTGTAACACTTTGGGTATTCATTAATTTGTTTATTTGTTTTTAAGTTAATGCTTATTTTGTAGTTTTTTAATTCTACATTCTGCAGTGTTGAAATTATTGATGGTGGAATATTATTTGAGTTTTTATTGGAACTATTTTCTTCAATGGTACGATAATAGCCTAAATAGAAACATAAAAATATTCTTAGTTACAAAAAAGTCTTAAATATTTACTTACAGTGAATTTATTAAAATTCGAGATTCAAAGCCGTTGTATTTGCAATACGTTAATTGTAATAATCGATACAGCTCAGTATTTATCGTTAATAGCCTATTGGACAAGAAGACACACATACTGATTAGTAGTAGCGATATGGTCGCTATTTTGTTGTGTCGTATGACATCTCCTTCTCTCTCCCACTCTTTCTATTGGAAACGGATGAAGTAATTTATTTCGAGATTGAAGCAAAATGTATCAGATAGAAAGTGCTCCGGCGTTTCTCCCTCTCTCTTTCGTTAATGGTTATCCCGCAAATACAGATAGTATACTAGTAGCACCAGAACAGCAGCAGAAGCAACTGCAAGAAGCAATTATTCCCCGCACGTCGCGCTCAAAACGAAGTCAGATATCCTGAAATGCGTGTAAATGTAAAATAATCAAGTAGGCGGTAATAGAGATAGCGAGTTTTCTGCAACAACAAGAACAACAGAAACACAACACAAGTCCACCGAACAGATCCAGATACCTTACTTAGTTACTTAGGTAACTATACTCTTGCCCGGGTAATATAACTACCGAATAAATATCGCAGAGATACAATCGTACTGAAAGAACATGCCCTCGATTGAAATCCTCCTGAATTTACAAAGCTATACCGCGATGCGTCTGGTCCCAAGATTGCATCGGTCTAATGGAACCCTTCTTCATTAACACACACAAAGGTATACGTATGTATACGTACATATATATGTGTATACATCGGACTTCTGATATTCTCCGTTGTACAGCCAGCCACTGGGGCCACTTTATCTGCTTACGTTTAATTTGCTATTATTATTCACGTCTCCATAATTGACCACTGTGCTTGGGATACTCATTATGCGAAGCCGGTCAGTCACGACTGTTTGTTCTGTTGTGGCTTTTTCACTGTCGCGATTGACAAACGAGGGAATATTTTAGTGGCCAGGAGATATAGGAATTGCACGCCAAATTGTCAGGTGTAACGTCTAATTACTGCGCCGATCGGATAGTATTGTAAATTGCACTCTACAGGTTATTGTTAATTGGCGGTAGTAGTGGTTTGATAACTTATTGTTGTCGGTTTTGAAAAGACTATAAATAAATATAGGATCCTATTGCTTTCAACTTCTTGTGTATTTCAGTAAATCTAGATACAGAATAGTACTGCTTTAGAGGTACACAAATACATATGTATATTCGCTGCGTAAAGAAAGTGAATTCTAGTTGATTTTGTACAGGAAAAGACAAGCTTATGTAAATATAATAATACTATTAATAAAGTGGCCGCTATAAAGAACATGAACACTCAGTAAACGTTGATAAATTTCAATGAAATATTTCTTTCCGGAAAGAAAATTGTCATTTTCTTCTTTCTCCAAAACATTTTCATTCTGCGACTATAATGAGTCTATGAACAAAGAACAAAACTGAGATTCATCACTAAAGATGACTCGATTCCATTCCTCATTCCAAAGCAACCTTTCATTATATAATTGCAATCATGCCACTTTTTTTGGCATGAGTTAGAGATGAGCAAATTAATGGATGAAAGTTATGAAGGATCAGAAGAAGAAGAAGTCGGTTTTGAAAAGACTATAAATAAATGTAGGATCCTCTTGCTTTCAACTTATAGCATAGTTCAGTAAAGCCTAGATACAGAATAATACTGCTTCAGTCGTGTACAAATATATATATTCGCTACGTAAAGAAAGTTATGTCTAGTTGATTTTTTACAGAAAAAGACAAGCTTATGTAAATATAATATTAATGTAGTGGGCGTTATAAATAACATGAACACTCAGTAAACGTTGGTAAATTTCAATGCAATTTTTCTTTCTGGAAAGGAAATTGTCATTTTCTTCTTTCTTCAAGACATTTTCATTCTGCGTCTGTAATGAGTCTATGCACAAAACTGAGATTCATCACTAAAGACGACTCGATTCCATTCCTCATTCCAAAGTAACCTTTCACTATATCATTGCAATCGTGCCACTTTTTTTAGCATGGAGTTGGAGATGAACAAATCGATGGTTGAATTTTTTTTATAGATGCATGCATCGCATAGAAATTTTTTGGATTATTAACCAATTGATCACCAAATTCCTTTTTCGAGAAAGGTTATGAAGAATCAGAAGCCGAAGAGCATGACCATCACGATTAGTGATACGTCTGAGACATAAATGTTGTAGTTCCTCATTATTTTAGCCCATGTTCTCAAACATAGTAATATTGTCGCGAAGCTACATTCTACATTACTAGCAACATTAAGAATGAAGAATCCGGCTTCTTGTACGCTGATTATTCTACCACGTTCAAGTTTAGTTAATCGATGATAGTTCGCATGGCGTGAAATAGAAGATTTTCCTTTACACTCTACTATATGTTATACTATTTTATATTTTTGAGTATACTTTATAGTAACACTAAAGTAAGTAATGTTAGCAGAAGTCGATTAATTGATTGTATCTTGCTTAGATTTTCATAGTTTACTACTAAGAACAAAATATACTTGTGAAAATTTCATTAAATTTTGCCAAAGTTTACTAAGTAAACATTTATTTAGGGTGGCCAGTATAATTCAAATGATAAAATTAAATACTTATTTCAGCTCTATACATTTAAAATAAATTAGTCAATTCTCTCGAACACTTTCGTTTGTTATCAATTGTTGGTAATAAAACAAAAGTTTCGAAATAATTGTTCAATTTGTTTTAAAGAAAATTCGTGGAAGAAAAGATGTATAATTTAGGCAATTGTTTTAATATTAATATTAAAGTCAAAGAGAAAACTCAGTAAAAATAATAATAAGATATTTTATTTAAAGCAATTGTTTTAACTTAAGGTAATGTTAATATATATCATTAGAAATGTCCTAAGCCGAACATAATTGGCGAGAATCATTATATTACTGTAAGAAGTAATCGAGCAGTGCTAAAAATTGGCGTAAAGGCAATTATTACACAAACATTTGAAGATACGTAGTAGTACGCAGTATGAGATGGTGCAGGTCTACACTAAATTACTTTCCTAATAAATCGTTTTATCTAATATCAGCATCATTACAGGTAGTGTAATTTGGGTAAACTATTTCGTTTGGATTCTTTAAAATATGTCAGCTTTAACAAAAAGCGCTGGAAAAACGTCGAAACAAAGAGATGGTAACCCTTTTTGAGATTAATGAACATACTTCCACTGTAGTGTTGGAAGATCATCGTTCCATTAGTGTAGGATGGAACACTACAATTATCTAAAAAAAGTAAATATCTTGCATCAATGTTGCTCGAACGACAATGAAACAATGAAATAATAGGTAATATTGATGGAGCCTGTAGTTGATTAACTTAATCACTGAAGGTTGATATATAACCCCTTTCCACATTAATTTTCGTGTTCTGTATACGTATTTCGACAACTAAGTTTCAACGGTACAGATCGTGTCCGGAATGTGTTTTCGTACAGGTATTTTTGCCGAAGTTTTCCAGGTGCGACACTGTTTAATTATCTGCTGATGATGACAACTTAGTTATCGAAATACGTATACAGAACACGACAATTAATACGGAAAGAGGTTATATATCAACCTTCAGTGATTAAATGAAATAATAGATCATTCGCCGTACAGATCCGAAACCTAATGAATTCTATTTGTTTCCAAGTGCAAGGAATAGTTTATGGCGTTTATGTTTTATATCGATCGAAGAAGAGGTAACGTATATAAAAATAGAATGAACAATTTAACACGGAAATATTTGAGAAAATGTTTTAAAGATGTTTTCACAGATGTAAAATGCATCGATTGCGATTCGAAATAGTTTAAATAATTATAAATGTGTTTTGTCAAAAACTGTGCGTAATTTTTTCAACAAGGTGGATCAGAGTATTTTTAGAATGAATTACTGTTAAATTTTCAAGTAGATTACACCAAAATACACGTCGTACGTCGTTACAAAGCTATAGACGCGCAAGTATATTTACATATCCAAAAAGCACTGTTTGAAGGGCAAATACTGTCATTGTGATTATACAAAAACACACGACTTTACTACCGATCAAACTAAACAAGTCGTGCATTTTTTAATCAGGAATAAAAACAAGTTGCGTGAAGCTTTTCTTTTCCGAAGGCTAGACACCAAGCAAATAAAAACGGAAGTAGACGAAGTTCACGGTGAATCTTTTCCTTCGTATGTAACAGTTGCAAATTGGTTTTCTGACTTTAAGCGTGTTAAAACAAGTATAGAGGAGCGTCATAGTAGAACAAAAACTGCTACCTATGAAGAAACAATTAAAAAAGTCCATGAAATTGTGATGAATTATCGCCGAGTAAAGTTGAGAGATAATAGAGAAAGCAGGCATTTCATACGACCGCGTATATAGCATTTTACATCAAAAGTTGGACACCAAAAAGCTTGGTGATAAATGGGTGCAGCATCTACTACATCTAATTCACTAAAAGCGAGAAAGTATGACCATTTCGCACCAATATCTAGACATATTGAAACGTAATAAAAAAAATTTTTTGCGATGTTTTACAATTGGTGATGAAACATGGATACAATCAAAGCAGTGAACAAAACATGGTGAGCCAAATCCAAAGATGTCCGATTCTCTCTGCTGAAAAAGTGATGGCCACTGTCTGTTGGGCTTTCCGGGAAATAGTTTTTATCGATTACTTGCAACATAACAGGCAAGTTAAAAGGCCTCATTCAAATGATGGAATCTTTGAAGCTGTAAATTGACATTTGGAAGATTTAGATAGTTTTTATTTCTTTGAACGATTGAACGGTCGTGAAGTGCCTTGAACTAAATGTGTAGAACTGAAATAAGATGTTATGTAGAAAAATAAACATAATTTTCATCTAAGAGTTGTTTCTTTTTCCTGTTTCATTCTAGAGATTCTCTAATATATCCAAACTGAAAGAGAACAGCCTTCCAATATTAATGTAATATCAATTATTTTTGTATTACATAATATATCAATTACTACTTTCTGTATTATATAATGTTTCAGTTCCTACCTTGATAAGTGTTTCTGAGATATAACAAATACAAAAAATTTTAACATATTTGTTTTGTTTTTTATTCTACCATATCTTTTTGGAATTTGGATTTAAGCCTAAAATGCTGCAATATCAATATTATTTATTTCAGACAATAATATATTTAACACAAATGATAGATAATGCTTTCGCAATTTGTAATCTGGAGAGTCAATATTCACCTAATAAATTACCCTTTAAGAAAAATTAATATTTACACAGATCGATAGGATTTATTTGCTGATATGAGAGTGTATTTTTTTATTAAAGAAACTGTTATTAGCTTTCTGCTCGTCCGTATAATAGACTTTGTTATCTTACCTTTTCGCGAAAATGATAAAGTTATCAAAATAGTGCTCTTTTTACTTTAAAATTACAAGGTCCACGCGACATGAGTTTTTCGACAGTATAAATGAACAGTTATTATTAACTCCTATACGACTATGTCCATTTGTCAAACTTTAACATTTTTAGGTATGAAACATGAAATAAACGAATCGAAGGAAATATGGAAAGAATACATAAATGTTAATCGTTTCTGCTCAAAAATTAAATAAAAAAACTCTAATTATGACGGCCGTAAAATGTATGAACACAAAACGAAATATTCTCGTTGAAATGTAAGGAAATGATACATTTATAGATGTTTTGTGAAAGCGAGATGTATGAGATGCCGTCTTATTTTTTCTTTCTGGGATCATTAATAACTTAAATGCATTCTTAGAGAAATTGTCTGCGAAATGGAGACGTTTTTAACGCCAAAACATTACCACAACTGCACCAATAGAGCATGCATCTGAAAGAAACAGTATTCGTCTGTTATTTATGTATCCATAAAATATTTTCCTTTCTTCGCTTCATGGCTATGTGAAGCTTAGTCATTTCTATCAATATTCTTATTATAAAAAGAACGTAATAAATTTATATGCGTCATTATTAAAATTAATAAAATATAGTGAATATTGAGAGAAATTGCTGGTCAAAATTGTTTGTGAATTTATTTATTTGTATATACAAAGGGTATTAGGAAAGTTTTGCAATACATCTTTGTTTATTTAATTGTTTCAAAGTTATTTCCTCTACACTCGATACACCTCTCCATCCTCCGAAACCAATCTTTAAATCAGTTCTGCCAAGTTTCACTAGGGAGTAAAGCACACTCGTTTTTCCAAGCCCGCAGAAGTTCCTCATCACTGGAAAACCGCCACCCTTTTCACTTGAGGGAACAGTGCAAAGTCGCAGGGAGCAAGATCTGGACTGTAGAGAAGGTGCTCGAGAAGTTTCAATCCTGTCGTGGTCAAATATTCGGTGCAGGTTTTGGCGCGGTGAGCTGGAGCATTATCGTGATGGAGGAACCAGGTGTCCATTCTTGACTTTGGCCGCAGGTTCTTCATAGATCCAATGACTTTAGGCAGGCACTGTTCAGTATACCACTTAGCTGTGACTGTCTTTTGTGTGTTCAAAACGACGCGTTCCACAATTCCACTCGATTTGAAAAATACAGCTCTCACTTTCTTCTTTACAGATCGGGATTTTCTGAAAAATACGGGTGTCCTCATCATCAGCGATCCAAACTTTGTTTTGAGTTTTGATCGGCACATCGTAATAGTACTGCCAAGTTTCGTCACCTGTCACGATGTTGTTCACATACCAAAATTGTCCCTTATTAAACTTTTTTATCATCTCCCGGCACCAAGTCACACCTCGTGTCATCTGCTCCTTAGTCAGTCGATGCGGCACCTAGAGAGATCAAAGTTTCTTCACGTGTAAACTATCATGCAGAATCGAACAAATTGCTGGTGCATTTAGGCCTGAAGTACCCTCTATCTGTTGGTAGGTCACTTGGTTTGTGGATCATCTATGCCTGCTCCTACAGAAAGATTTTTTTTCAAGGTTTATTTTTTTTCTGAACTCCAAGGCTCGTGATCAGCTTACGAGTTATGTAAACTATATCTTGTATATTTCCGACTATAATGACCTAATAGTTTGCAAATAATGACGTGTGTAGACAGGAATAATTTACCAGAATTCACATTCACTTTATGCTCCATTGTCTGACAACAGAACATGTAGTACATATATTTCAAAATAGATGACGTATACCGTTTCTAAAGTAAATTTTTCGCAGTTTGGAAATCTTTCGTTAGAGTTTTATGTAGTTATTTTAACAGCTGCTGTGTTGCCGCTTAGTCCTTAGTCTTCGTAAGTTTTCGATTTATATTTATCTTACTTAGGTCTTCGAACAATGGCTTTTGTGATATGGTGTTATTATATCTTATCGACCTCTGAAGACTAGCTGTTTCCAAAGTTGTTGATGTTCGTTATTTATTTATTAATTGCCCTAAGCAGAAAATATTATCCATACACGATGTACCTACTATGAAGCCGCTTGGCTATTCAATATCATTTTAGTTATGAATCATCTAATGAGATGAATCATAATAGCTGTCCTGGGTTAGCAAAATCAATTTTAATTTGGTAATATTGTATAATTATCAAATACGACTATATCACATTATTAATTATTATTTATTATATTTATTATTTATACCTGGCTATATAAATTGGGGGCTATTTTTAAATTATAGAAATAAAAATTATGTCACAACGATAAGATAAACTTCAAACGAAACTTAATATTTTGACATTAGATAATATGATATTATGAAGAGTGGTAATCGTCGGACATAAATATGATTTTCTTCCTGACTAATTTAGGGACATTTTAAGAACGTTAGTATATTTAACACAAATAATAGAACAATCAGTAATGGAGGAAAATTAGTTAGTTACATTAAGCTAATGTATGGATGATGGATTACCTACTGACATGAAAATGACGTACTTTCTTACTAGTCTAAGAATAGTTTACTACCAACCCTAGACACTTGTATACTTATATACTTAAGAAAATTATAGAATAAACAGCAACAATTTGTTTTTAGTACTCAAATGAATCAACTCATTTTCAATAACATTTACTTCACCCCAAAGCCTCCTTGAAGATTTGCAAAAGGTTGAGCGTTTTTATGTTTATCTAGTATTTCCTTCGGCAATTCTCCCTTATTGGCTTAACTTTGGTTTGCTTTTTCCGGTTGATATCTATTCAATCTACTGCTTTTCCGCCGTTTTACAAATCTAATAAATCAAAGATTAAATTCAGACGAAGATTACTAAAACAAATATTGTAGATTTCGTATATATCGATAATCGATAATAAAGAAAACTAAAAGTAATAGATTCAAATTGAAATGCACATAAGATTTAAGTTTCAATAATTTATGTAGAGTAATTTGTTATGTAGTTCAATTGTTTACTTATTTAATTTCATTATATAAGTATATATAACTATATAGTAATATGCAAATATATATATATATATATATATATATATATATATATATATATATATATATATATATATATATATATATATATATATATATATAATATTAAGTAAAATCAATTTAATTCTTTAATATATATATATATATATATATATATATATATATATATATATATATATATATATATTAAAGAATTTTGATTTTACTTAACAGTTAGCAGAAAACTTGAATATAAACATTAATATTAATTTCAACCTCCTTTGATCTATTTTGAATTTGCATATTACTATTTTTGTTTCATAATATACTTAAGCTAACTGAAAATTCATCCTCATAAATTTTTGTGGACTGAACTGTGTCTAGTACCTTCACTCCTTATAAAATCAATTGTTTTTTGGTTGTTATTATGCCATCGCAAAGGTTTTGATATCAATTCATATAAAGTATATTAATTAATAAAAATAATAATTTATTCAACTAATTATATCTCTAACTATCTGATAGTAATGGAGTATCTATTCTAGTATTATCAACAAACGAATTTTGTAAGTGATTTTTATGATGAACGAAATTACGAATAGCGAACAATGGTCTTTTTTAATGTTTATTAAAAAAATTGTTTATTGCTTGAATTGTTATGTCAAACACATTTAGCTATTGTTTAATTGTGGATTGACTAACTCTTATTGTTCTGTTTTCAAAAATAGAATGATGTAATGTAGTACACAAATTTTGGTTATTACTTTTTACTTTGATGTTTTTATCAATAAATACAGTGTGTTATAAGTTAATGAAAATCGGTAACTACATCCTATATGATTTTGTCGCACCTTACTATGATTTACACTCAACAGAAGAAACTTATATAAAAAACTTACTCAATCATATTAACATATTATTTTGGTGAAATATATTAAAGGGAACAAATTTGTTTTATTTATTTTATTGTTTATTAGTATATTAAAAAGAAGAAAATTGTGTTAGGGAAAGAACTTCGACTAAATTTATTAAATACGAGATACATACTTCATGCCACCGTTCATATTTCTGCAGTGTAATTCTTTTCTTAAGAGAATTGATGACATTTTAAAAAATTCGAGGTGCATTCTTAATTTCTTGAATCTCGGTCGTTATTTTTGTTTCAGATCGCCTAGATTATCACCTATATGTCATATGGATGAGAACATCCTAGAAGCTGTGCAATTAAAATATCTATGCTTTCGAGTTGATGGCTTTAACCAAATGGAGCTGCTTCGACGATTTGATGTTAGCTTGCTGGAAGACAGACGCATTGCTACTGGTTTGATAATTCTATATAAACTTTTACATATGTAATGATGTCGAATATTCTTTACTCCTTAAAAGAAATAAATTTTTATATTCTTCGATTACATCGTTACAGTACTACGTTTTCCTCTCTACCTTCTAAAACTAGTATAGTGTTAAAGTCGTCTTTATGTATAATATGAATCAACTTTAAAAAAATATTTTATACAGGTAACATTCATCAAGACTCAAATTGAGCTTTTCTCAGATTAGCAATTGGGAACAAAAAGAAATTGATAATTTTTCACCTTCTCTCTACTTGTTTACTAGTTTCTTCTTTCTCTGCTGTCAGTGAAGGTGCTTCGTAGTTTCCGTATATCTTTTAGGCGAACGCTAGCTGTCAAAGATCTTAAGTCGCATCACGAGCGCGGGCGTAATAATAACTCATGGCCTACCAAAACCTTCTGTCATTGGCCTTATGCTCTTATGGGATGGATTATTATTATTATATTTGTGTCACGTATGTATATTTAGTTTTACCTTATTAACGGGAGAAATTCTGTTGGACAAAATGTAAAACTAGGTCAGCATGAAGACATTACTGATCTTTGTTTTATTAAGCCTATTTAAATATCCTTGCCTTTTGTTAGGCGCCTTAAATGAGATGACGAACTGACTATTGCAAAATAAAAAAATCAAACGAAGACACAGAAATGTATTTCAGCGCCGCTGTAGTCGCCGATGATCTCTCAGAAAGATAAATGCGTTACACACGATTACACACATTCACTTATCTATTCTAAATAATATTTCAACGTAATATGCATATAACGCATAATAAATTTGGCAAAAGCTTAGCAAATATTCTCAGCTTTTCAATTATATTTATAAATCACAGTTATATGTGGTAAAAAAGTGAATTACATATACGAGTTTATCCCAGACATAACTATTGTACCTGCTTTTGTCGTTCATGGCTGACTGAAGAAAAGTTTTGTATTGCACCTTATAATCGAATTCTTTTTGTGATGACAGAATACCATAATCGACATAGGAGCATTACTAAAGAACTAGAATCGATTATATTAACATGATCTTTACACTGACGGCATAAATCTATTTCCTCGGTAGGCTATTAACCAATTACCAGTCATATAACAATTAAAGGCTAATATCAGCAGTGAAAGTGATGGGGGGAACGATATTTGGAAATGAAGCCAAGCAGTCCGTAGCTAAATGACTATTCTAAGTATGATAACAAAAAGTAAAGTAAAAATGCGAAATAGTTCAAGTAATACATTAGTCTATAATAACAGGTTTGAACAAAAGATTTCTATTTAATGTTCGAATTTGCCTAATTATCATGCTCTCATTAACATTCAAATTTTAATATAAAGCTGCAGCATAATGGAAAGAAATACCGAGCTGCACTATATTTATGTATACACGATATATGACACTAATAAAGATATTCATTTCATCAACGGAACTACAAGAAAGCTCGCGCAAACAGAAAGGCAAAAACAAAACGAAAGAAAGGAAGAGCATATAAACGAAACGAATGCCGCGTGACCGCAAAATGTCTCGTATAAAACCATAACAACCGCACTACTGTTTATTAAAAGCAATATGAATTATGTTTCCCGCATTGTAAAGATATTTTTATGGCGACGTTTAGAACGTCTCTCTTGTGTTGCATATGCGCCATCTTATTCTCTTCCGTCTTTAGTTTTGTGTTACCGATATTTGAAACCTTGCCTTTACCTTTAGTTTTTCTTTTTTACTAAAACATTACAAAATTATTGAAAATTCGTTTCCTTAAAATGAATTTCTTAGTAAATCTTATAAATAAATTTTGGAAAAGTATTTGAGCAAATAAAATCCAATTTTATATATTTTACACGTCTATGGAGTTCACTCAAAGGAACTTCATATTGAACGTATTTTGGAAAGTACACAAATATACATTTTAGATTAAGATATCCAGACTAGTTAATTTTGAACATACATTTTAGGATCGATGTTGAGGAAATCGAATTTATTTTATTTTTTAACAGGAAGCTACTGTCTTAAATTGGTTCAAGAAGTTCTTGAAACTTCATAGTATCTTAATATACAATGATAATTCGCTATTTTTCGTTGTTCCCTATTTCAATGTACAAGTTAAGGGAAAAAGTTGCATGACATTTGCTATATACCCATGTGTATAGCTGGGGTTACAAATTTATATTTTCTAGAGAGGGTTTACATTTATCACAAATTTGTCTAAATAATATCGAATACGTGGACAACATTAATATTTCTAGGAACAGTAACCCTGTTAAAAACTGTATTTTATACACTTCTAAAGAGTCAATTAAATATGCCACAGCTTCACATTCTCCCTTGGATCATCTACAACTGAACTGTTGCATTCGTTGATAAGTGCTTAATCGCCGAGTGTCATTTAACCATTCAGAATTTGTTTAAATCATATGTGGGCAAGATTTGATCCGGCCCGCGAGACATTCGTTGTATTATTTCATGTCTGATATCTATCGCTAAAAATTATGAACACTACTTTAAAACACTACTTTAAAATGCACTACTTTTAAACGCGGCTCGCGAACGTATTTGTACATTAAGGTTTGGCCCATACCTGGTTTAAATGATGGCTCAGTTAAAGCAACCCAACCTAAAATTAATACATACTGTACTGTAGTGTGTTTGCTATTATCATGCTCGGTTTTGTATTATTTATTATTTTACACGTTGAACATCACGGGGTCACTGGTGACCAGCACCAAGGTAGTTTGTAATGCAGTAAAGGTCATCCTTTACCGACGAATTCGGGATCACTAGAAGTATATAATTTGAGTAAATGTCAATATTTTCAGGTTTTTTAATTTTATCTTCGTTACTACAGCGCATATAAAAATACTCTAAATACTAAAAACAAAATACTTTAAACAAACGAAAGATGAACCAGTACAGTACACGATATGCCACAACTTCTTTGGCACAGTTTTTTGCTGTCGTATTTTATAAAATCGAATAAACAAGTGAAATAATCAACAACACATATTACTTACTTAAAGAAAATGAGCAAATAAAATAAAGGACGAGATAATTAATCATCTATGCTATACAGCGCCGTGAGAGTCACCGGTGACCCCAGTAAGACAAATGCGTTACACATGATTACGCACTTTCACTCATCTATTCTAAATAATATTTCAACATAATATGTAACGTACAATAGCAAATTCATTTTGATGCCACGGGCAAGCCATGTAAAATTAGTGTGGTATTCAACGTGTTAACAGACATACACTGCAATTAGTAATACAAAGTTAACGTTTTAAATTGAAAAACAGTTACACGAAGTAGCAACTAATTTGCTTGATATTAATATAAATCATAAGATCATAGATTTCAAAAAAGTAGATTTCAAAAAACTAAGCCGAGTAGTTGAGTTAATTGAAGCTTCTTACTGTCTGTATTTAGATATTTGGTTCGACAAAAGTATTAACTGCGCGTTCAATAAATTCGGTTCGTTCTTATACTTTGCCAACCTTCTTCCGTTAATTATGCAATGATCTCCCCCACCTCTTACATTATGATACATATATTAATATGTATTAATGTATTATTACCCCCGCTGTTTTGTTAATTTAAATACCTCTTCCTCCTTACAAGGGAAGAAAGTTCATTATGACAATGTAAGAGTCATGTGTGGCCGAACCATTGTGAAGAATAATTTGTGTAGCCAGTTCTATGCAACCAAGTTTCTAGGAGGAGTAATAGGAAAGAAATCAACTTAAATGCCAGCAAGTTGGTAACTAAAAATTCATAATTAATTAGATGCATCGAAAGCATTACTAAATTTCGTGTATATGACATAAACGGTAAGCACTAAGTTGCTTACCAATAAACTGGCATATGGTCACAAGATGTGTAAATGTAGAATTGTCACGTGTATAAATAAATACTTCTCTTTTGCATTTTCAAATTAGTTTCTTCCATTATTCGTTTCTTACATCGTACGTATATGTACATATAATTTTAAAAAAATCGGTTCCACCCGTGATCTCATGTTAACCGACCATGCATCTTCTCTTAGACAACGGAGAACGGTGAATTCGAGTCTTCTAACGTGTCATAAATTATATTATGGTAAGAAAAATTAAATGAAACACACGGTACATCTTTAATTGCATATGGTTATAAGCATTTACTGTGAAACTGAAAAATTTGAATGTTAACTGCTTTTTACATTGGACATATGCAGAAATTTCTTGAAAAATTTGGTTCCACCCGCGATCTCATGTTAACTGGGCATTCATCTTCTCTTAGACGACGGAGAACGGTGAATTCCAGTCTTTTAACGTGTCGTAAATTGTATTATGGTAACAGATATTAAATGAAACCCACAGTAGGTTTTTAATTGTATATAATCATGTGCTTTCCTGTGAAACTGAAAAATTCTAATTTTAAAATTTTTAAATGAAAGAAAAAACAAAGTTAGAAGACTCAAACTTACCATTCTTCGTGGTCTAAGGATGAAAATGCATGCCTATATCGTAAAAATGCGTAATTATTTGCATCTTTCTCTTAGTTTTCATTATATATCGTCGAAATTTAAGATAGATTCTTAAATTGATTAACTCTACATACTCTCGAATTTCCAAATTTTTCAAGAAATAAAATGTGCAATTTTATTGTCTTTGTAAAGTATTAAGTAATATAATTAGCTTGTATTATTTATGCTTGACAAAAATACTTTATAAATGCCTAACTGTTAGAAGAAATTTGTGTGTTCGAATGAAAAGCATAACTCACTCTACGCATTACTGAATTGAATACACCCATGTATTCAACAGAAAACTAGTCAGTTATTTAATTGCGTTTAAGCAGAGGAAATTCTAGACAGTAACCGTAACTATTTCAGTGTACTTTTTACATTAGTAGGGGAACGTGTTCAATGCCGAACAGCTGGATGAATTAAATATGATATACGATCTGTGTTTAAATTACGAGGCGTGGAACAACCTCTCGAAAAATCTTTCTTTCTATTTCGGTCAAAAATCCTCATTGGACAAATGAACAGAAACAGAAAAAAAGAACTGTTCACGTGTTGTCGACATCTATCGGTTCATACACTCAAGACTCTCAATGTTGCATTGGAATGCCCTGAGGCAAATCGAGCGGAGTAATTAGTGAAGTGTGCCAATTACTGGTGATGAAATTCTCGATTCGAAGGAATAAATCTTCCGATAAATTCTCTACCGAGACTACGTAGCGGCTGATGAAAAAAATAACATCGGTTTCGGCAGGTTAATAATGTTCAAACGATTAGTGTGAAGATAGATGCGCGATGTGATAGTGGAATTTTGGCAATTGAATTTGTATAAACATTGAACGTTTCATAAATCATTGAACAGTTGAAGGGTAGAAATTACGTATAATTGAGAAGAAAGTAATATTAGATAATGAGAATCCACACTAAAATTATTAAAAAGTTGCGAACATGTTTGAAGTCCTTTACTGTCATTCATACCTGATTTATTGTCTAAGTTACATAAAGATTATTATTAGAAAGAATTTTAATTTTGAACATATTAGAGAGACATAAGTGTGTGACATTTTTATAGAAATTACAAGCAGCTAAGTACTTGTTAATGGAAGGACGGGAGAGAGGCAGAGGGGGTAAGGTCAGGCAGAGGAACCGTGCCCCTAGTGAGTCGTGTAGGTATTAGTTCTTCTTCTAGTCTTGATTCTTTTGTGAGGTAGACATTTTTCTTTGCTAAAATGAGTAGTGCATATGCAAAGCGCTTTGTAGCGGTATTCTTGTACACGCACCTAAAAGGTCTAAAATGTCCATAACTGCCACTGCAAGATATTTATCTAAATCTATGGGTTTCGTAAAGTTGTGGATTCATCTACATTAAATAACGAAGCTAGTGAATGACATTCCAGGGGGTTACGAGTAACCAGTAACCACACCCAGACAAGATAAAGCCGTTATCACTTCGATAAAATTAACACGAAATAACAATGCGTAATGAACAAACAGAATAGGAAGAAGTATGTGAAAGTAAGTTTGATGACGAATATAATTGAACTATCGCAGTATTGTTGTCAGCAGGTCACCGTAAAAACCTTACCATTAAACGAGATTGGCCGAATATTGTTTTCCGATTAATTTTTTTCTATTCGAATATCTAGAAAGAAAGCTTGGTACTGCGATGCAAACCCAATTGCTGATCGCAGGGTAAACCATTTTGTCAAGAGATATGTGTTGCTTCGGTTGGTTACCCTTATTTACAGGAGGGGCTTCTGCCATCCGCGGAAAAGAGGTTTGCCAGTGATACGCCAGAATGATATTTGTAGAACAATAATCCGAAACACCGCACTTGATTGTGTGTTGAATAGAAAGATGTAAACGATATTCATAAGTTGACTTCGCAAAGGCCGGATGCGAACCCAATAGAAAATGTATGGATAAGATCGGTTAAGTATTTGCAATATCAGGTATATTTCAGCAGTTTCTTCATGTAACTGCGTCGACAGGAATAAGTGTCCTTATATGTAGAGAATACATCTAATGGAGAAATCCTTGTATTATTTGGAATAACCTTTGTTAATAGTTAGCGAATTTGCAGATCCACTATCATAAAAAATCTGGATCTTCCCTGAATCAGTATTAACGAAAAGTAACAAATTTCAGGATCAGAAACTTGGGATACAACGCGGAATTGTTATTCGCTATAAGCAGCAATAATTTCATATTTAGTCAATGATATAACTTAAGATATTCATTGCGATGAGAACAATTTGACTTTTCTTCATATATGACCTTAAATCAGGAAGATTTTTATGGTTTTCCTTTCCGTTTAAGTAAATTCCGGCTGTTACAAACTTTAAGTCGCACCATGAGCGCGTGTGTATTAATAACTCACGATTTGACGATGGCCTCTAACTGTTGAAGTTGCTGGAGTATGTGAAGGCTTGGGATATGGAATATTATTATAAATTTTAATGTTCTATCACAGAGGGTTACAGCGACGCTTTAATATTGAAACGTCAGATGTAAGAATAAAAAAATAAATCTTGCCATACAACGCAGACACTGTTAAGCCAATTACAATGTTGAATGCAAACGACCACTAAGCAGAAAAGACGAGTCGGTTCGAACCGTTCCGAAAGTTGATATTCACCAGGACAGTGATGCTCCGTGTTTGATGGAATTTTAAGATAACTTTTTTTGAAGCTTCTTCGAGGTAATTCTACAATTAATTTGTAAGTGTAAGCTCTTATAGTTTGGATAAGATATGTCACTGCACCTAGCACATTTGCCAGATCTGATGTACTCTGGTTACCACTTCCTTCGATTTCTATAGAAATCTTTAGTTGGAAAAACTTTTAGTTCTAATGAGGACGTTAAATATCGTTAGTTTTGATTCTTTGCAAGTAAAGATCAGAAATATTATGATTACGGAATCGTGTTTCTGCCATGGCAAAATGTATTAGACCAAAACGTTCAATATATAATTGCATAAAGTAGTTATATACTATAATAGAGTTGTTCATTGTCATGCAAAAAATAACGAAAGTACTTTGAATAACTTATTATTTAACAAACATTCGGAAGAATTGGGGTTCTGTACTATACATCATGCACTCTTTTAATTCACATCTCATGAATAAGTCAATTTTACGTATATTTATTGCAAGTAATAAAATAGTAATAAATGAAACAAGAAGAAAGGCACATAAAACAATCACAATGACTGCTAGATCTAAGAGATAGTATTAGTGAGAAAGTCTCCGATTATGGTCGTTACTGCAATTAAATTTTATTAGCCTCGACTTTATTTTTCATATTAATAATAATTATATGACACGTAACTATCTCCTGACTCTATCTGAACACGACAATCGACTACAGCCAATACCTTTTTTACCCTTTGCAATATGTAGATCCGACTACGTAGGAATGAGAATTTACGTATCTACAGCAAATAACAACTGCATTATGAACACGCAGATACATACGTATTTACGTACGTACATACATAAGCGCAGGAATAAAGAATTTTAATGAGGCTGTATAATTAATTTTCCTTGCGCAGCGTACAACAATGAGGAAATAAAACACAGTTATTTTTTTGTATAAGCCTGGAACTTCATGTGGTCGTCTAATGTGCATGCAGATACGTGCAAAAGAGGAAAGATAACATGCAAATCTTAAATTAGTTTCATTTATTTTATCCTATACTTGTTGTTGATACAGCGATTTCTTTCAAACGAGCCATCAATCAAAATATATTATGATTATTTAGCACAAATACATACGCATACATCATGGACTACTATGATAATTACTTAGCTCCTCGTAAATAAGTTTTAATTATAGCTTAGATTGTACTTTCAATAACCTTACTTGTTTGTGTTTAATCCTGAAATATTGCTTCAAAAGAACATCAATAAATATAAAATTTTACCCTTGAAATACATGTCCTTTCGCATGTCAAGTGAAATTTTGTTAAACTTTATTACGAAATAGGTCGTCATACATTATAATGAAATAACTTTCCCCTTCAAAGCGAGAGAGAATGATATGTTTCCAAATCCTAAATAAGAGAACATGAAATTGTCTTTTTTGCTTGAGATTTATTGAGAATATTTTTAAATTTTCATTTAATTTGAAAGTAATAGCTACATAGTCTTATGTAAACTTATAGATAATGTTTCATTCCCTTCCTTGACGTTACTATAGTGATTCTACATCTCCAGGTTTGCAACTTATATCATAATAATCTTTGTAAACTTGGGCGAAGTGTCAGCAAGTGAAATATTAATGTCAAAGACGCGCTTTGAACTTTAGAATCAAGAATAAAGTAGGCCACATAATTCAAATGGAGAATGGCCTAAAATAAATGATTTTTGTTAAATATAATTTATTGCATTTGGTTGAAATTATATATATTGTATTAAACCAATTCAATACTGAAAACAGAGGAAATACATTTGTACATAAATTGTTGCCAAAAATAATCTACAGTAATAAAAGAAAAACCGTTACAAGGATTTTCCATTTCCCCACAAGAAAGAAGAATAATATTGACAAGTTAAACAAAATACAGCGTGTTTCAAAAAGAATATGCGTATTACGAAGTATTATTTTGTCCAAACTATCGATCGCTGTGCATCGGCTCGGCTATTGGAGAAACGAATACATAGTCTAGTTTATTTAATAGCCGCTGTATGTCAGTTGTCTCCTGTTTTTTTTTGCTAACCGTCATATGTTTAAAATGGCTACTTCGCAGCAGAAATCATTTTGTGTTCTCGAGTGCAATTCCGTTATTACAGTGCAAAGACGTTTCAGGTTGAGCTACCAAATTGATCATCCGAATGGCTGGAACATTCGCAGATGGTATTGACAGTTTTTAGATACTGAATGTGTATGTAAAGGAAAGAGTCCTGGCCGCCCTCGTGTTTCTGAAGAAAGTGTTGCACGAGTTCAAACAGCTTTCCAACGTAATCCTTCAAAATCAACTCGTCGTGCCAGTCGTGAGTTACAACTGCCTACAACAATAATTTGGTGTGTTTTGAGACGTCGGCTAGTTATGAAGCCGTGCAGGTTATAGTTGTTACAAACACTGGGTCCTGATGACAAATGTAAACGTGTGGCATTTTGTAACTTGATTCATTATGCTATTGAGAATGATAACACTTTCGCACATCGTGTTCAGTGATGGAGCGACTTTCCATGTTAGTAGTCTACAGAACCCACATGCAGCCATTGAACATGTACGAGATTCGCCTAAAATCAATGTGTTTTGTGCGTTATCCCGATCATCTGTTTACGGCCCATTCTTCTTTGATGGAAACACGGTTAACGGTCAGCAGTATCTCGCTATGTTACAAAACTGTTTTTTTCCGAGGCTGCACGAAGACAACTTCATTTTACAACAAGATGGGGCAGCGCCTTACTGGAGCCGCCAAGTGCGTGAATATCTGAATGAAACTCTACCGAACCGTTGGCTTGGTTGTCGAGGAGTTAGTAACTTAGCGTGTCTCAGCTGGGATCCACGGTCACCGGATTTGACAGCCTGTGACTTCTTCCTGTTCGGTTTCGTTAAAGACAACGTTTATGTACTACCACTCCCACAGAACCTGGAAGAGTTGAAGAATCGGCTCCGTACTGCCATAACATCAATGACGAAGGACATGCTTGTCCGGGTATGGGAGGAATTTGAGTATCGATGTGATATTGTTCGTGTCGCTGATGGAGGACATATTGAACATCTGTAATCTGAATTTGAGAGGTTCGTAAATATGTGTGTAAAGCTTCATATTCGTGTGTCTTGATGTTTAACAAATATATGCATTCGAAATACGTATATTCTTTTTGAAACAACCTGTACTATTAGTCAATCAAGTAATTATATAAATTTATTTTACTAGGTATATGTATTTCACTGGTACCACAGAGGAATTTATTCGTATGCAAAACTTTTTCGTAACATTATTCAACCATCTGAATAATAAGCAAATGAATCTTGAGTGATTACTAGCCGACTTCGATTTGTGAATTAAATGCTACCGTTCGTTTGTATGTGAAGTACAGAGGATGAGTTGCATTTGTAGAAGTCAAGGCGAGAGCGCATTCGGCAGCTAGAGGAGCAGTCATAGAGGAAGAGGGTCCAGTCATGCTGACTTGCATCGACAAGAGTGGCACTAATTAGAGTCCGGACCCGCGCAAACCAATACCGAACGGACGGACGAGCGGGCATTAGGTATGACGAGTTTCTCTCAAAAAAGGACGCAGCACCGCTGCGCCCTTTGATCTCAAACATAAAGAGATATAACCATTAGGTTTTCATCATGCCATGCGGCCGCTGGTCTGTTTGTGCTCTCAGGGATTAAGGAAATATAAGTGGCGAACTAGGAGATTCTCTCGTTCATTATGAATTAATGTCTGACCTTTCACATCAAACGACGAACGTTCATTTTTGGAATGGACTTGCCGATTCTTTGGCTGTCCGTCAAACTATCGACGCGCACAATACACCGTCATTTCTTCGCATTATCTATATTAAAAATTACTTAAGAAATTACATTTACTCTTTATTTGTGATCTTATTATATAACTGCAGCAGTATAATGCATATATATATATATATATATATATATATATATATATATATATTGCAATATATTATTCAATTACTTTCTTATTTGACAACATATTACTGTCACGTTTGTACAAATATATCACTAAGTTATATACTTTTCGAAGCATAATAACATGAAACTCTCTTCTTTCACTGCGACAGACAGTAGCAGTAGTTGAGCCCTAAAGATGTTCCATACGAGTGGGTATAAAACGTCTGCAGTTATACCAGTGACGCGGTTCCAGCCCGGAAGCCCAGAAGAAGACCCTCGAGAATTTTAAAATAAAAATTATTGTTCTTTTACGTTAATTTAAAGACAAAATATAGCCAAAAACATTCAATAGATAGGGAAAATTTTTTTACAAGCATATGAAAATTGATCATAAGAATGTGTATATAAATTTGAACATAGGATATAAAGGGTTTTCCAATAGGGATATGACAACTTTTAATTCAATTTGTGAACGCGCCCTTTCACTAAGCATCGAACTGTCACTGTCAATTTATTCAGTAAACTTAACATTTGCATCATGGTAAAGTACACGAACGAACAACGTCTGCAAATTATAAAAATTTACAACAGAAATTCGGAGTCGGTGACCGCTACTTTAAGAGCGTTAACTCCGATTTTCGGTCGTAATTCTCGCCCTAGTAGACAGCCAGTAACAAGTTTAGTGCAAAAATTTGAGTCTACATATTCGTTGTATGATGTTGCCTTGCCAGCGAGACAACGGGTTGGTCGAAGTGTCGAAAATATCGCTGCCGTTGAAACGTCCATAGCAAATGATCCAAATCAGTCAATTCCACGGCGTTCTCAAGAGTTGGGCATCGCTCAGACCACTGTATGGCGAATTTTGCGTAAGGATCTTGGTTTACACCCATACAAGATCAAGCCGACTCAAGAATTGAAGCCGATGGACCATTTGAAGCGACGTACGTTCTCCGATTGGGCTCTGGAAAAGATGCATCTTGGCGCATCTTTTCCAGAGTCCAATTTCATCGCAAAATCATTTTCAGTGACGAAACTCATTTTTGGCTCAATGGGTTCGTCAATAAGCAAAATATGCGTTATTGGTTGGGTGAAAATCCAGATGTGCTTCATGAAACACCACTTCATCCACAAAAAATAACTGTTTGGTGCGGTTTGCATGCCGGCGGCGTCATAGGCCCATATTTTTTCGTCGACGATAATTATCGTCACGTTACTGTGAATGGTAATCGTTATCGCGCCATGATTACCGATTATTTTTGGCCCGAATTGGAAGATATGGACTTGGACAACATGTGGTTTCAGCAGGACGGTGCCACAAGCCACACAGCACACCTTACAATCGATTTATTGAAGAGTAAGTTTGATGAGCGTGTTATCTCAAGAAATGAACCAGTCGATTGGCCGCCTTGTTCGTGTGATTTAACGCCTCTAGACATTTTTATTTGGGGCTTCGTCAAGTCATTGGTCTATGCCAACAAGCCGACAACGCTGGAAGAGCTCAGAGCCAACATCGAACGCGAAATAGCAGCCGTTTCGGCCGAATTGTGTGGCCGAATCATCGAAAATTGGGTCCAACGAATCGACCGCTGCAAACGTGCCCGCGGTGGCCATATGAACGAAGTCGAGTTCCATTCATAAATGTTTTGATTATACTTCAACCCGATAATAAAGTTTTTGAAATATCTCAAATGGTCTGCATTTTTTGAAAAAAAGTTGTCAAGTCCTTGTTGGAAAACCCTTTATTTTAAGAAAATAATGAAACCAGGCGAAATGCTAATTTTCGTCAATTCACCTCTATTTAAATATCAATTTTTAACGTTCATGCAATGAAAATCAGTAAATATATAAAATAAAGTTACATATATATGTACATATATATACATATATAAATTTAGTAATGACACTGAAAGTTAAGTATGGAAAAATATTAATTTCTTATTAATAGCTTTTACACAATTATTACATATAATAAAATGATTACAACGGTCATCATCCGCCCACGGTGTGTAACATGGTCATTAAATAACCTCTAGAAATGGAAAATTATTCTGAAACGTAAAAATAGCGAACACAGAATGCTTCTTGGCTGTTATCCGCCTCGGTCAGCTCACTGAACTAATTTCAAATTCAACCAAAAAAATTACCGGAATATTATAACGAGAAATCAAAAATGATAGAATATATTTACTAAAGCGAAATAATTATATGTGTTGTGTCCGTGTAGTCACTTCACCATTGGGAAAGTTTGACCGAAATACGCATAAAAATGCAGCTGTAAGACTTGATATGGTAGTGTTAGCGAAATCTCTGTGTTTTGACGTTATCTATAAAGAATCAAACAACTTAAATGACCACCACTCAGGTCTGATACGAAAAGCCACCCCAGCAGATGGTCGTCTATTACAACTAATAACTAAATCGCACAAAACAGCACTAGAAATAGTGAGTGAATTTAATTGCGAACGTCAGAGCCAGATTTCAATTACCACAGTCAAAAGCTGGCAATAGTAATAATAATATGAATAGAAATAAAGTTGTACAGTATCTTACATTCTAGATCAATAATTCACGGCATATTTAAACGAGTTAAATCTATTCTTTCTGAAATAATATTATTTTAAGTAGCTAACAAAACTTCTCCACCTCGAATACGATATTTTAACATGTTCTCGGTCAGATCTGTATACAATAAACACCGGAAAACATTTGCAGAGTATAAGTGTTTCGAAAGTCATGTTACAGTCAATACAATGGCGTCAAACTCCATATTGCTCATGAAAATATATAAGGCCCATGTTCGTAGTTCTCTGACAATCTGGTAATAAATAGAACAAAAGGGGAAGCGTTGACTGTTAGATAAGCTCAGTTCTCGAAACAATTTTAGCTGCTTCCTGTGAGTAGATTGTGCGTAGATTAGTCTTTCTCTAGCTGTGCGCTCCATTAGACTTTCTCTCAGTAATTGACAGTGTTTTACTTGTCTGGAAGTTCTATCACGCGAGATTGCGAAGTTTTTGAAAGAGGCGCTATTTCTCAACATTTTTGCCTTACGTACGATATTATAAACACTTTTTTCACTATCCAGTCTCAATCTAATATGACAAGCTGTATCGAATCTGCCAAGACGGGTATTTGTATCCTTTGGTATGTGGTGGGCAATGATGATCGTTTTTCTTTTTTCTCGCTCGCGAAGCTCATGCTCGTATAGCAAGTCTTCGAAAATAGCTCATTTTCACTACTACTACCTTGAGATCGTCTATATCATTTCCAAAGTTTACACATTTAGTACAGGACCAATTAAGACCCCGCTTACCCTTTATAGCACGTACCTCAGATAGACAAAGTTCAGCACATGCGTAGTTAAAACTTTTCTTGCATGTACAGCTGGAGAGTAATATTACAATAGGAACAAGTAATACGAATAGGCATTGTGAGCGTTGTCATGTAAATAGAATGGAAAACGCAAGGACACACGCTTTTGCCTAAGTGGTGCCTATCCCTGCGACTTTTCTTTTTAAGACGAGACAAAAGGCAAATGGGTAACGGAAACGTAGTCCAACAGATAACGATAGGAAGGAATACACAAGAATAAATACCATTGCATAAACTTCATACACGAGGAATACACAAAGCTATCTGGAATGGTAGGCTTTACGCAACTTGTTCTGCGTTCGGTGCAATTGATTCTTTTGCTAAATATGATTGTTACGGTGTATTTTTGGTAAAAGCAATTTCATTTGCTCGTTGTTTTTTATAATGTCGGACTTAAGTGAATAGTGTGAGGCTGTGAAATTTTGCTTCCTCGTCAAAAAAAAATGTTGCGGAAACAGTTTTGATGTTGCCAACAGCTTACAACGATGACGCTATGGAAAAAACTCAAGCGTACGAATGATTCTCTCATTTCAAAGAAGGTGAAATTTCAATTCATGACAAATCCCGTTCCGAGCATCCATCAACTTCCAGAATGGATGGAAATGTCGAGAAAGTTCGTGCAATTGTGCTTGAAGACCGACGACGAACAATTGAAGCAATTGTGGAGTTATCTGGAATAACAACCTGCATTTGGCTAAAAACAACACGACTTCTTTGTCCTGAGCTCTCACCTGATCTTGTTCCGCGGGACTCTTATTGTTTCCAGGAATAAAGAGGGAGATGAAAGGACATCGTTTCAACGACGTGGAAGAGATGAAGAATAACACAGCAGCTCGCAGCCATACAAAAAACGAGTTCGAACAATGTTCCAACAATAAAATCATCAATTCGACAAATGTATAATGTTAAATGGAGAGTATATTGAAAGTGTTATGGTTAGTTTGTAAAAAAAATAAAATACAAGTTTTTATAGAAAAACTACGGTTATTTGTGGGAACTCCCTCGTGCAGCAGTTTAAAATACAAATATTAAAAAATGAAACAAAAACTTTTCGTGCGCAAAAACAGTCAGCAAAACCGAGCATACAAAATAATGCAAATAATTATCATTTATAAATTAATTGTAGCTAAGAACTACTCATAAATTATATCCCCAGATAGCTGACAACCTATGCTCCACGATGATATAATTTAAAACTTTAATTAAAGTGAAACACCGAATTGAAAAAAAAAATACTCAAGAACTTGCCAAACACGTTCTGTTCGAAATTTGCAGCACATTCATTAGTTACATACATACATAATTATTGTTATGTATGTATGCGTTAGTTACATACTTGGAATAGATTCCATTTTGTTTAGCAATTTAATAAAGTGCACGATTCAAAATGATATACATTTTTTATAATTTATTTCATATAATTATTTCTGTAATGCATACGTACTAAATATTTGGTTTTAAGACACTATATTTAGTATGTACGTTTATCTATAAATGTCATTCGATTGAGAGTAGATATCTAAGTTATGCAGATATATTCTCCAATCTCTCGCAGTTTTGTTGTTACTTAAGAGTTATATGTCTCGGTCGAGGGCTTTTCGTCTGGATTTAAACGGGATGCCCTCAAATTATCGTAAGTTTAAAGAAGAGGAGGGAATATGAAATTAAGGTGGCCAGAACTGTGAAATGACCGGTCGAGTTATACACGACTAACAGTGTAAATATTTTCAACTTCACACTTGATGTAAATAAGAGACTTAATTACCTAGAACACGAAGTTTTTACGTAGTTTAACAAAAGAATAATTAGTATATTAGTTCTTTGAAGATGTGTTAATTTTTGGAAAATATTTCACTGTCATTATTCGTGGAATTTCGAGTTAATAGCAAAATAAATATTTAAATTAATTCAATTAATTATTAGTTCCTTTATATTTATGTACATGCATACATCTCAAACAATTTTATAGTGCATTTCAATAATAACGCCTTTTTTCTGTTAAGCTATTTAGAAATTATATTAGCATATAGCATATGTTCAATACGTGGGTTGTCTTTTAAGTTTTGCATATAGAACTGGAATGAAACAGTAGATAGCTATCAAAAACTTCATTATTTTCGAAGTATTTTCCACGAAGATTAATACACTTCTGCATGCGCTCGAACCAATTCTGAAAGCAGTTGTTTCACTCGCTTGTTGGTATAGTCAAAATTGCGTTTTTGAAGGCATCGACTGCTCCTTCGGACGACTGGAACCTTAGACTACGTAGTCCGTTCTTGATTTTCGGAAAGGTAAAGACGTCGCCGGGAGTTAGGTCTGGACTGCAAGAAGGGTGATCCAACAATTCGACTTCTTGTTGCGTTAAAAGTTCGATTGTCTTGCGTGCTGTGTACGTACTTGCATTGTCTTGGTGGAGGATGATTCGTTGTTCGGGGTTGGTTTTTTGAAGCCCAGCGATGATGAATTGAGGTAACCAAATGGTTGTATACCAGTTAGCAGAAACAGTTCTTTGATCTTATAATGGAGTTGTTGTTACATGACCTGCTTTGGAGGTAATTGTCGCGATCACTTTTTAGGAGACACTTCGAAAACGGATCACTTTACTCGGCTTTTGTTCGCACTCAAACAGACAACTGGCGTTTATTATTTATTATGTAACATTCGTCACCACCGACAATGTTGTGTGTGTTTTTGAAGTATCCGGCGTCGACCATCTATTATTTTTGACACCAATTATCCCTTGCTGTTTTCTGTTATCCAACGGGAAACTAAATTTTTCATACACAAATTTTTGATGCAAAATATTTTGAATTTAGGTTTTTGAAATCCCCAATACTGCTTCAATCTGGCTAAATATCACATGTCGATTTTCGATGACGAGATTTTCCTGAGTGATTGTCGCTTTTGGTAAACCTGTTCTTCGACCGTCGTTAAAACTAATCCGTCCACGTTTGAATTCTCTATACCAACAAGAAATTGTTGACTGATATGGTACTTCAATGCCGATAACAGAATTCCATTTTTCAACTAATTCGTCAAATTTGACGCATCGTTGTAGCAACAACACTGCACATATCGCACTGAAACTTTGCATTTAGTTTAAGTAAAGATGGCGGTTAATTCTTAGTACTGCAATTTGATTAGTGGCGCCCTCTATGCTCCAGTATGCACAGCTAAAAAGACATCCCATGTATATTAGCGTTCTGTGGTGGTTTAGAGTTCTGATAGTGTTTACAAGGAACGAATAAATTGACGGCATTTTCATGTTCACTTCTTTATATATAAAATTAAATATAATTTTTAGAGTAGGAATAGACATTTTGCTTAAGAGAATACACTTATTATTGCCACTTATGCTTTAACAAAAAATACACTTTTATAGTACAGATTTTTAAAATAAAAATTAGCGATTCAAATGTCTTCATTATAGCGAGACATTTATTAGACTTGTGATAAATTACTTTCAAAAGTGCCTTAAAAGACGCTTTTCTACCTAAATTTTTTTTTTATTAAACACTGTGGTGGTCTTCTAATTAACACAGAATATTTTTGAACCTTTCCGTACGGTTTTTAGTTTCGATTACATTAAATCCGAATTTTTTTAATGGATGTAAGGTGTACGTGTTTTGTTTCCATTTCTTCGTGTTGTTCTATCGCCACGTTTCTTCGTATTTATTTCTTCTTTTTATAATTGTCTTCTCTTCCTTTTCCACCACCACTGGTGGCGTCGTGGTTGTTTTCGTTGTCTCCTCGGTCGAACGGGTCCGACTAATGAATATTTCTCGATGCCAAGACAAATGGGTTGCAAAGTCGATTTAATAGCAGAGTAATCGGTCGGCAGCGCTACTCGGAACACCGGAATGTGTGCACTGAAATAATGACCGGGGCACTCTACGCTGACACATTTCCTCTCGGTAACCGGCGACGACCTGTAAATCTGTCCGCGACGCTCCAGACACATCAGTCCGCATAATGAGTTGCAACCAGCGTGGAGCGGCTCGTTATCTACGATGGGAGGAACGTCGGCTGGTAGTCTCCAAATTGATAGACATGTGCCAAAATTGTTGTGGTTTAAACTGCTTCTTTTTTTGATAATTCGATTAATGTATCTTAATTACCATGAACTACGAGTAGATACGTGTATACATATATATTTAGCATAAAATTTAAAAAGTGTACCTACTCGAATAGAAATATTCGAGAAGGAAGAGACAGCATAATCTATTATTTCACATGAACAATTTCTTGTAAAAAATATGTTTATATTACGTTGGTTATCAAAAATATATTGACAATTCTTTCTAATAATACTCTTTCAATGCAATATCTCATAACTCCTTATTACAAAGATAGAAGAAGAATTATTAAGAAATAAATGATACAGAAACTAAAGAGCATCATGAAAAAAAATAAATTCTTTTAAATACATGTATTGTCTTATTTCCAAAAGTGTGAAATTTCTAAGAGACCCCACGAGAAAGTTCGGTCTCTTTACAATAACATTATACACGTAGTAATTTGAAAATTCAAGTCAGTAATTTTTAGCGATAAATAAAGAAATGAAGAAAACTATACTTCCATATCTTGAACACAAAGGAAACTATCCAATAGGTGGAATAAAGTGAACCCCACTATATTAATCTGGTACATAGCCACTGTATTGTTTTAAATCACGATGAATTACACCTCTGTTGATATGCAAACAACGACAGTATACGGACGTATACGGCCGTTGTCAGCTTAAATATCTTAAAAAATCCTAGTGAAGCTGAATCAATAATGATAGAAAGCAAATTAGAAGCAATAATAATGTTGAACTATTAAAAACACAAGAGCGATGTTAACATATGTAACAATAAAAGATATAACGAAACATTTGAATTAAACTGTGCCCTGCGCGAAATGGCATCCATTATTTTGGATATATAGTTTTATGCTCTTAACAAATTTCTGCGTGCTCTTTCGAAAATTTTTGGCATACTTGGAAGACTGCTATTGTATCTTTTATTTCTTTTTCTTTTTGTAGAAAAGAAATCTACGAAGAATGGCAATTAAATAACGAGAGTTCGCTGCTTCCATTGCGCAATCGCATCGGGCGAGGCTGTAATTGGAATATCATTGACCCATTGTTATTTAGTAGCGCCGTGATAATAGTTAAATCGCTAGCAGAATGTTTACAAATGTCAAAGGAAGTATTTTGTGATAATGTTTTGTCAGGTGCGCGAGTTTTTTATTGTCATAAACACACGAATGAGCAAGTTGAAATTGAAGGCAGTGTTGATCGTCTTTGCCAATATCAAAGATGTTATGATCGATTGTGTGCCTGAGGGTCGAATCGTTCACAAACAAGTTCTAATTAAGCTGAGAGAAAGGGTAAGGAAGAAAAGACTGGATTTGTGGCAGAATGATTTCTGGATTCTGCACCAAGTCAAGAGCAGTTTCTAGCAGACAAGCGCATTGTTGTGCTTAATCATCCTCCGTATTCGCCAGATCTCGCATCATGTGACTTCTACCTGGACCCAAAAGTGAAAAGTGCATTAAAGGGAACACATTTTGATCCTATTGAACATGTAAAAGCAAAAACGGCAGAGTTGTTGAAGAAGCTGACAACTGATGAACTACAGCATTGTTTTGAACAATAGAAGGCACGTGTACAGTGGTGTATAGATAGAGGAGGAGAGTATATTAACGGGGATAACAGTTTAATATAAGTTTATTTGCAATAAATAACATTTCTTACACCAGTTTCGTTATTTAATTGCCACACCTCGTATTCTAGTATTCCAATGAAATTAGCTAAATAATGCTATTTGCTGACTATAATCTTTAAATGCAATCCGGCACCTGTTTCTTTTCACGATGTCTTTAGAATGCTGTAGCAATCGAAATAAACAGATGATTTGTGGTGACTGCGGAACTATTTATAGCAAATCTACCACGAGGAAACAAAAATGTAAAATCGTAGCATGTTTAGCAATAGATTTTACTAAACTGTCATTGGAAACATCACGGTTTGCTATTATTGAATTAAATTAAATAAATTCTTCAATACAAAAGATGCGCTGTTCTGTTGACCATTTTGACAAATGCTAACAATCGTAAAAAATTGCCTTAGACTGAGGATATTCTATTTTTTGATAAATGTTAACAATCATAACAATATCTCCAAAGCCTACTACTTCAATTAAAAATATAAATGTGTATATAATTAACTTTTGTTATTAATGAGACGAAATGAGTAATACATTTTCTCGGACCATGAATTTGTATAAAAAACAATTTAGTAAATAAAAACTTGAAATCTTTGATATTGGTAAATACTTTCCTTTAAAATCACCAGAGATAAAACATTATGCTTTTCTTTATTGCCAATAATTCTTCAATTGCAGTTAATATTTAAAACACAAATAAATAAGTACCTTTTTATCCGAAAGCAAAAGTTATATTTGTTGGGTCCAAATCATACTTCTCTATTGATCAGTACATCTCCTCGTACTATTACAATTTGGTGTAATGTCGGAGTTGATTAATATTTAAGTTGTTTTACTTAGGATACGGCAAGAGTAGGACAAGTTATGACTTTAGTTTCAGGACTCTTTTTTTCTTATTCTTAAATGAGACTTTCCACTTGTATTACACAAGAAACGCTAGAGCGCTAGTGTTTTTCATGCAGATGTATAATGTATGAAAGATAAACCAGGGCAAAGCTCCGAATTTGACACGCCAATATCGTCCGTTCCTCGTTCTTGCATCTTACATAAGCGTAAGATAAGCTACATTATAGGGGGTTTCAGACTGTAATTCATTTTCAACCGGACTCCAGTCAATTATTTAAAAATTGCCGTCCCAATGTGCATCATTTCCAGACGATACCGCGTTCCCGATCCAGTCGTATTTTGCTGCCAAAGAACACCAGTTCTCTTTCATTCCCCGTCCGGGCTTTCCGAGTGTAGGATACGAGCCTCCAGGGACCACTTCCGGCTTGTTTTACATCGTTTTGTTCTAACAATCCAGTACATCTTCTGACTAACGCCCGAATATAGACCCGTGTGTGTGTGTGTTCGAACCATTCCCACTATATCCAGTCTAGTTTGCTTTCGATATGTAAAGTTTACAGTTGGCCGGATGTGCTAGGGTAGCCAGAGAGCACTCCACTGTTATTGAAAATTGAAATTCGGATATAGTCATCCTCAAGTCCATAACTCAACGCTAACTGATAAAGATTGCACGCGTTTGGTTGGTTTGCTTCTGTGGCGAGCGACCGTGTGTGTATACGGTCAGGAGAATTACATAAAGTAAAATGTGAAGTTTTATTTTTCTCTCTGGCGAACTCTTTTGAATTATATATACACAAAGAACCATGAGAATAAATCAACAGTATGTTATACAGATGGTAAAAAAGATAAAAATGAGTCGCTCGTTTTAAAATAAAGATGACAAGCAATTTTTGTAGTGTATCAGATATTTAATGGCTTACAATATATATAATACCACAGGAATATTATTTTCCGTGTTTGCATAATTTATAAGCAATACTTAGGAATTTATTATTCGAGAGAAATTCACATTTAAGAATACACTCACACACACACACACACACAAATATATATATATATACATATATATAACAAATTGCTGTATACAAGAAAGAAGTTGTAATGATTTACTACTCTGAAGTTTATGTTGACGTTTATAGATTATGTATTTCTGTATTTCTGACGATACGAGGATAGATCCAAAAATTTTTAAACGAAAGAGAAAGAAACAACTTTTTGGAGATAATTGTATTTATTTCTCTACTCTTCATGGTCTTTTTGTAGCTCCACGCATTTAGTACAATGCTTTTCGAAACCTTTCAACCTTTGAAAGAAAATAGATCTACTTTAATTTTAGAAATATACGTTTACAACTTAGTTGATTTCAATATACAATAAGAAGTTTTTCTACTGAACCAGCTTCTTCAGGTTTGAGAATAGGGAGCAATTCGGTTAAGGTATGTTTGGTAAATACGTTGCATGTTCAATTAACTAGAATCGAAATTTCGGCCCATCGATCTGGTGGTATCAGACTTTTTCTACCAAATTAGGTCTTTTAGGTTTGATTTATTCATTAAATCTGTTTAATAACGACGTAGAATACTCGCTTGTTATTGTTCTATAAATTTTAAAGTATGCAATAGGCACTATTTCTTGGAAATCCTAGAGGTGGTATAACATTCTGTCTAACTTGCTATTTGATTTAATTTAGTGTTTTCGATGTATTAGTTAGGTTAGAAAATTACATACGGCTCTCTTTATTTTAACGAGGCTGAATTTAAATATACACAATATCAGGAAAAGCAAATATACTTATCTTTGGTTGTCTTTTCTAAAATGTGAACACCAATCTGCTCTCTTCATTACTATTTGCGAATTTATTTCAATATTTTAATTTGAAATGCGGAGTAGAGTAATCATCGTCGTTAAAGTTAAAGATTTTTATAGCCTGTGCTGGTTTAGTGGCTATTCACGTAATATAACCTAAAAATATCTTACGGGCGAAGAAGCGTATAGTTCAGCAAACACGTTTTGTCTGCAAAAATTATAGTCGTTGTATTAAAACTTTTAATATCTGGCAACGGAAAAAGCAAATGAAAAGCATATTAGACACTGCTTGTTTTATGGATGTCGGTTAAGCAACGAAAGCTGTAAAAAACAGCAGCGTTCGGTAAAAATACCCGACAAAGGCGATGTCTAAAACAATTTGAAGAAGAAAAATTTTATTAGATGATGTAAGTGGTTGTGGTCGTGTATCTCGTTTTGATCAGAAAGCGCTGTAAACCTTCTTGGTCCGAAATCTTCAAACACAACAGGACTTTGCTATAGTATTAATTTGTTCGCAAAAAGCTATTTACAGGGAGGAAGGATGAATATAAGTAGTTCTTTAAAATGGTGAACCACTGCTGAAAAATTAGATGAGTCTGGACGAAAAGGCTTGCCTCACTCTGGGTACTCTTCAGGCATCGCCCAATCCGTCTATCACTTGTTTCGTTCCTCACATATAAAAATAATCGAAAGTAATGATATTAATGTTAAATGCTAAAAGGAATCATTCTAATGTTAATAACACCCTGTCTACTACATATGTTTCCGAGAATTCACTCATCATCAGGTAGACTTGTGTTATTAACGAACGATTCTTTCATAGTGTTTATCGTATCTTTTCGATACAGAAAAATAATGAATAAACATTGCCTCTCTCTCTCGTCCGGCACAAGAATACACTGAACGACAAAGCGAGAACGCGTTTATCTTGCTGGTCAAGAACAAAGTTCCCAGAGCATGTGTAGACAAACGCTTGCTACCTCAGCGATTTGCCGCATAAATGAATGCATGAAAGTAAAGGTGATTATAACTTTGTTAGCTTTTGAATAAATAAAATACAAAGAAAACATTAAAAATTATTCTTCAACATCTTACTAACTTAGTCTCGGCATAATCCAATAATCTGGCCCTGATCCGATACAAAGTTTTACAAAAAAGGATGGGGAATAATTGAAAATATATATATGTTTAGCTTGATCATAAAGATTACTACAAAATTGATTTTACATTGTATTGGTGAGAAAGGTAAAAAGTGGTACTTATCTCAGGTTACCTTTAAATTAAGTCGAACCCAAGATTAAGGGCTTTTTGTGAAAAATCTATTCAAAAGTTAGTCATCTACAGGATTTCCATTCTGTACATATATAAACCCGTTCTCAGAAATAATCTTTCAACTTTTTACAAATAATTCGTGCGCTTAATAATTTTCAACTACCGAATTTTATGCTATATTTTTGCAGTTAGTCTTATATGACATGTATATCTATGTATAAATAATTTAAATATAATCTAATCTCCCAAATATTATTAAATAAAGAAAAAGTAAGTAAATATTTGCACAATTAGATTATAGCAAGCTTTATTTCGCATTATGCTTGTTTGCAACTAAATTATATAATTACGTGCGTTTATAACAATTTCAACGATATTTTAAATATCCGCGTGATAATTTAGAAATGGATGTATGTATTTGTAATGGAAATAAACTACTTAGAAACCTTTTCTATGTTTAACAACGTTAACATTACATTCCTTTATTTGAGCATGTTTTAGCAGTGTATTATAAGCGAATTTAAATTTAAATACATCCGCGCAACATGAATAGGACCAACTGCATATATGACATTTGTAGTTGGTATAAACATGGTAGCGCGCTGGAATTGTTATTTTCGAAAATAAGAGGGTTGATAAAAAGATGTATGTAGGTACCAAATATAATTTTTGTAAAAGTCAGTGCAAATGTACGTTACTAATGACAATAAGTAGAGTAATTAAACGCCACTTGAATACGACCAATCAACAAAATAAAAGATTCGTTTGCAATAACAAAATACTTTATTGTTCAATAATGAGTACTTTTGCCATTATTTCTTATAACCTCAAATAGTCGGGATGGAATGGAATCATACAGGGTTCTCAAGTAGTCAACGGGAAGTTCCGCCCAACTTCGTTTCAGCGCCTGCTCTAGTTCGTCAGCGCAACTGAATTGGGTAGCATTGGAGTACAATTTACGCGACAACCATCCCCAAACATTTTCTATGATGTTCAGGTCGGGGAGAGCGGTGGCCAATCGAGAACCTCCATGCCTTGTTCTTGAAACCAGCGTCGAACAATGCGCGCGGTGTGAATACTGGCATTATCCTGTTGGAAAATAAATGGCCCACCTGCCATAATGTTGGAAAATTTGTCTTTCACCTGTTGCAGCAGCTGGACGTACTTTTCCGAATTCTGTCTGCCCTTCACTATTACTAAATCAACAGGTCCGTTATAGGAAACAGCTCCCCATACCATGACTGAACCAACATCGGCTCGCCTTCGTGACTGAATCACTTCATCTTTACGTAAATCGTGGAAATAATAAGAAAACCCATCCGGGCCATCTAAATTAAACTTCTTCTCGTCACTGAAAATAACAGTTTGCCATTCTCTTGTCCACCCCATTTTTGCTCGAGCAAACTGAAGACGTGCAGTGCGCTGAAATTCCCTTAAAGGAGGCCGTCGTTTAATTTTCAAACGTTTTAAATGCGGACAGGTCTTCAGTAACTTCTGTACAGTTCTTACCGATGCATTCGTTCCAACGTTATTCGCGATTTGTCTTGCCGTTAATGCCGAATTCGATGCTTCGCGTAATATGGCTCGACGTTCTCTCTTAGTTGTAACGGATGTTGTTCGCCCTTTAAAACGTTTTCCATAATTCTCGGGATCCCTAATAAAATTGTTCACAACCTGGTGTGATCGACTTATTTTCTTTGCAGTAGCCCTTGAGGAATACCCTTCTTGATGGAACGCTTTAATTTTTCCAATTTCTTCCATACTTAAGCACTTCTGTCGTCCCATCGTTGCACAATACCCTTAATTACAGATGTTTGTTTATCCGGATACACGTTGTAACTCGACACTCATCCGGTAGCTTACTATTAAATACTGGTCGTATCCAACCGGCGCGGTGCATTTTATATGTATGTGGTACTTACGTCATCCAATGCATAACGTTAGGCACTATTGTGCAATAATGCGTATTATTTGCCATATCATACCATTACAAACTTGCATTGTATTTTTAGTAAATGAATTGTTTTTCAAACCACCGAAAGCTTGCAACAAGTCGGGTGGTCCTATTCATGTTGCGCGGAGTGTATAATATGATGTGTGGAATAAAACTATTTACTTTTTGAAGCAAGAAAGAACAGGTTATAAAATTACAAATAACAAAGTCTTGATAAGATTTTATAAATAAATAATTGTGGTTTTAAGAGATCGTTTATTATAGGTCCTTAGTTTAGAAATATGTTCCCATACTTATATACTATATTCCTCGTTCTTTGTTCTAATCCGCTGTATTTGTACTCTTTTCTCACATATCCTTGTTCACTGATTGTTTCGATCTGGTTTTTCAACTTTACTTTTCGGACTTACCTCGCTCGTATGCACACGACTTCGTATGTGTTGGGCTTTCGCAAATTTTGCTGTTAATACGTCTACATATAATCGGATTACCTCTTCATGAATTGCCATCCAAACCTTTGCCACTTTATTACTTTCAAAAATTATTTTCAGGATTATCATTACTGTTTGTTTCAACATTAATTTATGTAATTGAACCTATGCTTTTCTTGAAATATTTGTTCTTAGAAATCTATTAATACCACCTGCGCATAAAACATGTGTTGTCTTTTCGTTATATAATCTTGCCCAACTTCGGAAGTACTGTCACAATCATGCTCGCGTTATGTTCCTAAACAAATTCTTAAGAAGTTTCTATTGTTATTACCTTTACTTTGCGTCTTTTCGTCTTTACTATGTGAGTCTTTAAGGTTAATACATTGTCTATTCTTAAATAATTCTCCGTTCCACTTTTTTTGTCATTTACATCTAAGATAACTTTTTGGGACTTTTAAAAGATTTTATATACAATCTTTAAAAATTAGTAAACGAATTGTTTGAACTTTTTCTAATGATTTGTCACCAATAAAAACGCTATAATTATAAAACATGATAGAATTATTATTAAAATATATGAGTTTGTATACAGCTTTTAATATTAACTTTTCAATAACTAGACGATTCTATGAGGAACGAAAGAGGTAAAAGTCTAGCAATATCAAATTAAGTAATAGGGTGAACGAATCAGAATATCCAAGATGAAGTTCCCCCCAGAAGACGCAAAGGCTGATGAGTTTGCTAAAGTACGATCAACTTCATTATATATTAGATTAGCACCTGTAATGTCAAGGAACCGGGAACAAATAGGAAGATAGATTAAGGATTAACGTACAAGGTACCCTAGCATGAATAAATGCAAAGCTTTCATTGACGAGTCAAACAATAAAAAAGGCTGGCAAATTGCTCTCGCTGGAAAGAAACTAGGAAGATAGCTCGCATGATATGTTCCTGTAAGCAGTTACTGAGAAATCTTGGCAAATATAATGAAGACCTTAGTTGTAGACGGTGTAATAGGACTCCTGTAATGGTCAACTACATCTTGCAAAAATGTGAGGTATTTGATCACAAAAGACGAACTATCTGTAAGCAACCTATGACAGATCTAACAGCATAAACCAGGCAACCTGCTTTGGGTCTGTACAGATAAGTATAAAGAACTAGAGTATTGAATTGAGTGGGATAAGTGTATCGACGGAATGCGAAAAATGCCAATAAGAATAAGCAGTATATATATATATATATATATATATATATATATAATACAGAAAATTACATAGCAATGGGTTCTGTCATGATACAAAATTGAATTAAGGAAGTGCAAGGTTCTACATAGAAGAATGTGTGAAAAAATGAAATATATAAAAGAAGGTTAGTGACAGGTGTAGCCAAACCTTCTTGAGAAGAAGAAAATAAGGAAGGGCTAGAAGAAAAATAGACAGGGACGGCATTTGCGGGAGCAATTGGAAGGGGAATAGAAACCATGACGAAAAAGATCAAAGACAGGAAATTATTTACATTTATGGTTTCACATTATCGGAACGCAACACTTTAAAAGACGATTAGCGATGAATGTAACTTATAAATGGGTAGAAATAGTTTTGACAAATACACAATAATGATAATAATACTCATCTGGGGTACAGAGCAACTGCTTAGGTGGTTTGAAGGAATTGTTAAAGACGTCATGAAGTGGTTGATGTACCAAAACTTAACTTGCTTGTAGTTTTCTGAATTAACATTTGTAGATGCCTCTTCGTATATTTCCAAAAAAATTGTCTGAAATATCCTCTAGACAAGATCTCGGTTTAAATTATAAATGGAAGTCGTCTCATCTAAATTTTGCAAGCCACTTTTTCGCTGTGGCTTGCCAAGGTACATTATTTTGATATACTATTCTTTTCACTACAATCTCAACACTTGAACCTCTTCGAGATTCATACAGCTTAATGTAGTTAAGGAAAAGAATAGAATGAGAAAATTCCACCTTACCATGCTGCAGAAAAATAATAAAACGTGGTGAAGCTAGTCTTAAATATACTAATGACTGTACTGCTCAATATTAGATTTAAAAAAATTTGAGATTATTATATATTTACGTGGTATTTCGGTAATAATTCTGTCATCTTTAATGTAGCTAAAATTTTAGCGTCACTACTTACTGATGAATACTGACTGCAAAATCATTGTTGAAATATACATTTAATTAAATATTGATTGGCGTTGTATGGAGTGTTCGATTATCAAAATTAAGAAGTGTAGTCGCATTTCTAAGAACGTGTCTAAGTGTTAACCTTTGTAGTTGTCAAGTTGTTTAATTTTTTTTTAAAGCCAAAGTATTTCCAAAATGTTAAGAAGTTTACTCCGCCACTGTAATACGAAATCCTAAACTATTTGTTTGTTTGTTAAAAACATTACTGCCTAATGTATATTCACTGATACATTTATACGTAAGTGAGATCTCAAATGGTGCATGAGCACCAATTCTATTTCGATATTATCACCCAACTATTTACCATTTATAGAAGGTAGTAAAGGACAGAAACGTATTTCGTATCAATTACAATGAAATTTAATTTGATAAAGATCGACTGACGAAGTTCGACTGTACGGTCTGGTAAGGTTAGACGCCTACCAGATAAATTGCCGTAATTGCTCTTAAATGGATGGTAATGTACGGTATTATTTCACGTTGTGGCCGGACCGAGACAGTGAGAACGCTAAGTAAGTGTACAGGTATTTAAGAACATTCTGCGTGAAGATCTTTATGGTATTGAAAGTGGTAGATCGAATCTGTTCGCGAAGATATCCGTTCCTCTCCAAATGGATGTAATTAATATATATATATATATGTCCAGTGCAGTTAAACTTATACATACATTGTGCGTAAACGATTTGGTGACTTTACAATAAAAAGAAAACGGAAATTTTATGTATTTCTGTAAAATTTAGTAAAGTAATTACGAACTCCTTTTTTGGAGTGTTATATAAGATGGAATAAAACATTTAGAATTTAAAAGACATTAAAGGATGCGTTAAATCAGTTTTATTTTAAAGATTTATTGCATAAAACTATTATGCATTTGGTAAATCGATTCCTGTAAAATAATATAATAAATTGTATAACATATACATATGTGTATAACATATTCATGAATGAGGTTAATTGGTAGTTGATTTTATAGTCCTGCAACGGCTATAATCAGGATTTTCCATTATTTATTTTCTTTTACATCTTAAAAATAATTTTTTCGCTGAACAAATCAATAAAATAAATCGCTGCATCGAATAGTGACGGGTGATGAAAAATAGATTTATTTGGAAAACCTTAAGCGTAAAAAATTATGGTTATCACTTGGCGAAGCCGGTCCATCAACTTCAAAGCCAAATTGTTTTGGTTGCAAGACAATGCTTTGTATTTGGTGGAACCAGAGTGGCATGGTGTATTATGGACTGTTGAAACCTGGTGAAACAGTTACTACTAATCGTTACCGACAACAAATTATTAATTTGAACCATGCATTGATGGAGAAACGTCCAGAATGGGTCCGAAGACACCGTAAAGTGATTTTACAGCATGATAACACACCATCTTATACCGCGAAATCGGTGAAGTGAAGGAAGCATTGAAAGCACTTGGATGGGACATAACATTGCACCCGCCGCACTCTCCAGACCTTGCCCCGTCCGACTATCACCTTTTCGCATCAATGAAGCATGCGTTTGCAGAGCAGCACTTCGCCAATTTGGAAGAATTCAAAAAATGGCTCGGTGAATGGTTCTGCTCGAAGGGCAAACAGTTCTTTTGGGATGACATCCATAAATTGCCTGAAAGATGGGCAAGATGTGTAAAATCAAATGTCCAACACTTTGAATAAATAAATTTTCCTATTTTTTGAAAATTTAGTTTTTTCATGAAAAAATCGGTAATGACTTTCTCTTACATATTTTAGGAAAAAGCAGTTTGTCTAGAGAACGAATTGTGTGTTGTATTTTAAATTATCTGTTTTTCAATTAACTTATAATTGCCGAAATTTTTGCAATGTTTTGCGCAATCTATTTTTGCGCCATTATATGTAACGCTTACCCACATTTTGTGTGTGTCATATTTTACTTAATCGCTAAGAATAATATAAATGTAAATCATATATCGTAGTGATTTACATCATTACAATCAAAGCGTCTGTATCTCTTCAATTACTTCGTTAATTATCTATACCAGTGTCGTGATATGATCATGAAAACAAGCGATAATTTTTCTAACATGAGATTGGTAGGAGCAAATTGCGCGCCATAAATAAACAAAAATAAAACAATGGCATTTATTTACTTACCTTGTCGTCATTTCATAGAAAATATCCCGACAATAGGCTGGTCTCCACCTCTGCAACAAAACACAACAACTCACTTAAAATCATAATTTATGACAAAAATAATATGCGAAAAACGAAACTAGAGAATCATCAGTACACATTATGCGTATCAAATAAGTAAATACACTCCTTCATTACCATTGTTGTAAGATTTGTACTCCTTAGACGCAGTTTAAATAAGGTAGGATTTTATATGCGAAACAAGCACACAAGAATTATCGCGATACAAATGTTGATCCAGAAATTTTAACGTGAAATGCAATGATAAGATATTGATTATATTTTAAAAAAATAACACAAATATATGTGTGTATGTGTGTGTGTGTGCTGGTAGGTTTTTCATTATAAAAAAAAGGAGTGTCATCCACAATTCGATAACGTTATATAAAATTCAAATAAAGTAAATAAAGGTGGGTTAATTGTTTTTGATACTGGCTTTATCTACGGGATTTATAAAACTTACTAATTTTTCCGTATTTTTTAATTTCGAAAGTTCTCATTAGAGATGGGTATCACTAAATTAACAATAACGGTAATTATTGCTGACAATTAAATAACTTCCGTTTTTTCGACTTATCTCCGAAATATTTTACAATAATTACGTTGAAGCAAATCTTATGGCTGTAGTCTTAATGCAAAGCTTTTAAAATAGTAATAATAATCTGCTACGAGGGTGGATCTGTAATCAGTGCGGCTAACGAAAGAAGGTAGCAGTAATAAAAAAATTAAATAAGAAAATATAACTCAAAATTTGGACTAATTCCAATCTTAAAAGCGCTTGTTACTTGAACAGAAAGCGAAGAATGGATCAATGATTATGGTTTAACTTTTAAAGAATAAGACAAACGATGAAGCTAAAGCGGAGCTGGAATCTGGAAACTAATCCTCATCAATTGCAACCATAAAAAGGTGAACATCTGATTTTAAACGTTGCCGAACCATTTGATAGTTTCTGATGAAAAAGGCAGTGAACGTCCAAGAGACGTGTGTATTAGAGATGGGTATTTTAATAAATTAATAATAATGGTAGTTATTGCCAATAATTAAATGATTTCCTTCTTTTTGACTTATCTTCGAAAATTGCTATTCTACAATAATTATGTTGAAACGTCATATCTTAATGCAAAGCTTTTACAAAACATCAATAATAATATGCCACGAGGTTGGATCTGCAATCTGACGAATATGGGTAGCACTAATAAAAAATTTACAAAAGCAAAATACAACTCAAAATTTACACTAATTCCAATCTTCAGGACGCCTGTTACTTGAATAGGAAGTGGAGAATAGTTCAATGATTAAGGCTAATTTTTAAAGAGCAAGACATGCGATGAACTAAAGCAGAGCTTAAAGCTGGTTTCGGGGACTAATCCCTATCAATTGTAATCATAAAACGATGGGCATCTAGTTTAAATGTGGCCGAACCGTTTTATATTTGATGAAAAACGTAGTGAATGCCCAAGGGACGTGTGTATTAGAGATGGGTATCTTAATAAAGTAACAACAATGGTAGTTTTTGCTAACAACTAAATGATTTCCTTTATTTTTGATTTATCTTCGAAAACCGCTATTTTACAAAAATTGCGTTGAAGTAAGTCTTATATCTTAATGCAAGGCTTTTAAAACAGCAATAATAATCTGCTACGAGGGTGGATCGGTAATCAGTGCGACTGATGAAAGAAGGTGGCAGCAAAATTTACACTAATTCCAATCTTAAAGATGCTTGCTGCTTGAATATAATGTGGAGAATGGATCAGTGATTAATGCTTAACTTTGACGAAGAAAACAAACGATAAAACTAAAGCACAGCTGAAATCTGGTTACGGAAACCACTCCCTATCAATTGCAATCATAAAACGATGGGCATCTGAGTTTAGACGTGGCCGAACCGCGTGATATTTGATGGAAAACGTAGTGAATATCCAAGAGACGTATGTATTAGAGATGGGTAACTCAATAAATTAACAATAATACTAGTTTTTGCCAACAACTAAATAATTTCCTTTATTTTTGACTTATCTTCGAAAATTGCTATTATATAGTAATTACATTGAAGCGTCTCATATCTTAATGCAAAGCTTTTAAAACAGCAATAATAATAATACGTTTCGAGGGTGGATTTGTAATTAATGCTAGCATTAATAAAAAAATTTAGAAACAAAATATAACTCAAAACTTGCAATAATTCCAATCTAAAAACGCTTGCTATTTGCACAGAAAGTGGAGAATGGATCAGTGATTAAGGCTTAACTTTTAAAAAACAAAACAAACGATGAAACTAAGGCGAAGCCGAAATCAGGTTACGGTGACCTAACTCTATGAATTGCTACCATAAACGACGAAAATCGGAGTTTAAGCGTTGCCGAACTATTTGATAATATTTGATGAAATCCGAAGTAAATGCCCAAAAGACATGTGTATACGAGAATTAATTAAAAAAATACTCGGTATAGTGACAGATGGCCGTCGAAAAATATTACGCGTAAAAGAGTCGCTTTACGTTTCAAAACATCAATAAGAATGTGCTACAAGGATAAATCTGTAACAAGTAAGCTTGACGAAAAAAGGTGGCAGAAATAAAAAGTTTTATTTATTTTCCAATATAGTGACTTTCAAACCAAAACTCAAAATGTGCGCCAATTCCGATCTTAAGGAGGTTTGTTAAGTGGTGGACGGAGCAGTGATTAACGTTTCATTTTTAAAGGAAAAGACTGTCAAACCAAAGATGAGTGAAAGTCTGTTTACCTGGACCAATCGCTATCAATTACAGCCATAAAACGATGGATATGTGAGCTTGAACATGGCCTGACTATTTGATGATATTTAATGAAAAATGTAGCGCCAAAGAAGACGCACGTGCACCAAAAATAATTAAAAAAGTACTTGAAATAATGCCAGATAACCATCGAATAAAATTACACAATGCAGTCGCGGCTGTACAAATTTCATATGGATCTATGGCTTCGACTTGCAAAACATTTATATATTAAGAATTACATAGCAAGTGGGTGTCGCATTTGTTGTCTGTAGGCCACAAACGCGAACTAGATATTCCAGTTTCAATTTAGAGAAGTTAGTACATGATCTGTATGGCTTTTGACACCGTTACACACCAGAAATTAAGGAACAACCAACACAATGAACTGAGGCTGGAACAATGCTTCGAAAAAGGCACAGACTATATACTCAGCTGAAAAGGTTATGGCTACTCTTATTTGGGCCTGCAGTGGGATTCCTCTTATCGGCTATCTCCATAAAGGTAAAACGATAACAAACGAATACTATACATCTCTTTAGAGCAACTGCCCGCTTCAATTCAATGCAAAAGATCTCACCTTAAGAAGAAACGAGCGTTTTTCTTTCAGAGCAATACGTGTGCTTTACTATATTTGAAACTACTTCCTCATCAAGCTTGTTTACTAGATTTGGCCCTTTAGACTTTTCACTTTTTCCCAACCAGAAGACTTAGTTCCAGACAACAATTCCTGGCCGAATGTGAAGCAATGAAAAGATTTGAATATTGGTGTACTAAACGTAATGAGTTTCATGAAGTTGCAAAATTATATATGTTTTTGAAAAATTTTAAGTTTTCTTGTCTAGATTCACTAATTACTGATCTGCCCTTGTAATGTCCAATAAAATAATTTAGTAAGATAGAACTAAATATATTTGCAAGAGTATTTCTATTATCGCATTATTTCTAGTAGAGTACTTATCAGAGATGATTCCTAATTGTGCCATTTAGGCATGACTTTCTTGTTCTCTCATTGGTTAATTTGAAATTGATCAGTGCACTTGTTCATCGTCCAACCGATTCTTCTAAAAGGCCCGAATTTTAGAAATATGCTTTTTTCTATCACGATACGCAATCGAGGCAGTTAGCTCTAGACCACATGCAATAGCGTTTCTGCTCCTGGTGTCACAGTGTTCAATGTGTTTTATATCACAATCGCCATATATAACATCCTAACCAAGTATAGATGCATGCAAAGTACACCATGTACTGTTCGACACCAAATTTTTTTATTAATGCTTGTATACTTTATTCCACAGCTTTTACATTTGCTTGTATTTTGCTTTTATCTTTTGCTCTTGCAAAAGAAATTTAAGCCACGGCATATGCAACCATAACTAGTAATGTAATTATATATTGCGTTACATATTTGTTAATGTCTCCCTTATCAGTGACTACAATTCAAAATTTTTGTGTTTAGTTCGATCAAAATCTTTTTAATTTTCGTGGTCAAAAATTCCGCTAGATGCCTGTTATCTTTTATATAATCTGTTTTGTAAAATACAGGCTTTGTATTATGTAGTTTCAGTTATAATTATTTCTACACAATTTACAAGATCACATGGATGTTTCAATAATTTTTGGAAAACTGCTGCTTTTACAATTTCATGTTAAGACTCTAACAGCGAATTCGTCAATCGATAACGGGTATGCACATTTTACTGTAACAGCAATTTAAAGACAGCGTTTATAGCGGGTGACAGGAATACGTTATGTACAACAAAGTATGTCTTTAACAAAAATACTACATTAAATCATCTAATCTAATGTTAAGTGGCATATTTTATTTCAAAACTATACTATAAACCACGGAAGTTTGCCGGTGTATCAATAACTCTGCAAAATACGAACATATACCGGCATTTATCTAATTCATCGGTAGTCACATGGATTGAAAAAAGAAAAGGCGCAAACATTTTTCTAAGAGAGTTACGCGTTAAGTCTTGTCAAGAATTCGTGGAAAAATAGAAGCAGAGCATATGCAGAAAAAATAGTGTTATTCGTTATTGTTCTAACAGCTAGTCTATTATATTTATTTCATTATCCTTGTAAGTTTACACTTAGGTTATCTACGTAGGCAGTTTTTACATTTGTTATTTACAGGTTTACAGGTTAGGTATACAGTACATTATCGTGTCTGACAGCAATATAAATATAGCATGTAATTTGATATTTGCACATCCTGTCGACATCTTATTTCATACAACAGTGATCATGTAACTGGAAAACTTTCGTTGATTTAAACTATAGTAATTGTATATTTGCAATTCTACTTTACGGAACAAATTCTAAGACTTTTTCGACGTGGCCCTAATTTAATAACAAGGACTGTAAATGCAAATATGAAGACTATATTAGAATGTACAAATGACTGGTGCTATTCGCATATTCAATTTTATGTGTCAAGGTTTTGTATTCTATAATAACTACATGTCATAATATTTTTAATATCGTTCAAGGCTACTAGAGCATTGCTTAATCAAAGAATTAATTTCCAAATAATAACAATTGGAAAATTTTGATAACATTAAGATATTCTTCCAAAATTCCAAGTATAGGTACTTACAATCTTGACAATAATTTATATCGTATAGGTCAGTAACATAATTTTCAAATCATTGCACATATATTACAACTATAGAGGTATAAATAACGCACTTATCTAATTCAGTCTAATCAGTCGTTATAAACTAAAGTAAAAGTCGTACGCATAAATGAAATTATTAGGTTATTACAATACGTTGGTGTACTAAAAATATCATATTTGACGAAAACAACGACTGGCTTATCTAAGTATTATAAAATCAAGTGTTTCATTATAATTATCGTCACTATCAAATTTATATTTTTTTAATGCAAATCATTACGAAACCGCTATAAAATAAAAAAAGCATGTGGAACTACCTAATTGTCATTTCCTTGTGTACTTCCGGATTTTCAGACACCTATTGGATATTCTTTTTTGATCATTTTCTCGCTCAGATGAGATACGTCGTGTTTTTGTGACTGATTGAAAGAATATTGGCTTTGGAGTTTTTCCTCGCTCCATGTCATTGATTGTTTGGTCGATGGGCTAAAATTAAATATCCCATCTAAGTCGGAAATGAGATCGCTGAAGTTAGGGTGTTAAAAAAAGGGTACGAACGTATACAAGTACTATATACATGTTGAACAGAAACCTATTTTATTACTCACACCTACGTTTGCAAAATATTAAAGAATTGTTTTATAGAATACATTTATTTAAGTTTAAGTGGACATAAAAAATATCTCAAAAGGAATATTATTACGAGTATGTAATTTACATAAAGCTTCAAACAAAGCCAAACACATAAATGCGTTGATAATAATGCTTTAACCCTAGATTAAAACGTTTTCAAATTAAGAAAAATATTAAATATCGGCCGCCAAATGTTTTCAAAATTTTTGTCAACAATGCATGAAAAATTTATTATGTAGCTAACTGTCAGTACTGCAAATTCTAAATATGCTTGTCAATGCAATTCATTTAAAACAGTTTTCCTTGTATAAAAATGAAAATAGACATTTCAAGTACATGTAACCTCTAAGAATGGCTAAAAAGTAGCGTACTTAAATGGAAAAAGATGGGAATTTCCGAAGTATCGTTGACTAAGTTATTTCTAGATATGAACCATACAGCTAAAGTCATTTCTGTAGTTTCGAGGGTAGTCTGAAATATTTCAAATCTCAACATATGAAGATTTTGTTATTCATCAAAAATATTCCGGTAATGTAAATGCACATGCGTTGAAAGACACTTCTGACTATTACAACCATCTTAGGCGCTCAATTGTTATTTGTCGCAGTGACATTTTAGAGAGCTGAATTTAGAAGTGGTTCTACCAGCTTTGTTTACGGTGAGTCAAAAACTGTCAGACGTCCATTAAATTAAGGTTAGAGATATAGGAAAGGCTATGGGCATTTCGAAAGGGCGTGTTCATTATACACTGATTGAAAGTTTAGTAATGAGAAAGCTAACCGAGCGTTTGGTACCGCATTTGTTAATTCAGGGCCAAAAACGTATTCGACTAAACATTTCCAAAACTTGATGAACAGTTTAACTGCAGATGAAACTTAAATACACCACTTCACTGTAGAAACCAAGGCTCAGACGAAAGACAGGACCAGTTTTAAGGTGAAGACTACTCCATCGACTAGGAAAGTAATGGCGTTCTTTTGCACGTCATGGGATTTTATTAACTGACTATTTTGTAGAAAGAAAAGCAATAGCAGGGGCATACTTCACATCATTATTTGAGGAGCTGAAAGCGGGCATACACAAAAAGGCCACATTTGAAGAACAACAAAGTTCCACCAAGACAACGAACTGTGTCACTTCAATTGTCGCCATGGTAAAAAGCAGGGGTTCAAATAGATTGATCACTCATCGTATTCACCACATCTGGCTTCCACCGATTTTTTCTGTTTGCTAAGCTCAAAGTTTTGCTCGAGGGACGAAGATTTTCATCGAATGAGAAGATCACCACATTCGTGAACGTCGATTTTGCAGAATATGGGGGCAATCACTATCTGGACACACTAAAGAGTTTTGAGCTTCGATATGAAAAATTTTTTTCGTTGAAAATAAAACTAAATTTGACAAAAAACTACTTGTTTCTCTGCTAGATTGGAGATTTTCCAAACCCTCGTATACGTAAAGAGAGAGCGCTGGTGGTTCTTGCTTATGGAAAGAAAATTTTATATGAACTAAAGTAATCAGAAAAAGCATACAATTGTGATGAAGAATATTTGAACGGTTTAAATTGATACATAACATATAACTTTAAAACTAGACAATATAATCAAACCAAAGGTCAGAAGTTAATCGATTTTTACCATAAATGCTAAGTTTTTCCGAAAAATGTTAATATTGGTATCGCTTCCAGTCAAATCACATTACTAGTCTACGACATATACATTCCACGTATAAATCCAACCATACGAAAACATTTTGAGAAAGAAAAATATAAAAATTACCATTTTATTGCTAGAGTCTCACCCGAACAATTTACATCAACATTAACTATAGACCAGAGATGGTCAAAGTCTGCCAGAAAACCAAATACTCGTATAAAGGATGCTACATGTTAACTCAAACTTTTGCATGAATTTTCATGCATATCGAATTAAAGAATTTCAAAGATAGTAGGACGCGATGACGACAGAAATAACTAGAAAATATTTCTAGCTAACAGTGAAACCAAATACTTACAACTCTTTTAATAATTTTTTTTTATTAATCATTATTCCATCAGGAGAAAAATGATTTTCTTTCGTTTTTAAAATAGACAAGGTTGGCCCTTTAAATTGGTTTTCATTTTGTAAATATCGTTCTCTGAAGTGGTTTTTCAAATTTCTAAATAAAAATAAGTCAGATAGAGCTAAATCCGGATTATATAATGTATAGCCTAGCTCAAAGAAATCGCGGAGAATAGGTTGGACTCCGTCTGTCACGGTTGAACTCATGCATTGTTATACGAGGGAGCGTTTTTATATTCGCGGAATGAGCGGGTTGTAGAGGGGTGAGTAGGCGCATTGGGAGCGTGGCCTATGCAGCGACTCATGATTAGTATAAATACGAAGTTTCATTGTTATTAGACAGTTAGTCTTTGAGCTATCGTCAACCAAGTAACATAATCAGGAGTGAAAAGTGAAATATGGAAAAAATCGAATATCGTGCCGTTATAAAGTTCCTTACCAGGCAAGGAAAATCAGTCGCAACCATAATGAATGAGATGTCATTGGTTTACGGCGACTCTTGTCCAGGAAAAAACATGGTGTACAAGTGGCATAGTTTATTTAAACAAGGAAGGGAATCCTTTGAAGACGACCCGAGGTCGGGCAGGAGCATTGAGGTGACCACGCCAGCACTTATCCAAAAAGTTGAACAAATTATACTCGAAGATGCTCGACTAAAGAAGAAACAACTCGCAGAAATGGTTGGAGTATCCGATACAACAATTTTTAAAATCCTACACGATCATCTCGGCATGTCTAAGGTCAGCGCAAGATGGGTGCCGAGAATGCTCACGCCGCCGCAAAAACAACAGCGCGTAGAGTGTTCGCGTGCATTTTTGGACCTCTGTAATGAAGACAAGGATGGTGTATTGAGTGGAATTGTTACTGGAGACGAAACTTGGGTTCATCATTATGAACCTGAGTCCAAACAAGACTTCATGCAGTGGCATAAAAAGGGCACAGCACCTCTCAAGGGATTTAAAGTGTCACAATCGGCTGGGAAACTCATGGCAACGGTATTTTGGGACTCGGAAGGAATATTGTTGATTGATTATAAAGATAAAGGTGTTTCTATAACCGGAGAATATTACGCTTCAATATTAGAGCGACTAAAAGAAGCCATTAAAGAGAAAAGACGGGGAAAATTGACAAAAGGTGTTCTGCTTTTGCACGACAACGCGCCCGTCCACAAGAGCCGCGTTGCGTTAGCTGCCCTGCATAAGGTGGGCTTCGTAATTGTGAATCACCCACCCTACAGCCCAGACTTGGTCCCGAGTGATTATTACCTGTTTCTGAAAATGAAAAAAGAGCTGCGGGGTAAAAAATTTACTGCCGATGATGAAGTCAAGGAGGCAGTTTCGGCGTATTTTGCAGATAAAGAGAAATCATTTTTTTATGAGAGTATAAATAAATTAATTGAAAGATGTGAAAAATGTATCCGTCTTGCAGGTGAATATATTGAAAAAGAAAAATAATTTGGTTTTTTTATTTCCACCCCTTGTCCCCCATTCCGCGAATATAAAAACGCTCCCTCGTACATCTTTGTGATACAAACTGAGGAATTTTTGGTTTACAGGCGTAGGTAACTTTGTTAGAGTATTATAATAGATGTCTGTTAGTACTGTAATTCTTTTTGAAATGTACTCAACAAGTACACTTCTCGTTTGGTCTAAAGAGATAGTTGTTATGAGTTTTCTAGTTAAAGAATGTGTACGGACCTTTTTCGAAGGCGAAAAACCCTTATGGACCTATTGGGTGGATTCCAATTTGTTTCTATATACCAGTTATGTATCTAAATCTCTTTGCTTGTTATCTTATAAGAAAAGTGAGAGTATGTACCCAAAAATGCCAAATCATTGAGAAATTTGTTGTTTAAGTAGTTTCTGTTCGGGAATCAACAATCTTGAAACTCATCTTATTGCGTAGATTTACTAATACACTTGGTGCAGATATAGTAATGCTCTAGCAATGGTTTCGGATGAAAATTTTCGAGGATCATTGTTTCATCTTTCATCGGTCATTAGAATTGGTTGCGTCAGGCGACCCTCTTACTGGGTCATCTCCAATGGATTCACGACCCATCGAATTTTTTCTGTCTAATATTATTAGATTGCGACAAAGCCTCTTCCACACACCCTGCAATAATTTGTTCATGAATCGTTTTAGGACAATTCTTGTCATTTTGCTTAAATATCATCGCGTTGTTCTAATTTCACAAAACACATCTTTATTGTGAAACACTTTGTAATGCACAAAATAATTAAAGAATTTATGTAAAATTTGACACATGTGTAGAAAAATGTTGTCAGTATTACAAAGTACAATTACTATCATATATCATGGCTAAGTAGATTTTTTTCTAGTTTCTCTTGTATATTTTAGTTTCTTCTTTCGCACTGTGTATAATGCACTAAACTGTCGGTATACTTCGGAAATATTTATACCTTAAAAGTTGCATTAAGCTACATTCTAGTAATGTACTCGATTCCTAGGAGGATTCAAGTAATTAACGCTAATGCTAAAAAAATAATTCCGTGTTTATTTACGAAAATATACTTCTTTAGCTTTTTTTGAAACGAATGTTAAAATAAAAGGGTATCGTGAATTTCGTAAGGCAGGAAGTTCTGTTACTTTATGTCCTCAGTGCGATTTCACCAGCAATGTAACAACATCCTATAATAAAAATACTTTATTCGTATTTTATTACAAAAATAATTCGTAGAACATGAAATAAATTTCACACAAATGTGCTGCATGGAATATATGGCTATTTCTAAATTATATGCATGCATATGTATACACGAGCATTACATGGACATTATTACAAGTTCCTATTTTAAATAAACATGTGTACCTACTGCCATACTGTCGTTAATGCCGTTATATTACACACAATGTTAGAAATTAATAAATACATGTTACTGTATAAACACTAGATTACTGTTCATTTTGACAAGCATTATGAATATACATACAGATACCTTATAATTAAAAGAATTGCTAATGCTGCATGAACCAGGAACTAGAAATATATTGAGTCATTGTGATTCTTTCATTGAGTCAATTACACGTACTCGTTTCTGGATAAACAAACCAGACTAAAGTATTTGTTTAAGATGGAAAAGTTCTATACGTCGTCGACTTTCTATATTTGCAAATTGCAATTAACTGTCTATCTAGTTAGAGCTTTTGTTGGTGTTATAAATATTATTAAAATAATAAAAAAATAATATAAAATATGTATTAATTAGAAAGAAGAAAATTGGTAAAAATAATAATTTGTTTTAAACTGTACTTTTTGGAATGATTTTTGACTGTTAAATTGGACTTGTTAATTTCAAGGATTACGTGAATTCTTGCTTCGTATTCGCACTTTTTTTCTTCTTCATTTCTAGGAATCTGACAGGTTCATTTTCTTTTTTTGCAAAATTATCTTCCATTTCATCGACAAGTTTCTTTAGACTATGGGCTTCTGAAATAAATTTTACCTCTTCTTTTGACTACTACTTTTTACACGGCAACTTTCTGCTAACGTTTAGAACAAACGCTACTCCAAAAAGATTTATGGTCCGTTCTCTAAGGAGTCGCCGAAGAAATTTCTAGTACAGTCCCATAAATCGAATTCAAATTAATTTGAAACGAATAGAACTGGTATTAAATCCGACGTGGTAAGTAACTTTCTATTCAAAGTATAGTTACTGTAAATGTGATTTGACAATAAGAGACCAACTCATAAAAAGATATGTCTTCGCAATTCTTCTAAACATTTCAGTCATTTCTTAGGATGCAAACTTTCTTTAACAACCAATTACGATAATTCTTCTCGAGAGTTCCATTACTAGTCCGCTTAGTGTTCAAGGTATAAAACCCAATAAGTCTCACTTAAATATAGATCCAAATATGATTATTCGGTAAAAGAGTAGACTTATGAAAGATCCACTTTTGCGTTTGAGCCCCTTAGGGGGCTAATGGGCTAGGAGACATTGAATTAGAAGGTGAACAGATAATGCAAACTTCAAACCTGGTAGACAAATAATGATAGTATTTTTGTATTGGAAAATCTAATATTGTGAAGGGTAAATGAAGACGAACTAATATTGAGTGTTATATTCCTAAGAAGTGTTTCTGAATTCAGTGTAAGAGTGGAAATTCCTACAAAAAATGGAAATTCTACACAAATTAATAAAGGTTGCCAATAGTTTTCCCAAATATATAAAAATGCAACAGAGAAAAAGGTCGGTAGAAAATACATGAAAGAATACGAGACATTTTCAGATTCCATAAAGTTAGAAAACCATATGATTTACTCAGTTGTCGAATAAGTTCTGTATTTTTAATAAACGTCCTTTGCATATTGTCTGGTAACTGCATAGGCCATGTATCTGTTTGATTCCCACAGTTTATTCCATTCGTATTAGTTAGTATTCGGTATTTAAGTAAAGATTTGTTTCGATTGTCTGTTCTGTAGTTAAGATACAGGAATAAAATGAAAAAACAATAAATACGTTTCTAATATATTTAAGTGCTTTTGCTCAAGAACGGACGGAAATAGTCTGAGGTTCAACCTGGAATGTGCATTTTGTATAGCGGCTAGAGATGATTTGCTAGTTTTAGTTCCCAAAAGTCGAATTTCAAGTCGTCCAGCGATGGACTAACTGTGAACAAATTAAGAATGAAATTAGGATTGAAGGTTTAACACAAATTGGAAATTGGAAAATAAATGGAATAGTGTATGGCTAGTGGATGAGTGTGAAAGTTGTTGCTCCCAAAGAACCTGAATTATGTAAATATAAAGTAAAATGTAATATATGGTAATCTGCCGATAGTTGCACAGCCGCAGAAAGTCGTAGTTAAGGTTTTCAGAGATAACTACATTATATTTAGTGCGTGAACTACTTCCCGTGCTGCTCGTTGCTATACTGTACAAAGGTACAAAGCAAAACCAGAAATCAAAAGATAAAAAAGAATATGGGGGAGCCCCTAAAGCTGCAAAGCAAGAACTCTTCTTGGGAAAAACAAGGAAGGCAAAGCTTTTAGAGTCAACATCGCAGAGGAAATGGATCCGATATTCGACGAGGACTCGACCAATTAGATGATCTGACATGTTTAAGGCTAAAGTGCTGTAGAACCTGGTCTGATGTTCGACAGGAGACTCGATCAATAGGACGACTTGACATTTCTAAAGCTAAATTGAGAAAGTTGATCAAACAATTTTACAAATTTACATGGAGACTAAAAAAGCCATAATCAAAGCTAACTTGAACAGGCTGCAAAGAAGTCAAGAAGTTCCAGAGAGATGTAGTCGCAATAATAAATCTGAAAAATAGCAATGGAATTGGGTTTACGACATTAAGTAATCTTAAATCTTAGCTTCTAAATTTTTCCTTACAATCTTTATATAAATTCAGTGACTATTGCTGACAGGGAAAGTGCTTTGTAGTTCTTGCAATTTGTTACATTCTCCTTTCTTGTGGATACGTACTATGAGCTTATTGGAATACTGATCTCTAGATGAATTTTTTAAAATTAGGTAATTTAGCTCCATTTCTGTTCACCTTCAAAAATTAATTCTTCTATTTCCTTCTTTTCTTATTTTTCTCTCTATTAGTTTTTGATGGCTCCTCATTTTTTATTTTCTTATCAAATTTATCTGTAGAATTCTTCCCATACCTTCTACATACAATTAATTAATCAAACTTATTTCTTTTACTTTTCATATCTATATTCAGATTCTTCCTGAACTATCTCTATAAAAGCTAAACTCAAGTATTTGTTAAAGTGCGCCTATGACAAAGCGAGTATTATGTCGCCTAAATAATGGTTAAGTTTTCCGAACAATAATCGATTAATCAATATCTTGAATAAATGAAACCACAATCAGAATTTGAAAAATAAATACGATTCCGAAACAGGTTGCTACTTAATAGAAGCTATTCTACCCTAGCGGCGCTGTTGAATTGTATGTACACAAAAGGGGGAGACATTCCTAGTCCATTATTAAATGAAAAGAGGGTGCGTGCAACCTGTTACAGTCGAAAACGAATTAGGAAACAATTCCGTACCATAAACACCTTCAGTTAGTACATTCGAAATTGACTAAATGACAATGACGTTTACGACGCAATAGTAAAGTTTATAATAATCTAAGAAAGCTTATTTTAAAATTTATTTTACACAACAAAATGTATTTATAGAAACCACAATGGATTTTGTCTTTAATTGTTCTTGACAATCATCTAATAAAATTCCTTATTTACTGCAGGTACGAGACGTAAACATCTATTACGAAATGTGGGCACTTATTAGTGGGGAATTTATTGTCGTTGTGTGTTAGGCTTCCTTCATCTTTATACCAATCTACACGTGTGATAAAAACAAATATTTGCATTCGATTTTATGTTTGCTTTTAAGATTTGAATGAACGTCCACACTCGTATGTATAGATAAGTAAAATATTTCTCGACAAATTCTTTTAACACGTCACCTACTTGAAATTTAAAATACTTATTTAAATCACAATTAATTTACAAACTTATCTTCAAATTGCTTCGTCTTCTAAGTAATATCCTTTTAAATTTACATTATTTACAAATAGGCTACGGTGCTTTAAATTATAATAAAAGCAGTAATAATAGCTTTAATAGGGTATTAATAAACTATAGTTTATTAATACGCCCAACGCTTGGTACTAAAATAGGCTCTAAATATTGATTATACACAAAATATGCCTCTAAATACACGCACAACAATAATTGTAAATGTAAAATCAAAAACAAAATATTAATTTAAAAATTAGACAAGAGGCCATAAGAGGTAACAAATATAGTATTGTTCAGTTGAAGAATGTATTTTTGAAATATTCATCGGCGTTCTATCATACTAATTCTGCATCTTCAATTCCGAAACGTTGAAAAACTACTATTAGCAAACCTATGTACCTTTTGGAACAATAACTAAAAATAATCTACTTTATTAACTGTACTATGTTCTTCGAGGAGAAACGAATTGTCTGCGTTTCTGACTGGTTAAACACCATTCCCTTTAAAAGATCAGAACTTAAAAAAGAGCAATTTTCTATGGCCAACCAATAAATATCTTTAAAAACTTTTTTCAAAGTTCAACCTGCTTTTCATGTATTTTGGTGTGCTGAATCCAAGTCCAATAAGTTTTTTTTTACCACGTACCAATTTTTAGCAATCTTTGCCTTTTGTTGAAAATGATAGCGTTAAAATATATAGTTAAGATTTAAAGGTACGTAATTTATTATCAGAGTATAATTGAAAAATTTAACATTTTATTACAATGGTAGTGTAAGTTTGAATACGAACAGTTTTTTAATTATTAATCTACAGTTTTGTATTTCCTCAACCACTTCACAGTAAAAGTTCGAGTGTAACTTTTCCTTTTATATGATGCTTCTGGAGTTCGTAGGATAGTCCAACAGTAATCTCCAATCATGTTGACATTCCAATGACCCTGTTACCGTTTCTCTATCTCCTTTATGTCTCGTTCCTCATTTACAGCTCCAAGATTGTCAGGGAAAAAGTTTTAATGTGAGTGTAACAAATGCACCGTCACACTCATGTGTTCTCGAGTTCTCGAAATGTTTTCAACATATTTTGAACTATATTTTCGTAACTAGGGTCTTTCTGATTGCCTGAAAACTTCAAAACAGGTACTATTATACGCTTACAATGCATAAATAACGTAAAGTAAACATGCGAGGAAACTTTACGTCCTGTGGTATTTTAAAGTTCATTTTCGGATTGAGCACGTCAAAAAACATAAAGGGAAGCCAAATTTATAAAAAAAGTTTTTTCATGGTTGGCCTGTGTAATTAGTCTTATATTTGAAACAAGTATAGACATTAGATAGATAAATTATTGCTATGGAATAAATTCCGTAATTCCGAAACTATAAATATTTTACAAAATGCCGAAACATGTAAACTAATTATTCCAAAGGCTGGGTTTTATTATTTTATGCTTTCTGACGTCAATTTTTGAGTTTTGATGTCATGTGCATGGTATACTTTTTACGTTAGTTTTGGATGGAACTTTTAATGGCCTTTTCAAAAAGCTTACGCATGATGTCTTTAACTTTAACAGTTTCTGAGATATTAAAAATTTTACCTATATTTCTGAACAAAAGGTTTAGCATCATGTCAAAGACTGATCCTAATAATAGTTGCTGATTATTTGTTGTTAAAAAATTGCTGTCTACCTTCATTATACTTGAAAATTTCAAATACTATATTCGTATAGTTTATTCCGGTATCTCTAAATATGAACTGATGCCTGGAAAAAATTTGTATAGTTTATTTGTAAATATTTTAATTGTTTCTTTGCTCCTATTTACATTTACTTTTTGTAAGGGGAAATATTACAGCATTTGTTTTTATATTGTTTCCTAGATTCTTCATGTTATTGTTAGTAGTAACATTGTGAAAATTTGATATCATTTTTAATAGTTCATTTTATTATTTCGATTCAAAATGATGTACATCACGGAGATGCAATTGAAACTTTAATGATGATTGGATAGGCAGTCAGATGTCGGACACAGACGGAACTAGTGAAACTTTTCCGTGAAGAACACTCAAACTTACCACCTTCTACATTTCACAAGGAAAAGTATCTAAAAGTGAAACACAGTTCTGGAAATATGGTTAGATAAAGCCTTTCTCAAAATATTTGAAATTTCTGGAAAACGTAAAAATTGACGTCCTTTTCCATATTCGACAAATTCATTACTTCAAATAGTTGCAGATATGGCATCAGTCTTATAACCATATTAAAGTGTTTCAAAAAAGAAGAATTTGTATAAATCTCAATACGTTCGGGAGTTAACACAGCGCAATCCAGGTCATCGCAACCAATTTTGTAAGCAAATTATGTACTTTCTTAATGCATGAGCAATGTCCTTAGAGAACATCCTTTTTCTGACGAGCTTATATTTACTGCAAACGGAGAGCTCGGTCGTGAAATCTGTAAATACTGGGCGGCCATAAACCCTCATTGGCAGCGTGAATATCACACCTAACGTCCACAGAAGATCAACGTTTGGACAGACATAATTAATGATCGTGTACTGAGACCTATATTTGTAGATAATCTTACTAGACGAAGGTACTTAGAACTTCTCAGAAATGAGATTGTTCCAGTGTTAGCTTTATATTCGAATTCAGAAAATCCAGATATTCTTAAAGAGACCAACTGGTCGTATTCGGGATTATTTAGACACAGTTTTTCCTAATAAATGGATCGAAATGAATTCATTTCTATTCGTTTCTAAGAGGTTATTTAAAAAATAAAGCAATGTGAAGAAGGGCATATGACACTTTAAATAATGTTAGAACTGAATTTCATTGTCGGTCGGATGTATGTCAGGAAGTTGATTATCTTCAAATTTTTGCAGTGAAGCACCACATCAGTCAACAATTTCTCGCTGGTATGAAAAGCTCAAACGTGGACGGATTAGTTTTAGCGACGACCGAAGAACAGGTTCACCAAAACCGGCAGTCACTCAGGAAAACGTCGATGCTGTGCGCAAGATTACCAACGAAGATTGGAGTCTTCATTGAAACCGTTTTGGTAAACTCCATGTTAGAAAGTCTTATAAAAGAAGATTTTTAAATAATATGTGACGAATGAAAAATTGAAAAATGTTACTTCCTTTTAAAACATCTTTCATTGTAGTCAGTAGGATTTGACCATATCTCTGGAGATATATCATTTATGTCATTTTTGAAAATATTTTCTGCTTTAATTAAAACTCAAAAACTAAGGCAACTAGAATATATGACGTATTTATTCATCAGTGCTCTTTTAAATAAAACCAGAGAATAAAAAGAGAGCATTGAAAAGCTAATTTTATTGAATTGATTTCTGTCAATTCTTCCTCGAATTATAAAAAACAAAAACAAAAATTCAATTGCGCAAAATATCGATTGCACAAAAATAAATCACGCACAAACAGAAAAAAATCGCTTATACGTTTCAAATAACTACTTTTTAGTTTAGAACGTTGGAATAATTCAATTCGGAAACCCAAGACGGGGTTTGAATCCAATTCAAATTTAATAATAGGAGAGAGAAACATTTACATCAGAGTTAAGAGAATTATATATTATAATGCGTTATGCAAACGGCAGCCTTTACTGAGGCCACTCTGAAGACGACAGTAGTCAAATTGTCGAAACGTCGGAATATCGAAATTAACGATTATTGGTTTATTTGCATCATTTCGCTTACATATTTCGCTTCAATCTCAATACAAAGATGTATGTAAGGTGTAACACAGTATGTTGATTACATTCCACACTATTGTGCATACTGGAGCTGAATGCGGTAATGAATAGTTAATGTCCCTCAATAAAATAAATCAATATTTATGGAGCTTAATATTTATTAAAGTGTGAATCTTTTTACATACAATTCTAGTTGTTACAACACATTTAAAACACTTTACACGCATATGCGAAGAGCAAGCATTAATTTTATAGCGCAATTCTTAAATCTGTGATTTTCTATTGTCGCTGTAATGGTGCTCCTTTGTTATTCGAAGTTCTACACCCATTCATGTTGACATAAATGTTCGTTTAGAATGCCGTTTCTTGTAGTGATTTAATATTTATTAACAAGGGACGAGTTATAGGCAGGCTGTGAACGGTAGGAAGTAAAATATCTATACTATCGTTTAACACATGTTTAACTGCTAACATATGTATAATAACAATAATGCCTGTTCGTACGTTGTTTCTTACGAGGTAGACGATATATGATAACTCTTAAGCAGGGCACAATAATCGAAGTTAAATATTTGAATAACTTAAGGATAAATTAATGAATGGAATGAATGTTAGAAGTTAAAATAAATTTGATTTACAGCAGAAAATCTCTTAAAATAGGTAACATTAACAATGCATTGAATGTGTATTGTTCATTAGCGGGTGTATACATTATATATTGTGAAGTCATAAGTACCAATGTTAATGAAACATACAAATTTACTACGGTGATTAGAGCTTTTTGTTTGCGCAGTGTTTCTTGTGTGTTGTCTTTGTATACACTCGTATTATTGTTGATTTAAAATGATGTGTGATGTAACTAGTATATATTAATAGTAAAAACAGTGAAAATATATTCTACACACAGTGTTTTACATTTAGATAATTTGAATTGTATTCTACATGTGTTATGAATATTGAATAAGCCTCAAAAATAATAAAAAGCGCATGCTCATTTTCAGATACGCAGTACGACGCAGAGAAAACGGATCTTTTTTAAAATAGTAATTCTTAGTGGCGCCATCTATTAAACAAAATATGCGTCGGGAAGGTAGATCTTTCACCACTATTATGTCAAAATATCATGACATTTGCATTATTAGAAGTAGAGAAATTGCGCATAAGGTAACAGTGTGTATTTGGCATTGGTCGAAAAATGAATTTTGAACAAAGAGCAAATATCAAGATTTGTTTTAAACTCGGTAGATCGTTTACTGAAACGTTTAGTTTGATGAAACAAGTGTATGATGATGCGTGTTTATCACGTATGAGCATGTATGAGTGGTATAAACCATTTAAAGACGATCGTACGGACATAAAAGACGACGAACATTCTGGTGCAAGAAAATCTGTGGTTATGGAAACTCGAACTTGTGCGAGAACTTATCAGAAATGAGCCGAAATCCCCATTGCGATACGTGGGAGTGGAATTAAATATTTTCTAAGATTCAATTCTCTTCCTTATGTAAAGGCGTTTAGATATTTAAGCAAATGAAGATTTGTTGGAGATAAGCCGTGAATAATATTGAATATTATAATTTAATAATCATCATGTTTTGATATTCACATTTTCAAATACATAGGGCCCTGGATTATCATGCTAGGGAATATATCCGTTTGTTTATAAGAGCTGGATGCTGTGCTTTAAATTTGTCGAAGATGCAAAGAATGCTACCTTTTTTTAAGTAGAGGGATGTTGTAAATATCGTTATTTACAACAAATAACAATCATATGACAGGTAAACATGTACTACGATATTTGTTTGAAATTAAAAAATTTGCACAATCTGCCCTTCTCTTAAATTGAATGATTAACACAAACGACTTTTTTTTATTTCCACCGTGTATCTGTGATTCGGCACTTTTACGATTAATTTTTGAATTGAATTGAAAACACCATGTTTTCTCATCAGTTGCAATTGCTTTTAAGAAATTTTCATCTTTCCAAGTTTCTAATGATATTTTTCTAATGTTCAATTCACTACAATTTTTAGCCACCGTCTATCGATGTGAAAAAAATTTTAATTTAGGTTTCGAAGATCAAATTTTATAAATGGTAAAGGCGGCAACACTTTTTAACGTAGTGTTACTCTATTAGGAGACGAATTATAAATTCAAAAATATTTATGGATTTTAAAGAACATTTGTGAAAAAACTTTCAAACCGAAAGCTATGATTAACTTTTTGTTGAACTTAGTAAGAATAGAAACTCTAACGGCAATGAAGCTATAGAGTACACGCATTCGTCAGTAGTTTAAATGATATCAAAATGGTTGTGGCACTTGGTGTCGATGAAGAGGTGAACGTAACTATGAAAACCTGATCAAACATAAGAGGATAGTTTTACATTGAAATGTTCAAGTGGACAATAGCACAAGTGTCTTATTTTCGGTTTTGAGACAACACCCTGAACGAAAATTAAGTTTGTATGGTGGATAATCTGACATATCACTCTTTGACTTTCCTAACTTTCTCTGCTAATAAGAGAAAACTACGTAGTGCTGTTGAAAACAATATGCCAATTACTAATATAGAAATTTATTATTTATTTAAATATTTAACAAATTAAAGGTTTGTCCTAAACTAATATCAAAGCTGGAGGAATTTATATTTGATATTTAATCTCTTGGAACACGCAGTATTATTAATTTGTTACATTTCAAGTGCTTCCAAGAAAGCCCATCTACTCATTAAGAGAGAAAAAGTGTTATTGAGTAAATAAAAGTTTAAGTACGAGTTTCCATGTATCTGCGTAGTTTGCCTGTATAGCATAAATTCAAAAATTGTCGCAAAGGAGGTAAATAAAAATCAAAAATTAATACAGTTATTTATGATGGCGTCATAGCTTCTTAAATGATTATAAATGAGCATATATGAAACCTTATCAAATGATAACAAACAAGTATGTTAAACTACTAGCGTTCTGACGATTTTAGCTGCGAAACCTTTGAATTGCATAATTTAATAATGTACTTAAAACGTTACAAAATGATAGTGAATTTATACCGAATTCTTATCTTGCATATTGCTGTTGATTCAAATATGACAATTTTATTTGCTCTCATAAACAATTTAATAGTTTAACAATATTAAGTCTTGCAAAAATATGTATATTACTAAAAGTATAGGAATATTTTTACCAAACTACACCCTTCAATAATAGTTAATAAAGTAGCACAACAATACAAACGCAAGAACATATGTGATGTAAGTATAAGTAATTACGCAATTGTTTAAATTAGGTATCGAGAAACTTAATTGTTTAGATCTAAGATCAAATTTACAATTCTAAACAGATCTTCGTTAGGATGAGTTATTAATTGTACATTTCTTCATTCAATGATAATAAAACCCACCGAAACCGTGTTTAGATATGGTGAACTGGTGTAAGTTGCATTATTCTATATATCGTTCATTGGAATTTAAACAATCAAATGTCTTGTCATCTTTATATAAAAATTACAGAAATTTGTCCTTCCATGTTTTCATTTGAGAAAAGATTTTCATTTATGTAAAATTGTAAAAGTTTGTAATAATGCGGAAGGTTAATTTAAAACATGATCTATATATCAAATGTGGATAATAACCGGCCCGCGGGCCGGATGCGGCCCGCATGAGATTTGATCCGGCCCATGAGACATTGTCATATTATTTCATGTCTGATATCTATCGCTAAAAATTATGAACACTTCTTTAAAATGCACTACTTTCAAACGCGGTCCGCGAACGTATTTGTACATTAAAGTTTGGCCCACACGATGTCAAAGGTTGCCCATACCTGCTTTATATAATAAGCAGCTGTAGCATGAGAAAAATGACTTGACTAGTGATAATATTTATTTAAATATACAGTCTCTGTACAGAATATTAGCGCCCCCTTGATAATTTCTAATTTTTTTTTATTTCAGCTGATGTATAATAATTAAAAACAAGAGAATAAGGCGATAGATATGGCTATATAATGTTTATCTAGTATATTATATGTACGATTATAAGGAAAAATTTGGAGTTTCCGGTAATGGTTCTCTATCAGCCATCGAACCTTTCATTAGTCCTAGTATCTATTTTGAGCGGGTTCTTTTAAGGTTATTGTGAATTGTTATTACAATAATTCATTTGATAGCATTTCAGTTTATGTTCCTGTGTGATGCTGTGTAGGTTTCGTTCACTTTGAAGTAGTGGGTTTATTTGTTTTTATTTGTGATTGAGACGACATGGGTCGTGCCAAAGACATCCCATAAAAAAATTAGTATTTCTTTTGTCGAGTACAGGAAAGTACTCTCAAAGACAAGTTTTATAAATAGAAGAAGTTTTTCGGCGAACGGTGCAACGTATTGACGCTATAATTAAAGACAATGTCCCTAGAACAAGTACCGGACGCTGTTAGATTATGTTCAGTGACAAATCAAAAGTAGAGGTACTAACAGCAAGGCTTCAGTTTATGAGATGAACTTTTGAACGATATAGTAAAGTCTGATAGTGCATAACGTATGAAGAGATCAAGCTGCTGCAAAAACAATACAAACAGGTTTTAAAGGACGTTCTGGTCCCATATTTAGACTAGCTTGACCCTAATGTTATACCTTCATACATGGCATTGCCCTTTGTCATAAAGCAAAATCTGTGATAAATCTTTTGGCCGATAAATTTGCCAGAGCTTCCTTGTCCGAGAAATCTTTCCGTCCTAAATACTATTGAAAATGTAAGAAGAGTATTGAAATCGGTAGTCCATTTAGAAAAGAAAGACACCGTTCGAGAATTGAAGACCAATATTCAAGATGTGCGGCAATAATTAAAAAATCAAAAAACGCTTGCACAAGAGGTATGCGGGTACGAGTAATGATAAGATGAAAGGGTGGAATTGCAAAATATTAGTTCTTCAAAAGTATTACTTTTGTATTACGGAAAATATTTTCTGTTAAATTCTCTATATTACGTTACATCTACAAGAGATACTAATACTTGGCTAGTGAATTATTGTAGAATTTGACAATGATGTGGCAGTATAGATAAGTAGTAAAATTGATGGGAACAATCTTGGAATTTGCAAATTCTGTTTATATACAAGGTGTTACAATTTAGTTCCCTGAATAATCCTAGTATCATCTATGACGTAATTGCATTGAAATCACATATAGTAGTTCATCGTTTTTGACTTAATACATGCGTAAATTTCAAACTGATAAAAGGAATTTTTAGTTAGCTACTGTCAAGACATATTTGTGTATACACTTTGGAGTAACAGTGGGCGATAAATTTTATACGAAAACCGGAAAATGTGCCAATGAAATATTCCAAGCATAAGAGATTTAAAAACACACCCAAGCCAGACAGCTAACAATAATAATGACCTACTTGTATGTTAATGTTTCCAGGAAAATTATAGATAGGTTCTCCTGTATAGATTCACCATGTTGTTTTACACTAGTAATGTAACCAACAGCAATTCTTTTGTTCTTGATATATGTTTGGATTTCCTTTCTTTCATTAGAAAATTCCAGAAACACCAGAAATAGAAACATTTGTTCAGATCAAACAATAACACAATGCAAACCCATAACCTTCAACAAATATATACAGAGAGACGTAGGAAATGTATTTCTCTGGGAGAAGAGATACAGTAGCCATGCCATCAAAAACAAATCAAAATTCTACAAATTCTAATTTCTTTTATCAGAGTAATTCCCACACAATTCCATAAAAGCACGAAAAACATTATCTCAGAGATATATATAGCAAAAAAGTTGTTTTTATTAACACCTGCTCAACCACTAGAAGATTTCTGAATATACAATTTAATAAAGTACCGAATTCAATCGGGGTTTAAATACAGAGATACGAAGAATCAACTAGAATTAAATTAATAATAAGATAATGATAATTATAATCCTTCATATGGGGATATAAAGTAGAGCTTGTAATAATGTCTCGTTTTATGATGTACGAGTATAATAGCACCGCGTACCGTTCAAGCCCCAACCTATATGTTGATATGTATGTAGATTAAGTGAGAACTTTTCTGGCATTAGCCCAGAAAAATGTAAGCCATAATAATAATAATAATCCATGTCTTCATATCCCTCAACAACCTAACACCAATTATTATTAAGCACCCGGTTGTGTGGCGACGTAAGATCTTTGACTATAAGTAAACAGCTTAAACGAGAAGAGCAGCCAAGAAACAATCTTCACAGATAGCAGGCCGCCGGACTTGACTCGGAACTAAGTAATTTACCACTGACCAATCAGCCAACAAATTTTAAATAAAAGCTTTCGTAATATATTAAAAACGGTATTTTATATTTTTTATAGAAGTCGCTTTTATTCACAGTATCCCAAAAAGTTTTCTTGAATACAGTGAAAAAATTCCCAAGATTGATTGGTATAAAGTAAATATTTAGACGTCTTTTACATTTTGATCTCTTACTTGAGAATGTAAGTGTCGTCAGTGCAAAAGTATTTAATCTCTCGTAATATGGTAGTACATATTCCTGTGGCTACTGTAAATATAATGAGCAGAGTATGATGAGTATTATATTGTTCACTTCTACAACACGTTCCATCAAAACAAAACATGTCTGTATTAAAGTAGTATATACTAATTAATATGCAACCAAATAGTATGTTCGAGAAACTTTTGTGCTTTCTTTTTGAATTCCAGAAGCATATTCATATATATATATATATATACATATATACATATATCTATCTCTTTGGCCGTACATCAGACGACTAATTAGTACGTCCTCGTATACGATATCTAGTTCAACATGTAACCAGAAGCGATACCGCGCTTAACACCTTTCTAATAATCTGTCCGCTTAAAAATTTCTTAACTTGAAACACTACTGTATTAATTATTCCGGGCGTTTTAATTAAATGCAGTTTGTTTACGAACTAATCTAATTACTCAAGAATGTCGGCCCCCTTTTCCGAACGTTCCAGAGACCATTAGAAGTTGGCATTCTGCTTTACGTTATCTGTTTGTAGTTTTGTTCCATTGAGTGTTATTTCACTTTTTGAAACGGTTTTCTATCACGTCGTTTATTTACGCAAGACCGAGATATATTACGTCAATTAATACGGATTATTTTTCGTAATTAAGAAATAGGCTAATTATAATAAAATTTTCGATAAATTTTAATACCTGTATATTCGAAATGTATACTTTAATTGACTTATTCCTGAACGTATTTTTAAGTAGAATGTGAAAAAGAATGTCTTCATTAGGCTCGAAAATGTATCAATGTATTTTCTGCCGTTTTAAGGGATTATAAGATGTTTTAAAGTTTTATGTTATATGAAGCAATGCTGTGAGGGCAACCTTATAGGAAATTAGGTAGAATAAAGGGTAGAAGTACCGCGATACTTGTAATTCAATTTTATTTAGTATTTGTGATTATCGATATTCAACAATATAGAATATGAATGTGAAAATACTTTGAATTTTCGTCATAAAATTTTGTGTTAATGTATATCAATAAGCACAAACTTCGTTATATTTTATTATGTATTCAATAGACTTGAAAATTAATGTAAACAAGCAGTTCATTAGATGGCACCAGGGACTTTATGAAACTTAATTGTAAAGTTTAAACAATGAAATCTAATGAAAAATTTATTTTCAAATGAATTTAGTTACAATAAAAATAATTGCAAAAATAAATTTGCGAAATTTTAAAAGCAGAAATAGAAAAAAATATGCGAGATGATATCTGAACATAGATTTCGTTCATGCCGCCACATCGAGTCCGATGACAACGTTTTTTATGCGTGTTTCGCCCAGACTGCTTTACCAATTAAGCCACCAGTTAGTGTAACTTCCAGTCCTTTAACGATTTACGATTTAACGATCTATGGCTGTTCCATAATGCGATTTATGGCGTGTTAAAGGACTCAAAATTACACTGCCTGGTGGCTTAATTGGTAAAGCAGTGGTTTAGAAAACGGCAGGTAGAGGTTCGAGTCCTTCTTCAATGGAATAGCAAAAATTAATATAATTTTCATTAAAATTTGCCATCGTGAAAAACTTAAATATACATATATTTTTATATAATTATTGTTTTATTAATTTAAATTTTCGTTTGCCTTTAATTCTAAAATTTCAGTTAATATTATTATTTTTGATTTTTTGTTATGATTTTTTAATAATTCGATTGATCGCTTTTAGAATACAGTAATTAGTATAGGGAATTCAACGAGACGGATGATAGCCCAGACGCTCCATATTCTCGTTTTTATTTTATATGCTTCAAAGTAATTTTTTATATGTGAAGGTTAATTAATGATCATGTGACGCAAGCAAACGAGGGGCGGATAATAGCCGTCTTGAATTGATTAACGGAGATCTATAATAATTGCTTTCAAATCTTTCGTGTTTTAACTGTAAGAAAAAAATTATTAATAAGAAACTGAAATTTTTCCTTATTTCAATTTTAATGCCATTTCCATGTACAAAATTTGAATGAATATATTTATTTATTTTAAATGTATGAACATTTACACTTTGATATTTAGATACGGTTGATTGAACGAAAATTAATTTCATTATTTTATATTGAATATACAAATGAGATATATTTTTGGCATTCTTATGTATAACATAATAAATAATGTTGCATGGTTTCTTTATACACGTAAAAATTTAAATGTAATGCCTCATGGTCATTTTTATGTGTGCATACTTTTAAAAAGGTTTAAGATTCTCTTTAATGATTATTTTGGTTATATTTGAAATTAATGAAAGAAAATATAATTTTTATTTTAAATGAATTATAATATAATATAATATATATAAAAATCGGTTTTTAAAAGTACTATGAATTTGACTTTTATTTTCAATAAATCTTAATGTTTTGTTTGAAGATTGTTTGTTTAATTCCAATGAATATTCTGTGAAGCTGGATGCTTGAATGATTTTGAACATTGTGTCAATTTTTGGCGTCATGTAATGTAGATAACAAGTCTATTTCTTCTATTGCCATATGTGATGATTGATACCAGTGATGATTTGTTCGTTTCCCAATTTAGACGTCTACAATTTTGTTTTATGAACATACATTTTTAGATTTTCAATTTAATCTAGTATATATATGTCTTATTTATGACTACTAAGTGTTGTGTAGAAAATTAAATGTACTGAAGATGAAAAATTAACCACAATTGGAATTTCCACACTTCTGTAATATCATTTAAAAAATTTGGACAATTATTTTACTTTTCAATTTTCCCCTGTACATAAATAACTTCATGTCAATACCAATTTGTGTGCAACAGTGGAGCTCATTTTCCCTACAACTACACTAGACACAGCGAGAAGAATGGAGATGCTCAGAGACTCATTAAGAGATCACAATAAGTACCTTTGTTGTCTCGGGCGACTTGACAATAACAACCATGCATTTTGCAACAGCACTTCTTCTTTCCATTGTGGTTACAGCCTTTCTATTGCGGACCTATGTCTTAGCGGTAAATTATTCATATTTTTCAGGAGCGTTTTGTAATCTCGGAAAATTCGTTTCTTCTGCGAGAAGGTCATGTACCGCCGCCGGAACAAGGTCGTAATCATGTAATCGTTGTACATAAAAGTGCGTCTATTTTTGTTTCTTTAAATTTTTTATGAAGGCTTGTTTATTTTTAATACATTCCAGTCAGAATTTCACGACACGATTAAAATATAAATAAAATATTTTAATTGATTCACGTACATATCTGATTTTAAAGCGTTTTAAATGGAATAAATTTAAAACAAACGTATTAAATTATTTTCGTTTCCGTTATACTTTATAGCCATGATTTAACAAGATAAAAAGATCACGTTATAATTTCTTATCTGCAAATTTGAAATCATTCAAGTTATTGTTATACATTAAATACAATAAAAATAGATAATTTGTAAGAATTTAGATATTAGTGATAGATACAACCTTTTTTCTTCATCTATTAATATTATATGTACGATACGTGGGTTGTCTTTTATGTTTTGCATATAAAACAGTAGATAGCTTTTAAAGACTTCATTGCTTTTCGAAGTATTCTCTGACTAATGCACTTTTGCATTCGCTCGAACCAACTCTGAAAGCAGTTGTTGCACTCGTTTGTTAGTACAGTCAAAATTGCGTTTTTGAAGGTATTGACTTCTGACGACTGGAATTTTTGACTACGCTGTCCGTTCTTAATTTTCGGATAAGTTAAGATTTCATAAGGATTTAGGTATGGACTGTCGGAGGATTCGACGTTCTGTTGCGTTAAAAATTCAATTGTCTTGCGTGCTGTGTGCGAACTTGCATTGCTTGGTGGAGATTGATTCGTCGTTCAGGGTTGGTTTTTTGAAGCTCAGCCATGACTTGCGGCAAACAAATGGTTGTATACTCTTGGCAGTAACAGTTCTTTGATTTTGTAAAGGAATTGTTGCTGCATGATCTGCTTTCGAGTCGGCTTTTCTTTACCTTGGAATACCCGAACAGACGACTGGCGTTTATTTTATGGCTCGTATGAATAAATCCATTCATAACCACTGACAATGTTGTACGCGTTTTTAGAGTTTCCAGCTGTCAACAGATGCGATATCCAATGGGAAACTAATTTTTTACACACAATTCTTTATGCAAAATTTCTTGAAGTCTTCGAAATCCGTAATAATGCTTCAATCTGGCGATATGTCACATGCCGATCTTCGTTGATGATTTTGCGCACAGCATCGACGTATTTTTGGATGATGATGCCGATTTTGGTGAACCCGCAGTGCTCTTGTATCATCGCTAAGGCTAACCCGGTTAGATCTGGCGATATGTCACATGTCGATCTTCGTTGATGATTTTGCGCACAGCATCGACGTATTTTTGGATGGTGATGCCGATTTTGGTGAACCCGCGCTGCTCTTGTATCATCGCTAAGGCTAACCCGGTTAGAGAGCGTGTTATGGTGATCTTACTTCAAGGAAGCAAAAACATTTTGACCTTGATGTATATTACCCATCAAAGTCAAAATATTTTCACTTCTTTGAGGTAAGGTCACCATAACACGTTCTCTAACCGGGTTAGAGGTTAAGCTTTTATGGGATACGAAAGGAATTGTTTTCGTAGACCATCTTACAACAAGTCAAACCATTAACAGTATTATGCCGCGCCACTAAACAAATTGAGTAACAAAATTTCTAAAAACAATCTGGAATTACCCCATAAACGAATCCCCTTCCAACACGGCAACGTATCTTTTCACATCATCTAGCATGTTGGCGAAAAAGTAGTTTGCGGTATTCCTTATTCAGAAATTCAAATGCCTAAGTTGAATAACGGAAAATCGTTCCATTTAAATACATTTAAGGTTATAATTAATTGTTATTTATTATTATAGAAACTCATTTAAGAAATAACCAAGTTTCAATAAACTTATCACAAATTCCTGGCGCGATTATCTATTGGAAATATGTTTTCTTATTTAAAATCTGGCACGGTAATTTTCTCATTTAATTCACTCGACATTACTCAATATCTAGGATAATGAAACACGCAAAAAATGTGTACGCGTTCGAGGAAATTTACTGCAGATTATTTAGAATTTTACGCATGACGTCCCGCAAAATACGTTCATTATAAATTATAAATATAATTTTCACGGTTTACTTTCATGCTAACACACATACATATGTGAAGTATATGCCTATTATCTTTATCAAGATAATTTGTTCTTATAATATGGTAAATTTAAAACGTGGAATTTGAATAATCTTTAAAAAGATGCATCTATTCGTCTTCATTATTAGAAAACAAGTGTGTTCTTTAAATACAAAAATCTTATTGCGAAAATCTATTATTTGCTTTTGTATTTCTACCATTTGCCATTTATTGAATCTGCTAAGTACCAGGTGTACCAAATCTTCCATGCAGATAACAGCTCCTCAATTGAATTAAAAAATGAATTATAGGCTAGAAGAACGCAATATTGCGACCATGTGTTTGAATAACATTTACTAATGCAGTATTCCTGTGGAATGATGTATTGTTTGCTAAAAGGTGAACTCCTTGGTAGCACCATTATGCAAATGGTTGATTAAAGTCACTAGAAATCCATTAAAACATCCTGCTTTTTATTGTCTGTCTTGAATTTGGAATAGATATCATAAATTTACTGACATAGCGGCTGCAATTAAGTAGTTTCGACTTCTGATTTGAGATTTTTAATTTTTTTTTTTGAGACGTTTAAATAATAATACATATAAGACAAAATCAATATAAAACCTTAACATTCAATCGGCTACCAGAAGTAAGAGGATGTTTGTGGGATGTTTCGATCTTTCAAACAAGTTTACTTTCTTGCAGTACTTAAGCAGAGATAAGCAGCTTAACTCCAAGGGTAGTATATGCTAGTGTATTCTTTGTGGACTTTCCATAAAAAAGCGCAAGAAACATACTTAAGTGTGAAATTCATTCATAAAGAATATTTTCTCTTTGTCAACCATAATCCAATTATAATGTATCGTGGCCTTTGCCATGTTCATCCGAATGAGTTTCTTTTCAGTCTTTTAAGTGAAAAATAAAATTCATCGAAAATCCAATTAATTGTCTATTTGAAAATTCGTAGATTAGGTCATGCTTCGAGACTCTTGAACACTATAGCACAAATAGTTTGGGTACAATCAGTTTCCACCCAGCTACAAATCGTTTCATGTTGTATTAAAATTTGCTTGAGATGGCTTTAAAATCTTTTTACTAGCCCTCAGCACTTTCATCTGCTGTATACCAGGTGAACCGGAAAGTCATTACCGTTAAAAAATTACATAATTTTCAAGAAATTGAAAAAATTTATTTATTCAAAGTATTGGCCATTGGATTCTACACACCTTGCTCATTTTTCGGGCAATTTATGGATGCCATCCCAAAACAGCTGTTTGTCCTTTGAGTAAAACCATTCATCGAGCCATTTTCTAACTTCTTCGAAATTAGCGAATGTCCCATTGATGCGAAAAGATGTTACTTGGATGGCGTAAGGTCCGGAGAGGTCCAAGTGCTTTCAGTGCTCACTTGACCAGTTTTACTGTATGAGATGGCGCATTATCATGCAGTAAAATCACTTTACCGTGTCCTCGGGTTCATTCTGAACGTTTTTCTATAAATGCATGGTTTGAGTTGATAATTTGTTATCGCTAGCGATAAGTAGTAACTATCTTACCAGGGTTAAAGAGTTCGTAATATACCACGTCACTCTGGTCTCACCAAACGCAGAGCATTTTCTTGCGATCAAAACGATTTGGATTTGCAGTGGATGAGTCGGCTTCGTCAGGTGATAATCATGATTTTTTGCGCTTAGAGTTTTCGAAATAAATCCATTTGTCATCACCCGTCACTATTGGATGCAGACTTCCGATTATACCTTTGAAGCAGCATTTCACAGACGATTTTTCGATTTTCTCATCTTTTGAACTTTCTCATTGCTCGTAATCGATCGCTAATCGTTTCTTGGGCCACATTTAAAAATTCTGACAATTATTTTTGGGTTTGGGTTGGGTCTTCATCCAATAACCCCTGCAGTTTCGCATTCTCAACCATTTTCGGTCTACCAAATTGTCTTGCACATCGAGATCACCACTTTTGAATTGTCGAAACCACGCCTCACATGTTTCTATGGTTGGAGCATGCTCACCGTAAATTTCTACCAGCAAACGATGACTTTCAGCGGTTTTTTTCTTTAAATTAAATAAGAAAAGTAATGCGTGCCACAAATGCACTTTTTCATGCACGAAACTCGACATATTCAAAGAGGTATAAATCTATTACAGTGTTACTTTCGCAAAATATAACATGTATGGCTTCGAAGCTTGATATTAGTAGAATAAAATAACATATGTATCAAATCATAACATTGCATACTTAAACCGAGAGACATCTGTGAGGAAGCCGGTAATGACTTTCCGGTACATCTGGATATAAAAGTTATGATTAACTATTTCTATTATATATATTTGTAATTGTCTATTGTACTATGTTCATCAGATAATAAATTCACAAGCATAACGCAAAGAATAAATATTCATTAGCTACAGTTGTAGTAATTATAACATTCGACCGGAAGACGAAACATTCTGCGAAAAAAGAGTATTTCATTTTACATAAGTTCATCTGGTACAACAAATTTGTTATTACAAAATGCAGCATATAAAATGTCATGTTATAATTAGGTAAATTATTCAATAACTAGTATTATATGCGATGGCTAATTTCTAACCGCAATTTTCGAGCAGAGAAAATATCTAAATTCTTTTTTGTGGGGAAATATAACGTTCTCTATTTATAGAAGTTTTTAGGCTACATAGAATTACACGTTTTCTAGAGATTAATATCAAGGACCTTAATTCGATACGCCAGCGTTATCTCCATGTTTCCTCGATACGCAATGGCGAATACGACGTCTTAAATTATTCTGTTTCTGTAAAATCTATAACATTAAAAAATTAATAAAACTTAAAAAATTTAAACAACAGAAATCGTAGCGGCTACAACGGATGCTGTAAATTAGGATATTAAAGCAAATTAGGAAATATATCGAAGTTCAACGTAAATTCTCGGGGATTTAAGCAATATTTTTGGAGATGGAATAGAAATTATTTCTCTACAGACTATTTATGTTTTTTTTTAAGTTTTAATGATAAACATGCAAATGCTGCTACTTTTATTCTTGGCAGCAATTCTATATAAGAATTCTGCCTTTTAATAGTAAGGAAGTATTCGAAACTATTAAACGAATGAAAAAAGGTATGACTACTTGGCATTCTAGGCTCTCAAGTTTTCTGAGCAAAAATTATTCTATAATTTTCTGAACTCATCCATCGAAATATTTATCTTCCCTGAAATCTGGAGATGCAGTAGAAGAACACCTATTTTCGATTAGGAAGATCATTCAAATATTTATAATTACAGACCCATTAGCATTATCTGTAACATTACTAAAATTTTTGAATACCTTATGTAGCAACAGCTAAACAACTAACTCAATCAGATTGTAATTGCTTTGAAGAAAATGTACCAGTACAACGAAAAACTGAAGTTATGGGTTAAGGTGTTTTGTTTAATTTTTATATGAAATTTAGGGTTCAAATACTGTCTATGTATTCCAATGCTATCAAATTATTAGACATCCTTATACATTCATATAAATATTTCAGGAATCTTATAACACTGATCTTATTCTATGCATTCGTCAGTAATAAATCCAATCCAATTGAATATTTTGGGACCGATTTTAAGGAAACAATACTAAAGCAAAAATCCTTGAACATACACAGTCTGAATTCAACATTGCAGAAAATTAAAGTAATTGAACTTTACCAAAATACTAAGTTTTTGCTTTTATTTTGAAAAAGCTTGGTTTTCTCTGCGACAGACTATGTATTACAACTAAGAGAGGCCGAGCGAACTGTATGATATTTTATTCCTTTAGACACATTGTCAACTCTTTGTTCCTTATCCTTAAATGTAATTAAAAATAACTATTTTAAAGGAATTATTATAAATGTATATATTTGGGATCCAATTAAATAGTTTACTTTCATTTTTTAGTATGTATTTAAATATATTTTTATTTATTGCTCAACCATTGCTATTTTTATCCACATTCTGTATATAATTTTTATATTACAATAATATTTTAAAAGCTTTTTCCATCCAAATTAAGAACTCTTGTTTCACCTGTTACAATAAAGGCGTGTTACCAATATCCTCTATAAAACAATCGTAGTAATATGTAAGTTCCGTAGAAATACTATTCACATATATTAGTCCACTAATTACGTATTTGTTGTGCATACATATATGCCCATACATATCATAGGTACAAATAATATTGCAAAATTAACAATTTCATCGTCCTTGAGCTGCCGTAGCATAGCTGATCATTGTTTATAATTGACATTACAAAATAAATATTGAAAGCTATCGTTAGATAGATCGAACTAGGCAGAAAAAAAAACCGCCACAAACAATAAATTTCGAAATTTTAACGTTGCGTCTCAATAGAACAGGTGTTGTGTAATCGAGTTCTCGTTTCCACCGCATTGTAACATTTATATAACTTTTACTGGTAGATTAGATTTATTAGAAATTAACATAACTCTTAATTGACTACGTTTAAATTCTATTCAAGCGTTACATTAGTAATTTACAATAAACACATGTGAGTTTTACCACTACGCTAGTCCATCTGCTGAGTTTAATCCACCTTCATTGAAAATAATGTTCTCATGTTCTTATGCTCTAATGTTCTGTGTGGAATTAAAATTTTCATGCACTTGTAATGAATTTCCAACATTGTTCGGAGACTAGAGTTGTTTTCTTCTTTCTTTTTTATGAGCTATAAAATAACGACTACGTATTTGTAAACAATCGATGTTGAATTTCGTTGGAGTCACTTAAAGAAATTATGTTCGTTCTTTATTGCAGAGAAAACAATTTTCATGTAAACAATGAAAATGTACTGTTTTATTGTTGAATTCTTCACAATAAACCTATAACACTTCTATGTAGTATAAAATTTATTGCTTTATTCATTACTTTTCTAATTTATACCTAAAATAAAAGTTTTAAATTATCCACATGCGTGTAATGTACATAAGTTTATAATACAATAAGAAAACATTACTGGGAACCCATCCAAACATTGTGTAAAGTTTATTATTATTTTCTCATGTATTTACGGAATCTTTATAAAATTTCTTAAGGTATTTATCCTTTTGGGTGAAATTTTTTTTGTATTTGCCTGCTTTTACGAACTTTGTTCTATGTAATCGCATATCTGAACCTTAAATATACAAAGGAAAATAAAAAAGTTCTTTTACCTTTCATATATACACATCTATACGAGGGTGATCCCATAAATACCGGGCGTGGCCTAGAAATGTCGGTAGTTTGAAAATTATTGGAAAGTACACAATCTATAAAGCATATGTTTCAAGTTTGAAGATGCCACGTTGTTTAGTGTTTGTTTGGCAGCCATCAATAGTGAGCGTTTTCAGTGAATTTCTAAAAATGGAGAAAATTGGTCATTGTTACAATACTTCTATTGAAAAGGCCGCAGTCCAACAGATATAAAAGCTGAATTGGATTCTACTCTGGGTGAGTCTGCTCCTTCGTTCGATAGTGAAATTTTGGGTAGCAGAGTTTAAACGAGGCCTTACGAGATGCCAAAACGAGCATCGTAATGGTCGACCAAATGAGGTGACGACTCCAGAAATGGTGAAGAAAATCTACAAAGCGTTATTGGATGATCGTTGACTGAAAGTATGAGAGCTAGCAGACATAGTAGGCATTTCGAAAAGTGGGGTACATCGCATATTATCTGAAAATTTGCACATGAGGAAGCTGTGTGCAAGGCTGGTGCCGCGTTTGCTCACACTCGACAGTGCGGTGAAGAAGTTTCAATTGAGTGTTTAGCGAAGTTTCTCAGCAGTAAAGCAGAATTTTTGCGCCGCTTCATAACTATGGATGAAACATGGGTCCATCACTTCACATCCGAGACAAAAGAACAATAAAAACAATGGACTTAAAAGAGAGAATTGGCTCCAAAGACGGTGAAGACCGTTTCATCTGCAGGCAAGGTCATGGCATCGGTTTTTTGAGATGCGCGTGGTATAATTTTCATTGACTATTCTGAAAAAGGAAAAACTATCAACGGCGAGTATTATGCGAACTTATTGCAACGGTTGAGAGAAGAAATCAAGCAAAAACGACCGCATTTAGCTAAGAAAAAGGTGTTGTTTCATCAATGCAATGCACCAGCTCACAAATTCGTTATTCAATGACGAAAATTAATAAATTAATGCTTGAATTGATACCTCATGTACCCTATTCGCCAGATTTAGCCTTCTCGGATTATTTTTGGTTCCCAAACTTAAAAAGGGTATCGAACTTATTGAACATCGCTGATAAAAGTCTATAGAACTGAAAGGAGATTATGTTGAAAAATAAATATATTTCTTTCTAAAACTTTTGTGTTTTCTTTCTTGGGTTGGATACTTCTGGGACCACTCTCGTGTATATATATATATATATATATATATATATGTATGTTATTTTCAACATAATCTTTTTAACATCAACGAAATAAAGTCGTCCGGAGCCAAATTTGGATATGGTCAGTAGTCTAGTTCAAAGAAGTTTTATTTGTGAAAGATAGGCTAGACTTTGTCTGACTTGTGAATACATGGATTATCGTGAAGAAGGAGGCGTATGTAATTCTATTAACGTATTATTAGTCCCTTTTGGCATGTATTTAATATAAATAATTATTGCTTGGTCCTAGAAGACGGTGGCCATGAACTTTCCAGCTTAGATTATCTACTGGCCTTCCTTTAGAAGTGGAGAATCCTTATGGATTCATCGCATAGATTCTATTTTGGTTTCTGAATCTCAGCGATGTACCTAAGGCTCATCACCTGCCACTATTTTAGACAAAAATTTTAAAAATGCCAATTTGAGAGAAGTTCGCTGCTATTATGATTCGACAGAGACCTGGAGAAAATTTCGAAAAACAATGAAACCTCTAAAAGCTATCTAATGTTTTATATGCAAAACTCGAAAGACAACCCACGTGTTTATTGCTGTGAAAATATGTCGAGTGTGGTTCCAAATTAGGGTAGACACATACAGATAGATGAATTACAGAATTTGGTACGGACTACCTTGATGAAGACAGTGACTGCCGAATCGTCGGAATATTAAAATTCCATCGACGATGGGAACAGTCTAAGCAGCAACTTGAAACCTCACGTGACACAATTTCACGGCAGTAAAAATTAGGGAAGGCAGATACAGCTACGCGAATTACAGAAGTATAATAATGACTTTGGCAAGAAGTAATGCTTCTGAAGACTAGCCTGAAGACGGCAGCAGACAAACTGTCGAAACATCGAAATATTAAACTTCCAGAAACGATGAAAATAGCCCAAACAACAGCTCGAATTACAATTCTATATCAGGAAGTGAAATATATAAATCCTTATATTCAAAACGTATTTTTATTTTAATAGGTTAGAGAAATTATATTATCATGTTGCTAGAAGTAATGAACGATTAAGTAACTTAAAATATGGACAATGACTTCATATCAGGTTTCAAATACATATTAAATGACTTATGATTTAATAGACACTGTAATGAACCAAGTTGTATCGGTACATCAGTAATTAGTAATATATCAATCTGCCCCACATGAATAATTATTATAATTACTATTAGATATAATATATGCCTTGATAGTAAATAATAATTTACATTAAAATACGTTGTAAGGCATTTTATATTGTGCAACACATTAACAATATTACATTTATAATACATAATACCTATATAAATCAACGCACTAATTCGGTGAACAATATCATTGATTAACTAGTCGCCTTATCTCATATTGAACATCTTTGTCTAACCTGGCACTTGTTTTCTTGTGTTGGTTCCATACATGTGTACTTGAAAAGAGGTGTGTTCTTTCCGATCAAAAAATGAGTATATCTTTTCTATCGTCTTGAAAAAGGTACATCGATTTTAAGTAAAATAAAATTATATTTACATTGCCTACTAAAAGAGTTTTATTTTTGGCAAAGATAGTAGATATACTTAAAGTAGAAGGAATGGATGGAATAACCTGAGTTGACCGATATTCTAATAACTAATCGACACTACAGGTTCATGTTAGGAAACGCTCCTAACAATGGGAGTTTAATAAAGAAAGTTTTTGATTGCAAATTTTGATGACTATTAAATATCCAATTGAGGTCAAGCAGTATATGAACGTACATAGACTCAAGTTTCGTTCTCTATTATTAGTTTGTCTGACATAATAATCTATAGGAACACCATATAAGTTCGTCGATTAAAATGTAAATTTCTTAACGTTTATTTTAATACGTTTTAACAGTTCATAGTGATAAATAGAAACAGTGTCTCAAGATAATGAATGCAGTGAAAAAAATTACTATCGTTTTGTCTTACTTGAAATATTGGATCCACATGAAAGTCACGGAATCAAAACGAAATAAAAATTTGATTTGTGCTTGATTTGTGAACGATGAGAAGATTCATTATTGTACAATAGTAAACCACTTGGTTCTCTATATCAGAGTGAACATGGCCTACCAAATATTTCGATGTACCGAAATAATGCTCAGTACTAACAGTTATACCACTTGGCACAAATTTGTTGTGCAAAGAGCGTTGAATGCTTTTTTCTCTAAATGGGATTTTTCTTTCAACTCATGACCGCCATTTAGCACTTTAATATAAGTCTCAGATGCGATCGAATTAAAGAATACACTTTGGTCATCGTGGAACAAACTTTAAATTTTATTCGGACACCAAGTGTTCCGTCCAAACAATGACTTATTGTCTTTGGTATTTCATTTCCATTTCTATGAATTCCGCTGAAACTTTTGCTAATATTTTCAGAAAACTATAAATTTTTTCCACATTTTCTTCGACGATTGTTTCAAATAATTGGCCTGAAAGTTTAACATTCATATTCTCTCTGTTCTCTCGTTGGCGCCTTTAAAAAATATTTTTTCAATAAATTATTATCTTTACGAGTGGTTTGGGAAGTTTGCGTAGAATTTCTACTATTTTTAACGCTGAATTTAATGCTGTTTCTTTTGTTATTGTTATCTACTCATTTTTTCGACCGAGGTGTATAAATTATTATCATTTAAATGGATGCATATTCATAATTTTTGGGACGTAGGGTGTTATCTATGCTTATACGAGGATATTCTTTCCACTAAATGGCACAATACAGTAACTGCGCTTATTATACATAAGAAAGGAGATACAGAAATTTTAGGAAATTATAACCAGATAAGTTTTTAAAGCGTATTTTATAGGCTATTCACTCGACTAATAACTAAACCTGAAAGGGAACTAGATTTCTATCAGTTAAAATAACAGGGCGGATTTAGAGAAGGCTTTAGCACAAACTATTGCTTCCAATATACGAAAACTCTTAAGAGGTCTTGAATACTATAGACAATTTACATTAATCTTGATTGACTTTAGCAAAGTTTTTGATACCATCGAAAAGGACTACGTTATGAATGATATGAGGGAAAGTCGTATCGGTTACAGATATTCTAAACTTATAGATAACATTTACACAAATGCAACTATGATGATTAAATCAAATGAATACCTAAAACGAGGAGTCAGGCCAGCCTACACGTTGTCATCCAAACCATTTACAGCTGCAAAAAGAATCAACTGGGAATCAAAGAGGTATCAATAGACGGAGAGCAACTAAGTTACCTCACATCGCAGATGAAGTATTGATAGTGGAGGATATAGGAGAAATCACAACAATAGCAATTGAATTTGACGCTGCATGTAGGAGAATTGGTCTAAAAATAAACGAAATCAAAACCGAAGGATGTACCTCCAGAAATAGTCGACAAATGTGCTTATTTAGATCAGGAGATCATAATATGTCGAGGTACGAGGGAGCGTTTTTATATTCGCGGAATGAGCGGGTTGTAGAGGGGTGAGTAGGCGAATTGGGGGCGTGGCCTGTGCAGCGACTCATGATTAGTATAAACAAGAATTTGTTATTAGACAGTTAGTCTTTGAGCTATCGTCAACCAAGTAACATAATCAGGAGTGAAAAGTGAAATATGGAAAAAATCGAATATCGTGCCGTTATAAAGTTCCTTACCAGGCAAGGAAAATCAGTCGCGACCATAATGAATGAGATGTCATTGGTTTACGGCGACTCAGGAAAAGCCATGGTGTACAAGTGGCATAGTTTATTTAAACAAGGAAGGGAATCCCTTGAAGACGACCCGAGGCCAGGCAGGAGCATTGAGGTGACCACGCCAGCACTTATCCAAAAAGTTGAACAAATTGTACTCGAAGATGCTCGACTAAAGAAGAAACAACTCGCAGAAATGGTTGAAGTATCCGATACAACAATTTTTAAAATCCTACACGATCATCTCGGCATGTCTAAGGTCAGCGCAAGATGGGTGCCGAGAATGCTCACGCCGCCGCAAAAACAACAGCGCGTAGAGTATTCGCGTGCATTTTTGGACCTCTGTAATGAAGCAAGGATGGTGTATTGAGTGGAATTGTTACTGGAGACGAAACTTGGGTTCATCATTATGAACCTGAGTCCAAACAAGACTCCATGCAGTGGCATAAAAAGGGCACAGCACCTCCCAAGAAATTTAAAGTGTCACAATCAGCTGGGAAACTCATGGCAACGGTATTTTGGGACTCGGAAGGAATATTGTTGATTGATTATAAAGATAAAGGTGTTTCTATAACTGGAGAATATTACGCTTCAATATTAGAGCGACTAAAAGAAGCCATTAAAGAGAAAAGACGGGGAAAATTGACAAAAGGTGTTCTGCTTTTGCACGACAACGCGCCCGTCCACAAGAGCCGCGTTGCGTTAGCTGCCCTGCATAAGGTGGGCTTCGAAATTGTGAATCACCCACCCTACAGCCCAGACCTGGCCCCGAGTGATTATTACCTGTTTCCGAAAATGAAAGAAGAGCTGCGGGGTAAAAAATTTACTGCCGATGATGAAGTCAAGGAGGCAGTTTCGGCGTATTTTGCAGATAAAGAGAAATCATTTTTTTATGAGGGTATAAATAAATTAATTGAAAGATGTGAAAAATGTATCCGTCTTGCAGGTGAATATATTGAAAAAGAAAAATAATTTGGTTTTTTTATTTCCACCCGTTGTCCCCAATTCCGCGAATATAAAAACGCTCCCTCGTAACTATATAAACTGCTGAAATTTAAAATGAATAAATCTTACGAGACTATGTAAAGGTAACATCCTCACATACTTAAAGTATAAAGGTTATTCAATCTAAATGTGTTTCCAGTAATGACGCATCGAGGTGGAACGTCAACGCTGACTCAAATAGAGGCAGAAAAGCTTTGAATAATTCAAAGGAGAATGGTAAGGTCAGTGAGCGATGTAATGCTCAGGGATAAAATGAAAAATAAAGAATTAAGAAGAAGACTAGAAGAATATAGACTTTACTGAAAGAATAAATAATCTAAAACAGAATTGTACAGAACATATAGTCATAATAAAAGATGGAAAATGGATACGAAGGATGCTGGAATCGACGTCAAGAGCTGATAAATGAAGTGTAGAAAGACTAATCATGTACTAGACAGACGATATCAAAACTAATAACTAATCTAGACTAAAGACAGTTTGTATAGTACATATAATGAGCATACATCGTACCATTTTCGCGCAACCTTAGGTGTGCCTCAGGGTACAAATTTGGAACCGATTCTATTTTGTATATATGTTAATGATTTTACATCAGTTATTGCGTCCAGGAAATTGCTTTTTGCACATTGAAAAATTTTTTCCACATTCCGAGATGTGAATGATTGAGTTTTCTTGCAAAAACAATTAGATATAATTAATGATTGGCGCGAGAGCAACTGTTTATAGTTAAATTTACCTAAATGTGTGATTATGATATATACAATGTAGCTAAATCCATTTAGGCAGAAATATTCATTGGGTGCTACTTCATTAACAAGAAGTAATCTAGTCAAAGATCTTGTCATTTTATTTGATGAGAAACTCACATTTATCAACCATATCGAAGACGTTGCCTTATACGCGCAAAAGTCATTCGATTTTGTTATACGCAATTGCAAAGCGTTTACTTCTATACAAGCAATGAAGTCTATATTTTTCACTGGGTAGATCAAAACTTAAATATGGTATATTGGTATGGTATCCTTACTATCATATGCATAAGAACATCTAGGAAGTTGTACAGTGACAGCTTTTAAAATATTTATCCTTCAAAATTGGATGGCTTTTATCCAACGCAAGATATTGAGCAAAGGGAACTACTTCAAATATTTGATGTTACCCTGCAAGAAAACGGTTGCGTTACTACCGGTTTTACATTTTCACATAATCTACATAACGACGCCGATTGTCCTGCATTCCTCCAAGAATTAAACTTTTTTATTCCTCGATTGTCTGTTTATTACCATACTACGTTCTCCTGTCCACCTTCTAAAACTAATATATGTATGTGTAGTATTAAATTGCCTCTGTGTACAATGGGCAGTAATTTTAATAAAATATTTTGTGTAGAAGACATTCATGATGACTCTATGGAAGCTTTGCTCAAACTGGCAATTAGGGAAAAGTAAGAGGGACCAACATGTTTTCACCTCTCTCTACTTGCTTCTTGTCTATTTATATTTTTTTATATTATGTACTTACGTGTAGAGAATTATTATATTCCGCTATGATATATGAAATTTCATATTTATTTTTGTTGTAACGTTTCCTAAATATAAGTATTTATGTCATGTATGTATGTATATTTTTTTCTTATTAATAGAAGAAATTCTGTTGGGCAAAATAAATTAAAATAAAATAAAATAAATATATAACAGCCGGATGAATGAAGCAGAAGGCATGAGAATATCGAAAATTCTAAAGGTCTATGTTCAACGATGAATAGGAAAAAAGGCTGGTTGATGATGTTTGATGAAGGTAATTAGGTAAATAAGTTTCGTAAACTTATTTTTATTATTTATTATTGTAATTTCTTAAGTTTTCAGTGTTGGGAAGTTGGGAAGTCGAGACACATTATTAAGTCTATTTATAATAAACTTGTGCCACGTATTATGCATCAGAGTATAATATTTGCTTTTTCATTTCTTTTGGTGCTTCTATTGTGGGAAGTAAAAAAGAACACTAAATTAGATTTAGCAAAATATTGTATAGATCGGTGATGGTGATGAGAAAGTCAGTATCAATTTCTAGGCATTCTTGAATTCCATTTCATTAAACAACAAAAATGAATTTATTTTTAAGACCACTCATTTTATGTTAACATCAACAACTCGGTATTTATCTTAAAACATTGCATCGCGCATGTACCAACAAACATATCATATCTACGGAATATAATAAAAGTGACGCACTTAAAAGACTTTTTATGGATACGATTTCACGAATCTTTGTATGCATACCTATGGTATACAATAATATACATTCAGTATTCCACCGTCTTATTTATTTTCATCGTAATTTTCGGCGGACGTCTCAAAACATAAAATTAAAATTTAGGAATCGTTAAATCGGCTATTCTCAAGCGGTGAAACTCTTAAATTCACGAGTTTTATTAGCGAAGGTTTTTATAGAGGCCGAAAAGAATTAATAGTGTCCCTCTCATTAAACGTTCGCGTTGCATTAAGAGTTTTCTCGTGTTCGGTGTGTAAAAAATGAACCGCATAATTGTTCTTATTTGCATTGTCAACGCTTCGGAGGATGCTGACAATTTAGATACCGCTTAACGTCTGAAAAATGCCTGCGAGTTTGCTTACAGTATACCATTTAGTAAGAGTATCTTCGTTTGTTCAAGTATACAATAAGTATAAATACGTTTCGCATGTATATAATACCTTAAAAGCGAATATTCTCACATCCAGCGAGCCTTATGGAACTTACGATTATGGAAACATAAACACAGGTTTTAAGTTGACTTCTCGCGTACCGTACATTGTTTTCGTAAGTAGTTTCGTATGCATAATTATGGTGGTTTATACGTAATAAACATATACAGATAATTTCCTTTACATGCATACAGTCTAGCCCTCTGCAGTAATTAGATACCTTGTTTTCATATAGATAACAAAAATTGCCGACCCATAGTAAGCCAAACTCTTAACCATCAAAACCGTCTAACTGGGAAACGCTGAGATAGCGCAGTGATAAGAGTGTTTAACTTCGAATTAGTTACCTAGTGGGTCGGCAGTTCGATTCATTTCGAAGTGGTGTCATTTTTAGATCGTTTCTCGATTCAAGCGTGGTCGCCGGTACTTCTTCGTATACCCTTCAGTGTTAAGAAGAAATAATTAACACTGTTGCCTCTCTTAGGGCGAGGAAGGGTCGGTAACACGGTCATGAAACACTTTACACACACTCAAAAACACTTTCACAACCATGATGGCGATAGTTGCAAAAGACTTACGAGCCAGTTAGGCTATTACCTAGTAGCGTACGTTACAGATCTGTAATTCGTGATGCCTCATTATTTCAGAGGACTACTTTACCTAAAATTAAAACTTAATAGTCATTGCAAAGCCCGTTAAATTAAATTAAAACCCAATAAGTTAATTGTAAAGGATTTAAGGCAGTCTATTATAGGTACGATTTGGAGTACTAAACAGCAAAAAAATTTTTTCTAACGTTGCTCAACATCTCAGGTGTGACCGATCTAATCGCAACTATTATTCGTCTTCTTAAAATCAGCTAAGTGGAGGGGTTTAGTTTTGTATACTATAAAGTCTTGACATATCCCCATAAGAAGAAGTCTAATGGCGTTAGATCAGGGGATCGTGCTGGCCATTCCATCGATCCTCGCCTACCTATCCACCGATTCGGGAATATTTGGTTGAGGTACTGCCGGACATTGATTTGGTAATGGGGTGGTGCTCCATCTTGCTGGAATCACATCGTATTTGCTGGAACTTGTGGGTTTGCTAGATCAGGATATAAGTTTGTCAAAGCTGGCACGAGATTATTTTGAAGCAATGCTAAATAATTGTCGCCATTCAAATTTTCATCAATGAAAAAAGGACCTACGACATGATCTCCAACAATTCCTGCCCAAACATTAACCTTCTCAGGGTATTGCGTATGTTCTTCCCTCATCCAGTGAGGATTTTCCCTGGACCAATAGTGGAAATTTTAACGATTAGCATGACCGTGGAGCGTAAATGTACACTCATCAGAAAATAAAATATGTTCTAATTGGATCACATTGTTATCTAACATTGTCATCATTTGTTCACAAAAATACGTTCTCCTATCAAAGTCGTCTTCCATGAGCTCTTGAGTTGGTATGATTTTATAGGGTGCATTTTATTTTCTTTTAATGTGCGAGTCGATGAATGGCAAACATCGAACATTGACGCTGCTTGTCTACTAGAAGTATGCAGATTTTCTTCAAACTCAAGCACAATATCCAGTTTGGTATCATTACTTATTGCATTCGCAGCTGCTTTTTTTATTTGCCTGACATGTCCAAACTCGCGAAACTGCTTTTCTATTTTACTAATTGTTCCTTGGGATATAGGCGGCAAATTTGGAAATTTCTCATGAAATAAGTGAGCAACTTCCATTTGTGTCCGTGTGTTATCTCCATAACCAATTATCTGCAGAATTGTTATTTTGTGCATTTCTGTTAAATGAACCATTTTGCTGGAAATTCACACAGTTATGACACTGACAACACTATGACACTGACAACACTTTGCTAAGGCAAGGTATTTTAAAACGAAGTACAAGTACAATTAAAGATTTTCACTTAATAGTTCGGTAAACAAACTATTATGTGAAAATCTTATTTTAATTGTAAACAAAATTATTAATCTGAAAACATTTAATATTTCCGAAACAGTCGAAGATAGGTATAGGACATTGTGCATGAAATATGTCTGGAATTTTCTAAAGAATCCAAAAATTTAATATTTGACTGGGTATTGCATTTAAAATAAGAAAGTTGGTATTGACCACTTTTACATGACACACCCTGTATATACACTTTTTATTTAAAAAAACACGCAACTAAAAGTCCCAATCGACGTGTCCGAGCGTTTTTTCGAACACCCTTCCATTTAATTATTATCGAATTTATTCCATTTGGCTGATACACACTGTATATATATATACCGTGTATATGTATATATATATTATAGTATATTAACACGGATGATGGCTTAAAATGTTCCAATAATCTTCAGTTATAAAGGAAACAGCTTGAAGTACAAGTCACTCCTCCAAAATGACATGAACTATCCTTTTCGATAATTATGTTACTGCTTTACTTAATTTATAGTTAATAGGATAGACGGTACTTTCGGGACTTCTAATAATAAAATAGGCGCATAATAAAACAATAAAATAGGTTGACACCGATCTGTTCACTAGGAAATTGCAGTTTCAAGTACTGAATTCCTATTGTTTCCTGAGAAAGTCTGGATGGAAGAAGACAAAAAGAAAACTATACCCAGAATGTGAACTTTCAGAATTAGAGAGCCACACCAATTATTCCTTATATTATGTCAAAAGTGGGGTTGGTCAAATCAGAATAACAAAATAGTGCACGCGCCACGTACGTGTGAAAAAATCTGACTTTTTGAAACCCTCTTCTACCAGTCGGTTAATTTTATTTAATTAGCATCACTGATCCGAGCCTAATGTCGAAAGAAAAACTGTTTTTATGAGATGCTAATTAATACAGTCATTAATGATTAAAATATTAAAAATTTTGATATCCCCGAGTAAGTTATACAACAGACGAATTTTTTAGAATTTTCTAATATACGAGTACATATATCAAGCGCATTGATTAGCCGAAGAAAAAGAACCGAAGAAAGGAAGATTATATTATATATTTATGACTAAATTACAGGTTCACGATTAAAAGAAATACTTGAAATCAGATATTTATTTAGTTTCAGTAAATTAGCATTAATTAATTAGGTAAACATGAACAAACCAACATGTCCTACAATTTTCACGGCCAAGATTAAATAGAAACCCTCCTAGATGGCGCTAGTATGTGTCTTAAGAGAATAATTATTGACTATAAATGAAAGTAATAGCCACAATTTAAACTAGACAAATTAAATACAAATAATTTAAACTAAGAAAATATAGCGACGCACGGCTGTAGTAAAGTGAATTCAATAAAATGTAATTTATAAATCTAACCGTGAAAATGAAAACTGTTAAGACTATGAAAACTATTTAATTTTGAATATTCACTAAAAATGGCAATATACATTGATGTACACAAAATATAAGCTAAAGAATTCTTTACAGAACATGAAGAACAAAAGAAAAATCAACAGGTAAAATGAGCTCATAACACGAGATCGAAATTAACAGAAAGAAATTTTTACAAAACATTTTTTTAGCACCGGCGTTCTGTTACAATATCATCTCCATACACTACACAAAAACGCGACCAAAAAAATACTAGAATCAAAAACTTTTTCTTTTCGAATGAACTTTGAAATGTGAGCTATCAAAATATACAATAACAGTAGACTTTATAATGAAGTTGGCTAATTATAAACACATCTAACAACTCTCGCGAGAAAAACGTACTTTTGTGTTGTTGATGTTTATATTTCATATTATATTTATGAAAAATGAATAACTTATTTTCTAAATACGAAGCCTATAATAAATAAAAGGAGTATACTTTTATTTCAGCGTTCTTCACTACACTAATAAATACAAGAGCAGGCCTTTAATATTTCGGGAACTGGCAACACTGTTAGTGTTGCCTCCGATTCGATGATGGCATCGTGAAATTGTCATTTTTGACAACATATTTACCTTGACAGTTTTACTATCCGTTTTATTAACTCGTGAACATTTTCGTGCAATTATTTTTCATAACGTTCGGCGTGGATTATCTAAACAAGAATGCATCGACGAGCTGAATTCTTTACATGGTGATGAAGCACCATCGAAAACTACAGTATATTGTTGTATAGTGAATTCAAACTTGGAAGATGAATTTCGTGAAGGTTGTCCCACAAATGTTGTTGTGTCGGAAAACATTAATCCAGTGTCTGAATTGATTATGCAAGACTACCATGTGACATACCGTGAGATTGAGGCATCTCTAGGTATTAGTAACACCAGCGTGCATGAGATCCTGCATGATCATTTAGCCGTTAAGAAGCCATGGTCACGTTAGGTACCACATAATTTGACAACCGCTCAAAAAAGGACATAGATGATGAATCTTAGATCTATACGTATGAGCCCGATAGTAAACAGCAGTCAACTGTGTGGGTATTACAAGATGAGCCCAAACCAACAAAAGTTGGTCGCGCTCGAAGCACATCAAAACAAATGGAAAAAAATCGGAAAAACCGGTCACGCTGTAACCGTGCCTTTAGAGAGTTGTAGACAAGACAGTCAATTCCGAATGGTACACAACTATTTGTTTGCCAAAAGTTTTTGAAGAAATAAGGAAAACAAACCGAAAACGACAAGTCATTCTCCACCATGACAATGCTCTTACAGGTCGGTTCAAACAATTGAATATTTGACCGGGCAAAACATTGAATTGATGAGCTATCCGTCGTACGGCGCTGATCTAGCACCCTGTGATTTCTATTTTGTCCAGTCGTGAAGAATAAATTTCGTGGTCAACGGTTTTCTATGCCGGAAGAGGCAGTTGAGGTATTCAAAACTTATATTTTGGAGATACCGTCTTCACAGTGGCAGCAATGCTTTTCGGATTGGTTTAAACGAATACAAAAGTGCATTAATTTTCAAGAGGAATATTTTGAAAGGCAATAAACCTATTTTAGATAATAAAAATTTTTTTTGTCTGCTCTTCCTCAAATATAAACGGCTACCCTCGTATAAGTATATATATGTACGTATACACGTAGTGCATATACATTTTTTAGTCTTTTCTTCAGGTTCTTACAATTTTATTAAAATTGCTAGAAACATCAAATTGAATAATAAATACAAAATTCTGTATTCATCCCGCCGCATATGTACACACGTAGTACATACATACGCATACTCGTACACACACCTAATTACAATACCGAAAGCATAAATAAGCGACGGATGGTAAATGGGAAAAAAGTGACAGCCGTGTAAATGGAGATTAGACCATGTAAGTTAGCCACGTTGCAGTGGATCCGATCGCTAAAAACAATTAGAGGATCATAATATGGCGTGTCCGACAATACGATCGCTTCCTCAACCATTAATCATCCGGTTAGACACACGGAGTCTTCGCTTGCAGGAAAAAGGAGTGCGTCTACGTGATGCCGAACTATGGTCATACGATGAACAAACGTGCGGTAGAGGGTGTGTTTACTATTGAATAATGTAAACGTAATATGAACAAACTAATCAAACGTATGTTATAGATATGTCGTTGGGATCTAATTAACTGTACCAAAGTTAAAGCCATAATATTCGATCATTAATTAATAATTTGGTATAATAATGGCACCTACGCTACAAAATGAAAAAAAATTAATGAGTTTATTATAATTCGAACATTCGGTCATAATGTTAATTAATATGTGCCTACTTTAAAATTTATTTATTAAATAATCATCTAGATACGAAGTAAACTGACGATGATAGATCGTTTTATAATTCTATTATGTTGTAATGTTATAGCATACTTAAGTAAACTTAAACAATGGATTCTACTTTGAATTCTATCTTTCAAATTTTTCGATTACATTTACGTGTAAATTGTACGACTTTTTTACTTCTTTTCCGGTTTCTACACAGTCTGTAGCAGAGAAAACCGAACTTTTTTAAAACAAAAACAAAAGCTCACTATTTTGGTAAAATTCATTTATTTTATTCAAAATAGTCACTTTCGGCATCAATACGTCTTGCACGGTCAATTGACATGTCGAATGAAGTTTTAAGTTCATCTTTGGAGGTGTCCTTCAAGATCGCTGTCAACGCCTTTTTAATGGCTTCGACGTCAGCATAAGGCTGTCCTTTCATCAGCAAATGTTGTTTGGAGAACAGATAGAAATCACAGGGGATCAAATCTGGTAAATACGGTGAATAGTTGGTTAAAATGGCATTTGTAGCTGGAATATCAGTGATAAACTTCGAGCACTAAGATGGTGTTTTATCATGTAAGAAACGCCAACTACCATTTTCACGATATTGAGAACGCACATGACGAATACGCGCCAAAAGACGTTTCATAAAACCAAGATAATATACAGCATTAACTGTTTGACTAGTTGATACAAACACTTTGTCCCTTTCGAATGAAAAAAACAAATCAACATTGTCGTCACTTTTGATTTCTCCAAACGGTTTTTTCGGTCTTTCTTCGCTTGGATGTTTCCATTCAGAGCTTTGACCCTTGGGCTCTGGATCATATTGAAAACACCTAAAATTTTTGTCCTTTCTTGGGTCTTTAACCACGTCTGTACAATGTTGAATTCAGTTAGCTTGTGTGGTTCAAATCTTGCACAAATCTTTCAATCCCAAATGCTGTATCAAAATGCGATGAATTGAATCTTTGGAAATACTTAATTCCATTCCCACGTACGTTTAAATCGGTTATACCACTCATACACACTCGTGCGTGATAAACACGCATCACCGTACATTTGTTTCATCAAAATAAACGTTTCAGTAAACAATTTATCGAGTTTAAAATAGAACGTGACATTTGCTCTTTGTCCAAAATTAATTTTTCGACCAATACGAAATACACACTGTTACTTTATGCGCAATTGCTCTGCTTTTAGTGATGCAAATATCATGATATTTTGACATAACATTGGCGAAATATCTACCTTACTGATGCATACTTTTTAATAGCTAACGCTACTAAGAATTACTATTTTAAAAAAGTTCAGTTTTCTCTGCTACAGACTGTGTATAATATTTATGGATCTTAACATTTTTTTTACATTTAGCATTAATTTAACTAAAAAACTTAAAAAGTATTTCGCTTGCTGTTTCGGAAAACTATTTTGAATAAACCTTGTTTGTGTATAAGTATAATTATGAAATATACATACATATTGTGGTCATAAAAACATCTTTAGAGAGTATTTAATGCATTTTATTTTATCTTATGTATATAGCTTCCGTTTTTCTATTTAAATCTTTGGAAATATAGCCCAATCATTAAAGGCTACAGAAAATTCTATAGTCTGTCATATACGAGATATGGTTATTCAATTTACAGGAACTACATTTAAAAGATGAACATATGAGACGATATATTAGATGCTAATGTCGTCTTTAAACCGCTTTTACATATATCTTGTACACACGTAAAATTTAGTTTATTATATCTAACACTTCTTTAACTCATTTTCTGTGCTCAGTGGCGACCATCATGTTTTGGTGTTATAATAGTCTCAGTCATGATATTTATTCACTAGAAGTGTGAAAGAATAAAAATTAACTAATCTTCTTCAATAATTCAGTTTCTAAAAATTACATTGAAAATGAAAGAGACAAACGAACACGTTTTTTGGTAAAATTATATCCGTTTCTTTACACTTGCCTGAGTAGGAGTAGTGCACGTAAATAAGATATCTATTATCTTCACATTACGTATCTATGAAGGGATCTTTACCATCAATGCATCTTTGAAGTCAATATTTCCATTTATTAAATGTGTTCTGTCGAGCCTCTAAAGCCAGGCTCTCAAAAAATGTCATAATTTCAGAATGAATTTCCTCTTCAGCAGAAAACCTTCAAATCCGTAGATACTTTTTTAAACAGAAGAAGAGCTGGAAGGTACACGCAGCCAAATTCGCTAAATACGCTAGATCAGTATTAAGACTGCTAGAGAAGTTGACGGTTCCAATGACATTTAGGGCGGTGCGGATTTTAAATAATTTCTCGTTTCGGTGAGGTAAACTACCCCTCGTCATTATAAGAGAGTAAGTAGCGTTGGTTTTATACTTCAACACTGAAGGGTACAGAGTGTTAGTGAGGCATAATATCGACACTACTTCCTCTGTAACAGGGACGAAGGGGTTGTAACAAAACATGGAACACTTTTTTGTTGCCGTGGTTGTAATAACACAAAAAGCATTATGGCCCAGTCGACAATTTACTATAAAAAGACTAGTAAGTTCTGTATTGACAGATCTACTACTTCTGGAAGGTACTTACAATTAGTTACATACCATTGAGCATTTACTGTCTTCTGTTCGCCAAGTTTAATAGCTTTGGCCGAATCTATACTTCTACAAAATACTTTTGGTTAAGCCTTGTTAGTTTGCCAATACTTGGAGTTGAATTCTAGGTCCAACTTTATTGAATAGTTGGGAATGATATCGTCTGCTACTATTTTATAAATAATTTAAATTAATTGTTCATTGAGAAACACGGAATACCGGCCATCACCGTCTACGGCGAGCGCTATAGGTCGATGATTATCAACTTGGATGGTATGGACGCCAAAGACATGGGGTTTTAACAGGACGGCACTACATGCCACACAGCTTATGCCACATTGGACATTCTGCACGAGCAATTTGAGGGCATGGTTATCTCACGTGAAGGTGATGTGAACTGACCACCGAGATCGTGCGATTCGACCACGTTAGACTTTTTCTTGTGGGGTTTTCTTAAGTTGCAGATCTATGCGAATAAGCCACAAACCACACGGCCCTGAAAGCCAACATAACCCATGCCATCGGTAAAATTCAGAAATTCAGACTGATTTATGCGCCAGAGTCATGGAAAATTGGACATTTGGGATGCGCGTCACCCAGCGAAGCCGCGGCGGGCATTTGCAGGATGGCATCGATAGGCTTTTCAAACGAATAAAAAATTTCAATCATATCTCACACACACATTGTTTTATTTAAAGTTAAAGATAGGATGCGTTTAATGAAAGACCCTGTAGTATGATGACCTTTATAACCACACATCCTACTTGTAAATGAAACCATTCTGTAAATTATTGAACGTATGTATATACTTCATGCATCTTTTGTGTTATGGAGATTCTAATAAAATTATACAATTTAAACTTGCTTTACCATATGTGGTGTATAATTCAACTATACAATAAAACAAAAATTACTATGTATGTAGGTACAACGGTATAGAGTAATATGGACATGTTAATGTTCTTATAATATGCCCGTCGACTGTCTATCTCGCGTTGATGCAATGAAATATGATAAGTGTTTTATTTACTAGGATATAAATTTTATGACGGCACACAACTAATATTACATGTCAGTTTCAGATTACCGCCAGAAGAAGTGGAAGAAGACGAAAGAAGATTCTTTTGCATCGGAATTATTAATCATAAATGTCGAAGGAATAATATCCAAGGCAACTTTGATTATTATGCGCCTACTTGTTCTTTTTAATTCATTCTGATATTTGTTCAAGGCTTTCGAACTACAATATTAAACGTAACAAAATATAATATTGGTGACAGTGACAGTCTATTATTATGAAATTCTCGTTATTAAATTAGAATTGTGTAGTATATTACATTTACATATTAATTAAGAATTTGAAAAAACTGAATACAGCTTTTGAAAAGAATGAAGTTCATATAACGTAGTGCTTGTTTATACTAAAGAATGAATTGATTAAATCGCTTTATATTTGATTTTTTCATGAATTAACCACTACAATCGCTAGATATTTCCATGCATTTCATAATCAGTTCCTTATAAATAACTTCGTCTTTAAAAACGACCATTCAATTTACCAGTAAAAATCGGTTTACTTATTAAATACTACTCGATTTATCTATACATGTAAGGCAGAGAGATTAGGCTCGATAATTGTACAAATATTTGAAAGTTAAATATTTAAGACAATTAATGTTTGCTTTTCCATTTCTAATTGTAGACCTAAGAGTGTTCTTTACAATTTAAGTACTGTATTTGAAGATTTTAACTTTATCTAAACTAGTTTTCTCTTTTTAGTAAAGGTCATAAATATTGCTAATACTACCACTGATTAGATTAATTGCTGTTAGTGTTTAAATTTAAGAAAATATAGTGTTAATGAAGATATTTATAAGTGAAGTATCTGACCCTAATTGACAATAATCGTCAATATGATCACATCAACTATTCAGAAGTCTGTCTAGTGAAAGCTGGAAGAATTTTATGGAAGTCGATTCTATACCAAATACAGAATCATAAATACTAAATTATAGAATCTTGTAAATGAAGATGCACACTAAGTCAAATAATAACAAATCAATAAAATTATTTTATTGGCATTTAAATTAGCTTGATCAATAAGGTTGATATATAACCCCTTTCCACAATTAACTATTTGTAAATTCTGTATACGCATTTCGACAACCAAGTTGTCATCATCAAGATAATTTCAAAGTGTCGCACCTGGTAAAACACGGCGAAGAAATTGTACGAAAAATACACTCCGTACGCGATCCGTTTGCAACGGTGCGGATCGCGTACGGAGTGTATTTTTCACACTTCGCCGTGTTTTAAGGTGCGACACTTTGAAATTATCTGCTGATGATGACAACTTGGTTGTCGAAATGCGTAACAGAATTTACAAATAGTTAATTGTGGAAAGGGGTTATATATCAACCTTATTGATCAAGTCAATCAACCACAGGCTCCATCAAATTCAACTATTTAAATTAGCGTTCAGAATATATTAGATTAATTCATTTGCTCACCATGCAATATTAGATTCTGAATAACACCACCATAACTTCATATATAGATAAGTAAAGGGTGTTTCTAATTGCGCGTTTTTTTTAAGAATAAATAAACTATAGATGGCGCACCGGATTTGCCTGGGTATGTGGGGGATTTAAGATCAAAAAAGTGAAAACTACAATCGTAGTAGTCGTTCACAAGAAAATATTGGTTTGATTCGTGAAAGTGTTGCTGAAGATCCTGAAATGTCCATTAGACAACGTTCACAATAACTTAGTGGATCAACAACATAGTGTATTTTACACAAGTATTTAGCTCTGAAGGTATATAAGATTCCAAAAACATAGGAACTGAAGCAATTAGATCATTTAAAAGGTACATTTTAAAGTTGGTGGCTATGTTAATAAACAAAATTGGCGTATCTGAGGTGAGGAAAATCCACGAATTATTCATGAGAAATCTATGCATCCTAAACGAGCTACTGTTTGGTGTACATTATGGTCAGATGATATAATTGGACGTTACTTCTTTGAAAATGCTGCTGGTGAAGCTGTAACTGACAATGGTGATTGATATCGTCGGATGATAATCGAATTTTTGTGGCCTGAATTAATTAATATTGATCTAGAGGATATGTGGTTTCAACAGGATGCCGCTACACCTCACTTTGTATACGAATCAATTGTTTTATTGAGAGAAAAGTTTCCTGGACGTGTAATCTCAAGAAACGGTGATGTTAATTGGCCACCAAGATCATGTGATTTGACATCGTTAGATTATTTTCTTTTGGGTTATGTGAAAAGTCAGGATTATAAAAACAATTCACAATCAATTCCTGCTTTGAAAGATGAAATTATTCGTGGTCGTTGGTGAGATAGAGCCTCAATTATGTCAAAATGAAAATTTTAACAAAAGAGTGGACGTCTGTGGAGCTGCAAGAGGATTCCCTTTGACAGATATTATTTTTCGCATATAAATGTCATAACTGATAATTCAATTACCACTAAAAAGTTTTTGAAAGTGAATGCAAATTATGTGTTTTATTTATTCTTTAAAAGAACTGCGAAATTTGAAACACCCTTTACTTTGTTCTTTAGCAAAACTTAAGATCTTCCAATCGGCCAATTGTTGCACTCTTATGTCTACTTGCTTCTTCTTGTTAAAATGTGCTGCTACCAGTTTGTTATACCAGGTGCCCCATTACATGATTACCACACTTAAAGATGTGTTACTGAAGCAATTTCAAGTTAAAAATATTTACTGAACATATACCAAAGACTCTATCGTATCTGAACAACTAGCGTTTGTAGTTTTAGATATCTCTACTAATGCAGGTATTATGTATCGCTGCAAACAAAGGATCTCAATGAAAATCATTTAAACAGATTCTTTATTAAATTGGTTGTTCAAAATATCCACCCAGTATACATAGTCTAGCTTTTCTTCGAATTGAAGAGGTAGCTCTGCTAAGAGTCTCAGTATCAGCACGAACGATTTCTGCTTCGTCCATAATTTTAGCAACAAGTTGGCCGTTGTCATGTTCTTCTCTCATAAATTAAATTTTTCAGTCTTCCGCATAAAAGTAATCTAGGTTATTTAAGTCTGGTGATCTTGGCGGCCAAGTAACTGTTGAACCTTTTCCAATCCATCGGTTCGTATAATTTTGATTAAGAAAATCTGTTAGTTTTCTATAAAAGTGCGGAAGTGGGTCATAGTGCTACATCCACAACCATTGTCTTACATTAAATGAAACATCATTCAGTAATGTTGTAAGGTCATTTTCCAGGAAACGTAAATAACGTAATGCCATGACACGCTCTTCGATTATAAGGGGACTAATGAGACGGTCGTCAATAATACCCTGTCAAACATTTTATTATTATTTCGAGAACGGCATTTCTTAGTTTGCCGTGGATTTTCAAATGTCCAACAATGTGAATTCCTGATGCTATTGATGCCGTTTCTGGTGAAGGAGGCTTTATCACCAAACTATATTTTTGACAAAACCCTCTATTCCTCACTAACCAGCGACTAAATTCAAGTCTTGTTGCCCAGTCGCTATGTTTAAAAGCTTGTACCGCTAATATATGGGACAAGTATAACACGAAATTTTCTCCATACTCTAGTGAGATCTACATTAATTCTGTTGGCTGTTCATCGAATATTAGTAGAAGATTCAGCGTCAATCATATTAAGTGTTACTTCTTCTTGAGCTAGTTCTTGTTATGTTACACAGGACGTTTACAAGTAACCACAAGAAGCTTACCTGTTTCACCGATGGACATTGCTAATAGTCTACAAAGAACTTTACGAGTGGGAAATCGCTGACGATTTTTAACAAATGCTACTCATCCATTTCCATGACACAATCTATAAACAAAGTGAATATCGGCGTATCCTTCATTCGAAAATATTTGCATATTTTTAAGAGTAGTCTAATGTAACACGAAAAATAACAGTGAATAATAACTGATGTATGACAGCCACTCCGACTTTTTAATAACAACAAAATCAACAAAGATAGATAATATCTGCATTATTAGGGTTATCTAAAACTTCGAATACTTATAGCTCAGTTACGATACAGTTTTAAACAAAACTTCATTAGATATTTTTAACTTGAAATTGTTTCACATTCTTAAGCTGTAATAATCATGTCACGGGACATTTGGTATAAATGTAGACCTATGTATATCTGCCGTTTTTGCTTTTACATGTTCAACAGACTGAAAATGTGTTAAATTTAATGTACTTTATACTTCAGGGAACAGGTGGAAGTCACATGGAGCAAGATCTGGCGAATACGGGGGATAATCAAGCACAGCAATACGCTTGTCCCCTAAAAACTGCTTCTCAGATAGGGCATCATTTTTGCATAAATTTTGGTCATGTTTAATTCATCATGCAAACCATTTACCAGTTAACCATTTACCATATCGGCAATCATCTGAATGCTCAGACGTCGGTCTCTCCACACAATTTACCTAATTTTCTGAACGTTCCCTTCAGTTCTCGCAGTTACAAGTCATCATCTTCTACCTTCTACCGACCCTCAGAAAACCGTGTGTGCCATCCAAAAACTCGCGCAAGTGACATAATATTATTACCAAACACTTTTAACATTTGTAAATACTCTTTTGGCGATTTTTTTAATTTGTCAATAAATTTTATGTTAATTCACTGCTCGATTTTTGTGTTAACCATTATCACGGCACTAGTAAGTAACAGTGTCCTCTATAATTAAAGCTCGAAGGTAAACTAAGGCAGACAGAGAAACGTAACTATGGGTTGTAGCTTGCAAAGTATCGCGGACAATGATATTCCAATGCCCGATGCGGCTACGCGATGGAAGGAGCATAGTCTCGTTATTTAATTGTCATACCTCGTATATACATCGTAGAAGATTAACTACTTTATATTTACAATAGTTGTAGTTTAATTGGATAATATTATTTAGTATAGGATTGTTTTGTTCTAAGATAATACAATATCTTAGTATTTTAAGGTATTTAGCTTCCGCAACTCTACTATTATTCGTTTATTGTCTTGTCGACAGATTATAAATAAATTAAGAGAGAACGAAACTTTTTATTTTTTCAACAAAAACTTTGTATATAGCTGTTTGCCAAAACAACTAAATCCGATCCGTCAATTTTTGTTCAAAGAAACAAAATTTAAGGGCTTTCTCGAGTACAAAAGATTTCGATTAGTTGCAACTATCATGAGTAAAACCAATTATCGTATTTGCAAACAATGCCAAAAATATTGGCATTGTTAACGTGATGTGATACCGAAAAGAAGTTATGCATCAAATACTGTGAGCAATTTGATAACTGTGCCTTGATATCCTAGGACAATTCTATTACAATTTACCAACATACGCACTTTAAAGAACTGAGGTTGGCGAAATTTCGAGGCAAATATTAAGACAAGAACAAAATTAAATAGAATCAGCAATGAGAATGAATCTAGATATTATAATTTAAACAATAGAGAAAGAGTAATTGAAGTGATAAAGGCACGTAATCAGGATGCATTACACTGACTAATAAAGAGAACAAAGTAGATCAAATATAACCCGGTTGAAGAAAACAGAAGAAATCGACATAAATAGAATAGTATTTGAAAGAGGGAAATAGAAGGTAGGGACCAAAATAAATAAAACCGAAATGTAAATTCTATGTTTGAAAAGGTAAAGTTCAGGGGAGATAGAAGAGGAACAAAATGTATTTAGAGATTAATTCATTAGTCGACCGAAAGGAAACAACTACATTATTTAAATGGCAGGTAGAAAAGCTCATAAAGACAGACAAATGTGTTGAAAATACAATTTTCTGGTTGTATATAAATTCTAGCACATATCTAGCGAGTTATGTAATTGTTGAATAGAGAGTTCTTAAATTGATCCTTTTGCATTAAAAACAGTGGCCTTAATATTCAGCTTTGACAGATCCAGTTCACATTTATAGGATTTATCTAATTGATTTTAAAGTTTAAATAAAAAGGTTCAATTCCATATCGTCCCAGTCATCCTCAAAGTAATAAATTAATTAAAATAACTGGGTCAATTAACATTTCAGGTAAATTAATCAATCACAATGACTAAGACGAATTACACTACATATTTTTTTATTCTTTCGTGTAGTTGCGCATATACGAGCATTATTATACAATATTACGTCCTGTGCGCAGGTAAGTGCCATAGAATTGTGTTGGTTTTGTTGTTATTGGCGCTACGAACATGTGTTATCGTTACTCAACAAAATCTCGTGAGTGGCATGTCATATTTTATTAAAATGTCTCACGTATAATATATACACATGCATACATATACATATACTACATTAAATCGGTTGTGTATGCGTGCATATGGTTTGTCTCGCTGATAGAGTTTTTACTATGGCTATATGCAGTACAAAAACGGTTTTATTAATTGAATTATAATTGGATAAGCTACTGACACGACAAAAAATATTATATATGCTAAATGCTGTTAATGGAATATGTATTTTGACTATGGCATACCACATATTTATTAATTTCTTTCTGATGCATTGCTTTTTAATAACGTCGTCTTTCTTCATATGAATGTACGTACATATGTATATGCTTATATAAACACAGTAGATAGAAAAAATATTTACACACCACATAATCCTAACATGTTGCTACTTGTCTTTATTAAAAGAAAATAAATAAAGGTATGCGTGAAGTACTGTTTTCACAGCTTCCGAAATGTAGGTAAAGACAAATTCATAAGAGATGCATTCAAGTTCTAAAATCTCGTTTCTTTTTCAACATATTGTTAATGTCTAGCATGCTGTAACTTCTATCATTTAAATTAGTATAACCTGTCTGTAGTCGTATATTTTCCAAATCGTCGAAGTTATATTTATGGGGCCACCGAGAACGCTTCCAAAAGTCTCCCTCTTTGCACGAAGAAATCCTAAGTTAGAACTTTTTCTCTTTCGAAGAGAAAGAGAGAGAAAGGACGTCGTCTTAATGGAAATATACACATGCAACCCTTTCGACCGTCTTGCAATGTTGGAAGAAATTTTATCCTTAAAGCGTTTTCATAGAATGTAGCTGTTACTATAATGCTCTTAATAATGCGTGTGATTACGAATTCATTGGTCTAAAACATGGTCACTCATTTTTAATGCATTGGCAGTTATTTAAAATTTCTTCGATGGCAGTTAGTTGGTGTGGTTCCGTTGCGCCAACCACTGTTTCCTTTCAGAATTCGAGACCGACATTCGTCTTTTATCTATTGCGACAAATGATGACTAAAAAGTTATAAATCATGCTGTCAACACTTGTCAACATCGCCTAAAAAATTGAATGAACGAAAGGGCATCATTCTTATTATCTGTGCAGCTTTGGGTTCATTGTTTAGTATTAAAAACATTCTCTATGAAGAAGGTTTTCGTATTCTCAAGTCTTCGTCCAGGACGGTGCATATAAATTCCACAAAATTCATCTATAACAATGTCATGCATCCTTCATTCAATTGATGGCAAGGACAGAAAACCAATGATTACATGCAGTTTTTGTACATTAAGCGCTACTATTTTAAGTATTGAAAATGAATCACATTCAAGCAGTAGCTAGAATAGGCAATGAACTCTGTACGCTGTACGGTGCTGCCAATTTGCGAATAAAACAAGAACCTTCAAGCTCAGAGAAAAAAATTAGGAGACCTTAAAAGTTGAAAGTACTTCGTGTGTCCATGTGATGTAAATGCTCAATGAATCGCATAGTAATTTTTAAAGATATTTTAACGTCCGAATTGAATTATCGGCTGTCTACTGTTTGTTGTATTGGTCAAACACGTGAAAATCGAAAACATATCGAAACTGTAAGGTGCCTCATCTAAAACCTTCCGGGGAGTACGAGCAAGCGAACTTAAACTTCATGGGTTCCAAGAAGGCGAGCATTATAATACAGAATTATGAGAGTTTCTGCGAGCTCTCCGGGACATTTATCCTAGATGCTAGCATATAAAATCTACGCAATCCGCGGTTACACTGTGATTATTTTCTAGCACGTGTTTCGCTAAACTGAATTTCTATGGTCGATTAAACTTAGAGAACTTGAGAAATACAGTTTAGCGAAACTCGTGCTAGAAAATAATCATTGCGTAATCACGGACTGTCTAGACTTAATCAAAAATATAAATACTTATTGTGAATTAGATAGCTATGAAAGTATATTCATTACTAAAAACAAAAACCATGTATTAGACATAGATAAGGGTATGGCAGTATACTCTTGCCTCTTCTTGGAAAATAAAACTTTTAAAAAAATTTCTTAAATGTAGGACGCCGATTTATTTTGAGCAAGTTTTACCGCGGATCCAGGTGCAACACTGGTTAAATATCTGCTAATAATGACAACTTAGTTATTGAATTACGTAACAGAATACGAAAATTGACGTGGTAAGGGGTTCTATTTACCTTTCTTAATTAATTCAATAGTAACCATAGTTTCTATAAATTCACCATCTAATTTTGTATTTGTTTATTTTTTACATAAAGTCACAAGAGCTTATGAATGTTTTTAAACATAACTAAATATTATGTATTTTGTATGTTAAGCTCCTGAAATGTCAACTAAAAAATAAAATTATCATGCTTTCGTTTGATATAAAATGTTCAAAAAAAATACACATGGCAGCGGTGGGATTCGAACCCACGCCTCCGAAGAGACTGGTGCCTTAAACCAGCGCCTTAGACCGCTCGGCCACGCTACCTTGAAATCTAAGTTTGTATTTTCTAGCTATAAATACTGAAGCCTAATAATTTTTCTATTTCGAAAATACACAAAAAGTATCTTATTTTATATTAAGTGCAATAAATTAACATCATATAGTCTAATTATACTTAAAATTAAAAATTATCATTCAGTATCGCACTTGGCAGAGAATTAATCACAGTATCGCACTTGGAACCACGGCATAAACCACACAGACACAAAGTCCGCACCAGACTTAAATCATAGAACGCCAAACACATACTATAGTTGTTCCAATTGCGACACGGTGATTAATTATCTGCTGATGATGCCAACTTGGCAGTCGAAATACATATACAGAATACGAAAATTATTGTGGAAAGGGGTTATATTAACGTTAACTAATTGATTTATTGCCTGGGGATTGATATTATATAATATACTGGGTATCTAGCTTATAATGATAAATAATTTTATTTAATTCATTAAAGATCGTGGCATCTATTCAATCATTTCATCATTACACATAATAAAAGAGACTCAACTGACTTGTCTTGCAAAGAATTCTTTTCAGCATTCGTTTCTCTAATTAACATTTGATTGAGTTCAACTAGTTTGCGGACTTGAGATATTTATAATTGCGACCAAATCAAGAAAAGAAGCTATGGAAAAGTGTTTGATTTCTTAATATGAACATTCACTAGAATTTGTTTCCGTTTCAGCGTATTATATGGAAGATCACAGAATAAAGGGTTTTGTATAAAAAAATTGTCCACGTTGTGCCCAGTAGTGGTGACTTTAATTAAAATCTAGAAAAAGGATGACGTGCGCGTTCATCAAAAGCTCACAGGCACGTTATAAATTTTACAGGGCGTAGGTTTTGTATTGCACGGGTAAGTACACACACAGAAACAGAGTGAGAAAGAGAGGGAGAATGGAGCGTCGTTTGATGTAATTTTTATCACCCGAAAAACTTTTAATTTGTAATAGACTTTTTCGAAATACCCGCGAAATTGGCGTTACGTGCTCATCCCAACTTCGATACTAAATCTGTCGGAAAAGTACTCGCATTTTTCAGTTGGTAGTTGAATTTAAATCAGGACGACAAACATTTTTTATAAATTTCCTCGTAACGCCCGTTTTTTTTATTGCCATTACCTAAACCAAACTTTAGATCGGCGACTGTCCAAAAGTTAACATAAATTAAATATTACTGTTGGGGAATATGATGAAGAAAGACGATTGAAAGTAAGGGAGACAGCAAACGTAAAAAATGTCGAAAGTTAATTAGTACGTGGAGAGTTATGAAAGAACCATTTATTGATAAATTAAAGATAAGCGCTCTAATCTCTACGTAGTGTATCTTCAGACCTGGTGATTTAAAACATACTGAAAGTAAAAAAAATGATAATAAATGATTTGTGGTAGCAATTACGTTGAAAAATGTGTTTTATATACATATATGTGGTCTCCACTATACAAATAAATTAGCAGATACTTATTTTTATTAACTAAGACATGCGGCATGTAGACAACTCATCTTACAACACATACCTTCAGCAATTATTTCCATTTTTATAGATAGTAACGGTTGTTTTTTAAGAACTTGAGAAATTTCAATGATAATACAAGACATAAATATTGTTGGAATGAAATTTTTTTTATTATAATCTGGTAGACGATTTCATAGCATTTATTTTTTAAATATGATTTCCGGCATACATCCGCCGCAGCTACGAGTTACATGCCCCATTCAATCAGTCCAATTTTTGACTACTTTTTCCAATAAATCTGGCCGTATGGCGTCAATGGTGACTTGAATATTGGCTTCCAATGCGTCAAGAGTTGCTGGTTTGTCGGCATAAACCAATGACTTAACATAGCCCCATAAAAAGTAATCCAGAGGCGTTTAATCGCACGAACAAGGAGTCGATGAACATGACCACTTCTGGAAATAAAGTTGTCACCAAGTTGATTTTGCAATAAATGGATTGTTAAGCACACTGTATGGCAAGTTGCGCCGTCTTGTTGGAACCAAATGTCGTCGATTTTTAGCTGAATAATTTTTGGAAACAAAAATTCAGTCAGCATGGCTCGATAGTGCTCGTCATTCACCTTAATGATAGCTCCTTCCTCATTTCGAAAGAAATAAGGAGCGATGATGCCGTCAGTGTGTAAACCGAACCAAACAGTCAATTTTAATGGATGTAGTGGTGATTCGTTAAAGGCTTGGGGATTGTCTTCGCTCCAAATACGGCAATTTTGCTTACTGCTTACTTTATCTTGTTGATGGTTTTGAATCGAGAAGAGTAAAATTAGTGCGAAAACAATCAATAACTGCACGAATTGCTTGGTCACTAGGCCGTTTATGTTGACTGTAAAATGGACGAAGCGCTCTACGCGAACAGATTTATTTTTTTTAGATCTACACCAATCAGTCTGTGCTTGTGTTTATTCTTTGGATTATAAATGTTGACTTGTTAACTTCCTTACATACAGATATTTGTGTAAAAAATATCTACTGCAAATGGTTCAATGCCTAATTCTTCCAAAACATCTCTATTAATGATACTCATACTCGCCTCAGTTAAATTTTATGTAGTAATTTTGTTTCGAGTACAAGTAAGTTTTATAGGTAGATTTTCCTGGTCTTGGGTCTAATTGAGGACTGTTAATAATATTTATTTAATTAATAATATTCATTTAGTTGTACCTAATAATAAAAACCAAAAAAGTTAAAACGAGATGGTACATATATGTATGTATGTACGTAATAAAATTAAAGTTTAAGTTAATTGATTTGAAAAAAGAATTTATAACTAATCACATGCCTTCGCAGTAAATATTTCTAAATTTACGTATTTGGAATTTTTTCTTAACATTATTTCTGATCGATAAAAAGTAGTGTGAAATGTGTCAATATAGGTTGCGGCAATTTCAGAACGCAGAAAGCAACTTTTCAGTGTGGTTATAAATAAGTTGGAGCAAGAACGTAGCAAAAACCGAACTCTTTCCAAATGAATTTGGTGATAGATATCAGGTAGATATCATATCTTGTTTATTGAAAAGCATACGAGTTATAACAATAAAAAGTTTGTATCTCTATACTCTTTAATTTAAGTCAAATGAAGCCATCAAAAGAAGAGGCTGTCGACTCACGGAACATTTTTGTTTTTGCTGGATCCATGGTCTACTGCTAAATACTTTCAGAATATACGTGGGCAAGGTGAAAAGTTCTCGTCCTGACAATGAAAGACTGCGATTTAAATTTAAAAAACGATTTTATTTTTCTACATAATCTCCCTTGAGTTCTACACACTTAGTCCAGCGTCAATATTCCTTTCCGGAAATGAGAATTTGGAAGGCTGTCAAAATATTCTTCTACGGTCCTTTCAACTTCTTCGTTGGATGTGAATCGCTTTCCAGAAACAATTTTTTTCAAATTTGGGAATAGATGGAAGTCTGAGGGTGTCAAATCAGGATAATAGGGAGGATGGCCGACCAAATCGTATCCCAAATCCTTGTGTGCGGGTGCGTTGTCCTGATGAAAAATGATTTTTTTCTTCTTCAAACAAGGCCTCTTCTTACCAATTTTGGCATCCAGTTGGTCAAGAAGGTTAGAGTAATATGCGCCTGTAGTTGATCTGCCTTTTTCAAGGTAATCAATTAAGAAGATTTCTTTTGCATCCCAAAACACGCTGGCCATGACTTTTTCGGCAGATGCGATCGACTTCGCTTCCTTTGGCGCTGAACCACCGGCTTCCACCTACTGCTTCGACTGCTGTTTCGTTTCTGGCGTCTATTGGTGGACCCATGTCTCATCCATGGTGACAAATCGCCGCACAAAATCGGTCGGATTCTTATTAAAACGGTCCAAAAAATGCTCCGAAAATCGTTTGCGCATTTGCTTTTGATCGACATTCAGCAAATGCGGCACCCATCTTGCGCAGAGCTTTCTCATCTCTAATTCTTTGTGCAAAATGTTTCGCACCCGTTCTTCCGATATCCCCACAGCCTCAGCTATCTCTCTCACTTTCACTCGTCTTCCAACACAATAACATGTACTTTTTCGATGATTTCTGGTGTAGTTGCGGTTTTTGGCCGTCCTTCACGTGGGTCATCTTCGAGGGACGTACGACCACGTTTAAATTCAGCTGCTCACTTTTTAACTGTTGATATCGAAGGAGCAGAGTCCGTACACTTTTGTCAACTTGGAATGAATTTTCATAGGGGTTAAACCATCCAAAACAGAGAATTTTATAACAGCACGTTATTCAAGTTTATCCATTTAAAAAAATAATACGCACGACGTCTACTACAAAAATTCTTGCAAACGAACTACTCGAGATCAAGTTGAAAGTTTTTATATGAACTAAACACACATGCAGCCACGCAGGAAACATAAATTTCTGTTAATTGTAACGCCATCTCTGTGTCAGGCCGAGAACTTTTCACCTTGCCCACGTATCTCGTATTATAGTGATCAGAATGCTTTTGGGTTCTTATTTTCTGCAACAGGCACATAATAGAAGAATGTATTTTGTAGATATACCAACAATAATTGAGAACATTAAAGCTACTATTATAATTTTCCAACAAATAATTTTCTAATCTTACGTAGAGCTTCTATCGATAATTTCATTTAATGTACATTCCATATGAACCTTAATACATTATAGAATCACATTTAGCTTGATGAATTGTTCTATTATTTATAACGATAACGGTTAATGTTGAAGGTAACAGTAAAAGTTGATTTGCTAGATGCGCCGGTCAATAAAATATTCACTGAATTTTCTTCACTTTCTGGAGATGGATGCTTTGAACTTTGATCTTCCGTAAATGAGAAACAATTAAGTGAATAATGTCGTACAATCTTCTTGAGAATTAAAGAAAAATAATAATATAATAAGGAAAGATTTTCAATTAGATTCTTGGCTAGCTGTAAGCTGTTTTGCGGTGAATACAAGAAAATGTATATTTACGATGTCGTAATTTACTCTTGTGACTTATTGCTTATTACTTACTTTCGGAATCTTCTTGCTCTTAAACGTTTTAATTATATTCTTGGGTAAACATAACGTGTTTATATGGTAACAATTTACACATTAATAATTTTCTACACTTCATTTTTGTAGATATAGATAAGCATTATAATTATGCCTATGAATCGTATATATATTGGGTCTGGGAAAAAGTTCGTGGCGTTTTTCCCGATAGATGGCATTGGTTGCTGATAACTAAAGAACAACAAGTCACAGCGACACCACCGAGGGCTCGTTTTTTAGATGACCTTCCGAACGTTAGTTTGAGCGTAGAAACATTGCAATCGGTGCAGTGGTTGGAAAGTTATTCGCATTTGAAAATGGAGAAGAATAATGAGAAATTTCGCTATATTCTGCAATATTATTATGATAAGGGGAAGAACGCTGCGCAGGCTTGTGATAAAATTTGTGCTGTGTACGGTGAAGGTACTTTATCGAAATCTGTTGCGCGGAAATGGTTCGCTCGCTTTCGTTCTGGAAATTTCAATGTGAAAGATGAGTCACGCTCCGGTCGTCCAATCACTGAAAAATCTGATGAAATTCTTGAAAAAGTCCAACAAGATAAGCATATCAGCAGTGTCGATATTGGCATGGAGCTAGGCATTGACCACAAAACTGTTTTGAACCATTTACACAAAGCTGGTTACAAAAAAAAGCTTGACCTATGGGTTCCTCATGAGTTGAGCGTGAAAAACATGATTGACCGAATTAACATCTGCGATGCGCTGCTGAAACGGAATGAAATCGAGCCGTTTCTGAAACGTTAAATAACCGGAGATGAAAAATGGATTACGTACGATAATCGGAAGCGTAAAAGATCGTGGATAAAGGATGGTGAGCCGTCACAAGCGTTCGCTAAGCCAACATTAACGCCAAAAAAAGTGATGCTGTGTGTATGGTGGGACTGGAGGGGAATCGTCCACTACGAGCTACTTCCAACTGGTCAGACGATTGATTCTCAACTCTACTGTGCACAACTAGAGAGATTACGCCAGGCGATTGAAAGAAAACGGCCCGAATTGATTAATAGGAAAGGTGTTGTCTTCCATCATGACAACGCCTGACCACAAACTTCTTTGATGACCCGTCAAAAATTGAGAGAGTTTGGTTGGGAAGTTTTGATGCACCCACCTTACAGTCCGGATATAGCACCCTCTGACTATCATCTGTTTCGATCTCTGCAGAACTCTCTCAATGGAATTAAGTTGGTTTCAAAAGAAGCCTGTGAAAACTACTTGATTCAGTTTTTCGACCAGAAACCACAGAAGTTTTTCACCGATGGGATCATGGATCTACCAAAAAAATGGCGAAAGATTGTCGATAATAATGGAGCATATTCGGTTTAAATGAATTCGTCCACGCGCCATGCGGGGACCAGTTGAATTTTACTGAAAAAACGCCACGAACTTTTTCCCAGACCCAAAATTTAATTAAATTTGGTGCTTCATTTCAACTTACTTTATTAAATTAAATGTCGAAATTTTAAATGGAATTGATAGGTATTTGTGCATTAAATATTTATAGAATCGTAATTTTAATGAAAGCTGAAGATGAATGAAGTTTTACAAATTGTAACTACTTTTACTATAAAGTAAAAGTTTTCTACCTAATTAATAATGAATACTAATAATAATATTCTTTATTGCCCATTAGGACAAGCCATTTACAGGATAAAATCCAAGACAGTAAGTACAGTAAAGCAAAAATAAAAAAAACAAAAACAAAAAGAACCATTAGTGGATATATTAGAGAAAATTTTTAAGTCGTCAGCATATGCTATGCCTTTAAAAGTCAGACTTTGAAAAAGGTCGTTTATGAAGACATTAAATAGCAAAGGTCCCAAAATAGATCCCAGTGGAATGCCAGAAGATACAGTGTACACATTAGAGGAGAACCCATTATACGATACATAGTAATTTCTATTGTGCAAATAAGAAGCTATTACATGTCTTGACACAATCCAAAGCTGGCCAACTTAAGAAGTAAGAGCGAGTGGTTAATTGTGTCAAAAGCCTACGCGAAATCAGTGTAAACGACTTCAACCTGTTGCTTGTTGTCCAAATAATTTACTAATAAATTGCGTTATTTCCACTATGTTGGAATATGTAAACAATATGAACTTAACACGAGAAGCTACATTTTGATTTTGTCAAGAAGAATTGGAAATTGTGATGGTTTAGCGATGACGCAGTTTCTAAAAATTAGAGATAATTATTCTGAAGGGAATCCCTCTGTAGAGAAATCGTTCTTGACAATGCTAGTGTCTATTTCATTTTTACTTGAAAATTTAGAGTAAATATTGGTAATGGAATTGAGAGAAGAAGAGCGTCGATAAAAAGTTAAAATAATAATAATAATAAAGTATTTATTGCCCAACAGTATACATATACTAATAGCAGGACAATGTAACTACAAACGTCAAAATCATCAATAAACAAAACAAGAAGTTTACATCTAAAAAACTAATTATTAAACCCTACAGTTAACCATTACAAAACTCAACACACATACATGCATACATCTTGCGGCACACTAAAAATATTTTGCAAATCCTTAGCGGAACAACTGAATATATATCAATTACCAAATTTATTATATGAAGTACAAATCAATGAAATGGGCGATTTAACAAATATATTAGTGCGTGCTGGTGGAGTAAAGAAAGTCTGAACATTCCGAGCAGCAAGACGCGGCACATAGAAGTTGAGTCCACCCAGAAGCTCCGGGGAATCTGTCAGACCATGGATTAACCCATGCAAGAAAGACAAACCGGACATAACACGTTTCATCTCCAATGAAGCCATGGCAAAAATACTCAATGAAGTGTCATAGGGAAAAATCTCTAAAAAAATTTTTAAGATTTTTTTCTTCATAATAAGGATTCCATACTATCGAGCCATACTCCAATCTCAAACGAACTACCGAAATGTATAAAGTTTTCAATATGGATATATTATTAAATTGTTTCTCGTAAAATTTGGTGTTCCATATTTTTTTTTAATTGGTATTAGTTTAAATAATAAACTTTCAAAATTCGTCAAAAAAAAGGAAAGATGAGGTGTACAAAATGATAATTTACAATAAATATTTTCCCATTTTCTCTATATAATATTTATACATTTTCCTTTAGTTGTTGCTTTGGACATAATTCACTTGATTCTATACAAATTTTGTCTTTATTATGTCTGATGCAAGTTGTGCTGCTAATTCCATTACTCCCCGTAAATGCGAGAGCTTTCGAGTGGTGAGCGCACACGAAATTCACAATTACCCACGTATTTACAGGCCCAGGACTCTCGGCACAAAACGAGACGAACGTATCGTAGGGAAAGAAGCGAGAACAAGACAGATGATAACCTGTAATTTGTACGTCATATAAAAGGACGGTGTACATGAGGCAGAGATAAGCGAAGCGTACGGACTCATTTTTACAAAGATCCAATTAAATATGGTTACCTCGTGCCGGACTCTGTTAATAAATAAAAAGCCAGCGCCGTGTGCTCGCTTGTTTAGTTCATTGACATATAATCATCACAGATTGCTAAATTTATTACTCGCATTTCATTATTCATAGTAAAAAAGAGATGCTGGTACACGATTTGTGAACTTATCATAACAACGACGTTTAGCATAGCACCGAGCTTACTTAAGGCTTATATGTGCATGTTTACATGTGTGCGTGTGTGTGGAAAAACTATGAGGCGATGCTCTTTCTCACCTGTTAATTATAATCAAAATAATGATCATAATAACTGACTCTATGTAGACATGCATACATCGCGTATCTGCATATCGCTTTCAACTAATTGCAATTAAATGAAATAATAACCAATTATATACTACTTGTAAGAAAAAGAAATACTTTACAGTTAAAAGAAATAAAACGACTACTCCTTAAAAAATACAATAATTCATCTATTTTTCTTGCCCCAAAAAATGGAATAATGGATATCTATCGGTGTTTTTGTTGTGCCGTAATATCGAATTGAAAGAAAGAAATTATCCAAATGACTTGATATGACCTTTATTCTGTAGGTAATTTTATGCCACTTTGTATTGGAAGGATTTTAGGTATACGAGCGCCGCGAACGGTCTGAATATAGCACAGCCTGGAGGTCTAATTTTCGATCACTTTTTTAATCATCTCGGCCTACGGTGAACGTTGGCTTCCAAATTGTCTAATGTCGTGACTTGTATGTATTTCCAAAGAAAATAATGCAAAAGCGTCAAATCACACGATCTAGATGGCAACGACAGAACTACGATATTCGAATAAAATTGCACAAAAAAATTGCAAAGTGTTGTTGCTGGGTGTAGCTTTTTATGACGAAATGATAAACTTTATATTTGGGTTGCCAGATTTGGTCATCTATTGGTCGTTTATTCCCTATTGGATAAAGATACCAAAAAAGAAGACCCGCTATATACGCTTTAGGTTGTTCAAAAAGATTGTAGCTTTTGAAAAATTTATTGTCATTTAATTAATAATGTATCATTTGTATTATACTAAAATTTTATTTACTTTTTTGTACTCAAATTGATTGGTTCCAATTCCATAGTTAATTAGAGCACATCGTTATGACTTAAAATGTTCAGACGATCTTCAGCAAAATCATATATTTTTCTTGAACATTGAAACTCGTCATAGCCAAAATAAGTTTTAATTCGAAGAAAATATTTCCGTGCTGTACTCTTCCCAACTACTTTTTCTTCGTAAATGAAGTTTACGTCTCTGTTGGACTCGAATTACATAATATGTCGGAAATGCTAGCTTTCTTTCTACTTAACATTTCATTTTCTTTCACAGTAAATAAAATAATCTTCACGGAAATTATGAAATTCAAAAACTATGCAATTGAAGATTATGCTAGATTAATGTAACTCTGATATTTACCTAACACTTTTCCTTGAAATCAAAAACGCTACGAATTTATACATCAATCCGAAACGTAAGCACCATTATTTTTGTTAACATTCGGCTATCGATCGGAAAGTTGGAAACCCTGTTGTTTTTCTGTGAAGAAATTGTTGCAAATTTATTTTGTAATCTACTAAATTTTCAGCTTTTTTTCCATTAAGAGAATATGTAAAAAGCGGAATATATGTTAGTACAAGTAATAAATTGAGCTTCTGCTGCCCGAAACATCAGCTAGCTTTAAGTGAACACGGTTTAACAGACACATGTTTAAAATTTTCATTTCATACATCGTAAAGGAAACATTACATTACCTTTATTTAAAAATAAAATATTTGCCTTTCTTTGTGGATTAGAACCATATGGTGTTGATGATTATTTATGTTTTCAGTTACAGTTAGGGAAATTATTTTTTTCATGTTGATTTTTTATGTTTCTCGTTTCTTCGACTCTAATACCGTTAACATAGACGAAAGAATTTTTGACTTTTATTTATGTAAAAAATTTACAAAATGCAATAATGCAAAAATATGAAAATGAGAATGTCTAATATATTTGGCCATTAATTGCAATTATAAATTTTGTAACCTACGACCGGATGAAATCTGATTGTCTTTAAAATACATGTATTTTAGTATTATTAAAGTACTTAAAACAATTGAACAACAGTTATTTGATCTGAAAAATAAATAAATTCAATTACATTTTTAATGCTTTCCTAATGTTTAATTCATTACGTGAGCAAATAAGCGTTTTCTCTGTTTTAATGCTTGTCTGCAAATGTTTAGAATATGATGTCTTTACTTCTATCCTACTGGCGTCTTTTAATAAATATTCTCGCAAAAATTTATGTATAAATTGATAACACTACTTTCATCTTAGGAATTCGGTATTGTGCCTAAACCAATGCGTTGTTAGAAATAAACGAAAAAGTGATTTCTGTCAGCGAATTGGTTTAATTGACTCTGGTCCAAGTACCACGACCAAAGTTGTCATATAGAAGGCACGGTTAAAAAGTCCGACGAAATGAAATCTACGGAACGCTTAGTTTAGAAGTAAAAAACAATATAGCTCAAAGAAGAAGTGATAATAGAATATACCACCACATAATTACTCGATTAAAAATACATATACAGTTTTTCTCCAAGTATCTATCAGGTTGTTACATATAAAATGTCCGATTTTGTAAGGAATAAAAAAAAGTCTAAATTTGAAAAAATATAAATATTTATTCTACAAAATAGTCTTCATTTACATCAATAGTTTGTTGCCAACGGCCTGGAAGCTGAAAAATTCCCTTTGAAAAGAAATCTAGGTTTTGACGGCTCACATATTGCTCAAACACTGCTATTACAGACTCCCGGTCAGGGAAGTCCCTATTTTTTAAGTGATTGTCTAAACTTCGGAAAAAATGAAAATCAGTTGGCGAAAGGTCAGGTGAATAAGGTGGGTGAGGGAGAATTTCGTTTTGCATTATCATAAAGAAGTATGGGTCCGTGTCTATTGACTAGTGAGGGTTGCAAGCGGCCCAATTTTCCATGCATAGTTTCCAGTTCGGCACAATAGGACGCTGCCGTGATGGTTTCACCAGGTTGCAAAAATGAATAAGACCCTTACTGGTCCACCATACAGTCACCATAATCTTTCGCAGGTGAAGTGATGCTCGTGCATGCTGTCTTGGTGCTTCAATTCGATCTAACCATTGTCCTGACCGTCTCCAATTATCATAAAGTATCCACTTTTCGTCACACGTTACCACTCGATGAAGAAACGGTTCAACTTTCTGTCGATTAGCCAAAGAGGTAGCCACCTCTAATCGACGGAGCTTATTGGCTTCTGTTAATTAGTGCGGTACCCATTGATCGAGTTTCTTCACTTTGCCAATCGAAGAAAGGTGACGACTAATGGTGGTAATGGACACTTGAAATGTTTCTGCAAGGCTACGCACTGTTGACGACGGATTACTTTCAACTTCTACACGCAGCTCGTCGTCATTAACGGTGCTACGCGCATATGTGCGAGGCTCATTTTCCAAATCAAAATTTCCCTCTCTGAATTTTTTAAACCATCGCCGTAATGTGCGTTCATTACACGTGGTTTCACCGAACGTCTGATTAATTTCTCGCGTTGCTGCAGCTGCATTTAATCCCTTTTCAAATTGAAAGAGGTAAATTGCCCGAATATCTCTTGCCGACAGTATTTCCATAGGCGAGACAAGGACAGGTGTATTAATCTTTCCAAGAAATGGAACAGGTACACACTTCAAAATAAATACCCTTTTCTACAAATACAATAATAATTTTCACCAAAAACATATATGTACGTCTTCACACAGGTGCGATTCAGTTCAGACTGAAGGAAAAAACGGACATTACATTTGTAACAACCTGATATTAGATACTGCCTGAAAAATTTTTGTAGACATGAGTTTGAAGCATTCCGTCAAATGGCACTTTTATTTTACAGAGAGGGGTTGTAGGCAGTTTCATGTTTACGTCATATGACGGTCTGTGGCAGTAGCGGAGCTTGACAATCTCCTGGATATACATATATGATTTTGTAGTTTTTTCTTCAGAAGAAAAAGGCAATCAGTAAGGCTATTTCATATGTTTGCTATTTACTATCGGAATACATGGGATTCACGATCAAATAAATCATTTAACAAAGAATTTTATATAGAATTCAACTCTCTTGTCTTACTTTTACGGGATATATATGATTTTGTTGTTTTTTCTTCAGAAGAAAAGACGATCAGTAAGGTCATTTCATATGTTTGATATTTACTATCGGAATGCATGGATTCACGATCAAGAAAATCATTTAACTAAGAATCTTATATATAATTCAATTTTCTTAGCTTATTTTTTTGGACGTTCCTTCTTATCACAAACGTAAGTATATAATAAATAAGTGCATATTTACATAGCTCACCTGCATATAAGCTCACAATGTTGTAAATCACACTACGAAACGTTATGAATAAACGGTGTTTTTATTTATTACTTCTTAACGATAAGACGAAAAAGAAAATCGAAACGTCTAAATAAGTAATTAAAGAAATAAAAAAAGGCATTTCCATTAAAATAAAGTCAAGCTACTATCACCTTAGAATCATCTTCAGATAGCTGCTCAATAAAAAATTAAACCCTTCTAAAATCCTTGGGGAAAAATATATCAATGTAACCTTAATATCCTATAAATTTCATCGAACCATGTCGAAATTTCGATTAAAAAAAACGTGGAATAATAGATGCCTTATAATGACATGCCTATACGGGAATAAAAATTGACTTATCTAAACTAATTTGCATTTAACAAAATTAACGTAAGTGAAGTTACAGAAATGTCAAGGCAAATTATGCCAGTAATCAAAATAATTTCCGAAACAAAAACCATGACCAAATTATTCTTGCTCGTATATTCTCTTTTTTTTAACACGAAAGATAATCGCTTTAAACAAAACTAATTGTCCCTAAAAGGTCGAATGAAAGTGACTATTTTATTGTATTATTTAACGCAAATCATATGTTTAGAGATTTTACACGTCTAATAGTTAATTTAGACATTCTATTGTTAATATCTGATCAGACTTGTTTTTCTTTTTTTCGGATCGGTTAGTTTTTAAAAAAAAAGAAAATGAGAATTTAATAGCATACTTGATCAGTATATATAATCTAAATCGAAACTATTGAACATTTTTTTTTATACTTGGAACAATCGGGCCTGTTTCTCCTTTCAAAAACAAATATAATCGACTTATTTGTGGATATTTTAAATAATTATCTGCTACTTTGTGTTGAGTATGCAAGTCATTTTATTCCAGTAAACAATATGAACACCAGAAACATCCAAACGAAAATGAGAATTGATTTATCCCAGCTTATTAGCATTTAATAAAAGCAAAATGATTAGTGTGATTGAAATGTCAAGGTGACTATATACATTAATACATAAGTACGCTTGTAATCAAAATTATATCCAAAAACAAAGGCTGCGCAGAAATAATACAATACTTTTATAATAGTCGTATTTTTTTCTTCAAGAAAACATAATGACTAATAAAAATCAATTAAGTTGTCTGTTAAAGGTTATTCGAGAATAAATTTCCAGAGATTAAAGTCATTATTTCAATAAATTACGCATTTTATAATTTTTAATTGCAAATGGCAATATTTTTCCAAATATTGAAAATTTACAAATGTCTTCTATGTCCTAAAGCTATGTAGAACAACGTTAATGGCTTTTAATAAAGCTTTGCGTTTTTTTACAGGCAATAATATATATGGTGAACTGAAAAATTCGCGGAGTAATGGATAGATGGTGTGGCTTTCGTCTATTCTTGTGGCGCACCAGCAAGTTGCTGTCAAATGTCAAATTTAAAATCGCTACTTTTCACTTTTCTTAGTTTCGTTGTGAGGACTGTTTGATCAAGAGCATCTCGGAATTTTGACGAGATGGCTAGCGTTGGTATTCATGCTATCGTTAAGCTCTCACCAGCAACAAATATTCATAATGAAATGAAGGACGATCTACAGAACTGTCTCTTTCATTATTCACTCTTGTTGAATGGATGCGTGAGTTCAAATATGGCCGTACAAATGTTAAAGATGCATAACGCGGTGGAAGTCCAAGATCTGGCACTACAGCAAATTATTGATGTTATGGTATCAAAAGACCGTCATTTGAAAACGTGTAAGATAAGGACGACCATAAACATATCTTAGGCACATGTAAGAGTTGGGTATTAGTAAACTGCCCGTTACCTAGGTGCCGCGACCTTTGATTAAAAATTGATACGAATGTAATTTTCTCGTGCCTAGAGTGTTTTGGAAAATACCGAGGCAAAATTTATGCAACGATTTACCACTACAGATGAGAGTTGAGTTCATTATTCTATCCCCCGAATAAAATAATATAAACAGTGATTCTTCTCCCCCAAAGAAGGCAATAGCTATTTCGTCACTAGGAAATGTAACGGCTTCCACTTTTTTGGGACGCAAAAGATATTTTTCTTATTGATTACCTTCCAAAAAGCCACAGACGCATATTACGTGAGTCCTTCAGATAAATTAAAGTAAAGCTTTACTGAAAGGCATCCTTTTTAAACCAAGAAAAAAGTCATTTTCCACTAAGACGATGCACGGCCTCACATAAGCTTCGATTAGGCTTCGATATGTTGCTGCACTCGTCTTAGTCGCCGGATTTGGCCGTCGAATTGCCACTTTTCTCTCTTTTCAAAAACAACATAAAAACCATCTTCAAATCACATTCCAAATTATCTAATAAAGCGGTCTGTCGGCACTCGTGTTTCAGAGCATGAGCGTTGTACTAGGTTGCTACACGTAGTCGGTTCTGCACTTGCCGAGCATAGGCCGGAAACCGGGCACCACATCCAATTTGATTCTACCAAGATCCTATCCCGTAATAACCATTACTATGGTCGCAAAATCCGTGAATCTCTAGAGATCTCTAAGCACCCCAATAACCTTAACCGTGATGATGGCTACCCACTACACAGCATCTGGCAATCCTGCATCTCCAAACAACTCAACCGCAACCGTAACGCTCCATCGACCTATGACCCATTACCCATATATAAACCCGTCCACCATCGACTTACACCAGTTTCAGTGCAACAAATAGTAGCAGCAGTTGAGCCCTGAAGATGTCCCATAGTGGGTACGAAACGTCGGCAGTTCTGTCAGTGACGTGGTTCCAGCCCGAAAGCCTAGGAGAAGATAGTTTTTGTTCTGTAATTGATTATCTATTGGATAAGTGAAAATTATTATTATTATAACTATTATTTTATATCCGAAATAGAGATATATAAAATATGTATATATAAAAATAGTTCTGTAAATATCCTTAATAATCGAACTAGAATCAATATCATCATATATTTGATTGCGATTCAATGTTCCGGGCAATGTTTTAGGAATGTGCATGTACATATTTGTATGAACATCCTATATACAATCATTACATACACACATAATGTTTATTTCATTTAATTGATTGCCTATATCGAAACTCTGTATACGTATTAATTGCTTCTAAACGACTACGGAAATATTTTTCACGCGTAATGAAGAATCCGGAAAACTTCAGCTCCATAATTTATTAATAATTGTTGTTGTTCTACGAGTTTCGCCGGGAAACCTTAAGCGAAAAGATCGCAAATTACATAACTGAACGATGAACGGCAGATAGCTGAATAGGTAGATAGAACCACACGGGAAATATTATAACGCGAATAATAATGAAAAAAAATCATTTCTACGTATATGGGCGGGGAGTTCTAATGTTTAAGTTTCAATTAAAACAACGTAACCCTAATGACTCGACAGCGTTTACCGCATTCACGAAGATACGGCGGCGTGTCTCAATTATTGCTAACAACGTTTTATTACACGACCGTATAGATTAAGCAAATGGATAGAAAATTGGGGGAAATGTTATTATTACTGCTTTCTTGGTTAAGTGGCCTGAGAAAATGGTTAATGTAATGTTCTCTCGTAGGTGTATTATTTTAATCTAATCACAAATAGTGACAAGTTATATTTTCTTATCGTATAATTTAGAAATAGATCTTGTAATTCCGCGAAATTTGGTATAATTTCCTAGTTCGACATACGAAATATTTCTGTTTAAAATTAGTTTTTGATTACAGTACAAGAGCTTGATTAAACAAAGACTACCACTATATTCTTTGTTCAGTTGTAAATGCAATTACCGTAAGTAAAAACTCTTTTTCGTTATAGTTCCTTTGTTACGCTTACTTGTTACTTAATTTGTATTAATACCAACTCACCAATACCCACCAATTTCAATTTTATCTTCGTTATTGAAATTTTTCTTAAAGATATTGTATAAGTGCTTTTTCTACCATACAAAACACCATAATACAATATTTCAAAATAAAATTTTATTTGTACAACATAATCTCCTTTTCGACTTACACATTAAAAAATCTTTCTTCAAATGCCTATATGGTTTCATCTCTTGTCGATAATTTTCACGCTTCAAATATATCTTTGAGTTTTGGGAATAAATATGTAATAGTTTGACAGAACTAAGGCAGAGAATAGAGTGTATTATCAACCAATTCAAAATCAATTCCATTAATCTTTTGTAACGTAATCAACGACTTGTAGGTAGGAAAATTGTTTTGTGTGTGAGTAGGAGCCACACACTTTTGACAAGTTTTTCGCAGCATTTTGCGAAGTGTAATATATGTATAGGGTTTGCTTCTTTGATGTACTTGAATCCAGTTTGTCAATCTTCTGAAATTATACCATAGATGGAATCACTGTTTTGTGACGTGGTCACAGATATTAGGCTTCCAAAATGGTACTCATCTCTGACTTCTGATTTTAAATTCTGCAATCCAGTTTTTAATACTGGTGGGTGAGGTATATTGTCCATCAAGGCTGTTGTCATTTCAGCAATTTTTTTTGTCTGATAACTCACTACGTATGCGTTAAGCCGATCGTTAATAAATAAAAGCATGCTTCGATATGCTTCTGGGTGAGTATTCAAAAATTCACCCCTGCCATTATTGGTGTCGAAAAGTGGAAGAAATATAACAAAGTGTTGTTGAAGTAAACCAAAACGTATTTTTTACACTTTTTGAAAATCTTTCTTGGAAATTGGAGTGCTCGACAATGGTAAGGGTAAGGCAGGCGAACATCAATAACACAAAGAGATGATCGATGCCTTTCGCAATTGGAATATAGAAATCGCACTCTTAATGCAACTCAGATTCGAAAAGAGTTTGCTGTTGCCACTGGAAAGCTACCATTATCAAAAACAATAAGAAACCGTTTGCGTACCTTATGCAAAAAATACGGTTGGTTTGCATTCCTTTTATAGCAAAGCACAACGAAGCCCGTAGAATGTAGACAAATGAGCATATCAATTGGGGCATAATAAATGGGTGTGAGTACTAGTGACGAATTCAAATTTGCGTTGCAGTCAAATAATAGGTGTATTCTGAGTAGGAGTGAACCCAATATACGCAATAAGCCACAATTTGTCGCATAATAATATGAACCGATATAAGTACTGGAGGACATTCCTTTTTTGATTTTTAGTTCATAGAAAATGCAACTTTTACTACCCGGAGATGTCTGATTGAGATTTTAGGACTCATTGTTCTTCTCTGTGCAGAAAGAACTCATCCCTAACGAGTAAATATCGTGAACGATTGGACTGATGAATTTGGTATAGAAAGAATAGTTGCCAGTCAATTTCTCACATGGTAACCCAATAGACCATGCTCGAGATGTGAGAAAGCGTATTTTTGCATCAAATATGCCATCAAGGAATTGGGCATGGTTACCCAAGGAATTGGATATTTTACCTAAGTCATGTTCGACATACTGCTCCGGTCTATACCGTTGTCAAACGTTTTCAGATGTTCGACGAAATAATGTATATTGTAAATCTCTATTTCTTTATGGGAATCATAGCAAAAAAGCTTTTGTAAAATAATTATTTCTGTATTGCAATTGTTTGACAGATGTAGAGTAACATTTTAAATTTCAGTGTCAATAAGAAATTCAACACTTCTTAAAGTGATTCTTAATACTCGTAGGTTATAAATTCAGTTCCACTACTGATTTTTTCTAAATTTTATTAATTGAGTGAAATGCCTTGTCTACTAGAGTAGAAGAAATGGATCGTTAAGAAGTACTTAAAACGATAAGTCTAGTTCACAATGGAGGTAACCAGTGGTATGTAGCTAACTTGTTATGAGTTAGGCAATCAATAATTAATCGAATGGTTAAATATTTCAATGGACTTTAAAGTTATTGCAGAACTCCAGGGCAGTGTCGTAAGACGTCTACAGATGTCAGATATGAGCGATACTTCAAGTAAGTGGCTTTAAGAAACAGGCATTCTACCAGTTTAGAGCAAAGCAAAACCCTAACGGTTAGAAATATAGCAATTTTTGCGGGAAGTCAGGAGATAATTAATGAAGGATTGCACAGTAGAAGACTAGCTATTGTATCACTGCTTACCAGAGAACATGGAGTTATTCGACTGCGTTTTGCAAGAAAAATGTAAGTTGGATAATTGGCGGCAGGAAGTGAGTTTTGTTTTTAGACGAAATAGCTTAATTAATTTTGTGGTAGTTCAATAATATTCTGCTAAGGAATTTCTTTCGATGGTCACGCAGATTTGCTTCCTACGTAGATATCCAAGAAAGCACATATCTACCTAGAAAACATATTAGAAGAACATTTTATTTTTTCCATTCATTGGGGACAGTTTCATATTTATGAAGGATATCGTAAATATTCGGCCACCAAGAAGGCCAGATATGAACCTTATAGCATGGGGTACCTGCGAATACTAGGGAACTTGAACAAATCGTTATTCGTGGAGAATATTTGTGATAAGAGCTAGAGTAGAATCTACACGATACTGAATTTAAATTCTTACGATATAATTTTACAAAATTTTTTTCAAAATTTTTTATCGACATCATTTCCACTGAGTTGACTCTGCTGTTTATTTTTGTTATTTATTTGTTTTTTTCGATAAAACCATTCTAATTTGTTAAACATTAGTTCAAAGAATTCAATTATAACATCACAAACATAATACGATTTAAAATTTAGAAAAAATAACAGTAATAAAGAGAAATTTTCGTGATGCGCCAATTTTTGCCAGGAATTTATATTGAAACCAAATTAAATTTATTATCACGTTTATTAAGTATCTGTAACTTGTTTCTTTTTCAGCAGAATTAGAAGTACTGGAATACAGAAGTTATTCGATAATATAGAACGCGGTAAAATCAATCTAGGACGTAATATAGGAAATATAGAATTATCTAAGATAGAGAGGTAAATGCATACTTACATTGATAAACCAATAGTAATTCTGAAAAGCTTCGTTGTTTATAATTCATCTGGGAAGGTTCAGAAACACGGGTTTTCAATATTTTCTAATTTGTAATTTACATTTTACTTGTGAAATTCAGGAAATTTGTTTCTCGAATTTACTCGAGACTGCTTTAGAAATTTTTCTACAAAGGCTCTTTCTTTAATTACTTCTTAATATCAATCCTGGCTGCTCTAAAAAATAACGGTATAACATTAATGTATATTTTTTGTGATCCGTATACATAAATTAAAGTACCTATAAATTATGCGAAATTATTTAAATAGTTCTATCTAAATATAGCAACACCATATAAGAACCTGTATTTGCTTTTATCGCACTCTATCTCCTTCGTCTTCTTGTAAAACTGTTATAAATGCGGTCGTAATTTACGCTATTTGCTGAAACAATTCTCGGCCAATTAAGGCGTAGTACCAATTAAAAGTGAACCAAACAAATTGCATTTACTGTTTGCCCAAAGCGTTCATATTATGAGAGGCGTCACGTAGTCAACCAACAGAAGAAGTGAAAGAATTAAATCGAAAACAAGTGTTTCAACACTACATAAATAATTAGTATGGAAAAATTTAATTTATGCAATGCATACATGTTTCACATACCTTAACTTTGGCTTGCCCGTAGAAAAAACTGTAACTTGCAAGACTCAATCGAATTTCATGATTATTTAATAATCGTTTTGACATTCTGGAGAGAATCCCCAATATGTTATTGATATTCTATTATTAGCATAACTTGTTATCTGTAGCTTAATATGACTAAATTAAAAATATATTTATTAAAGTGTGGATAGCTGAACTACAAATACTGTATTGGTCGCATATTAAGTAATTGATATGTGGATAGGATTTTCGTAGTGAGTTACTGTATCTCCACCTTAACGAATTACTGTATTGGCTAACAAAGAAGCTCAGCAATTCCTCAGTGTGTGCCTCCTAATGGAAATACAAGTAAAATTAAAAAGTCGTAGCCTTATGATAGGATTCCTCAATTCACAGCTTGCGTTATACAATATTCAGCCCTAAGTGAATATCGAATAATTGCCGACACAACGATAAGGTTGTTCTGAAAGTCGTGAAGAATTTCTGCAACAGTTGGCGTAGTTCATTTTTGCAAGTGCTAAAGAGTATCATTTTGGAAGACATTTTTGTCATATTTTACTCTGTTAATCTATCTCGTGGACTTCCGGGGTCATTGTCCATGGTTATTTGATCTTAGTTTCGGTACTTCGGTATTTCTGTCGCTGACGCTTTATCTTCATTAATATGAGGCATCCTCAGGGTTTGTCAGCTTCTACTGCTGTCGTTGAATTGAAACAGGTGTAAGTCTGTTATGGATGGGTATGTATCGAGATGTTTCTTGTGCAGGATTAATAGGACGTTATGGTTACGGTTGAGTTGTTTGGAGATACAGGATTGCCAGGCATTGTGTAGAGGATAACCCTCATCACGGTTTAGATTATTAGGGTGTTTTGAGTAATTATATGGTGCCAGTTTTTAGTGTCGACAGACCAATTTGTTTGTATACACCGGGTACTTCTTGAGAATCACCTTCTTTTACTGAAAAGGGTTCTGGAAGCTTTGAATTGAGTTTAAAGATGGCTTTCGTATTGTTTTTAAATAGTATTCTACTGATGCGGTCAGTGATGCCTTGTATGTAGGATAAATGAGCTTTAGAAAGGGAAAATGATATATGCGATTGTATGTTGTGGAATTTTATGGTTAAGATATTGGTTTATAGTCTCTTAAATATTATGTTTGGAAAAAATGCTGCCTCTTAGGTTATTGACATGACTTAATTTCTAGTGTAGAAAATACTGCTCAAATATATTGAACATTTTTCAACTGATAAGTTCATGACTTTCTGTTCTGGGGGGTGGATAATGGGCAACAGTGCTTAAATATTGACCTAAGGTGTTGTTTTGTAGTAAATTGAATATCCGAGTGAACCACGAGACGTCTAGGAGAGGCAAAAAACCTTCTGATTCAACCTCTATAGTCAAATTTATGGAATTGATCTGGTAAATGAGGAAAACAAGGAAATTGTGCAAAGAATTCCGACCGTACGGCCAAAACATTGTAATCTTTTGCTTACGTGAGAAGAAGAAAGCACGCCAAGCGTGTAAGAAAGTTGTGTAAAGTTTACGCTGAAAATGCTATAGAAGAACGTCAAAATTAGCGATGGTTTACGAAATTTCGTACCCACTGAGATTGTTGACGGCAAAAAAAGTAAAACCCACGCCACGCGACATGAGAAAACTACATAATCGTTAATAATTAATTCTTCAAGCGTTCACGACTATAAATGAAAAGGCTATGATACGTCGAGATGCCTTATAAACTCAAAATTCACTTTATGGCGCGTATGTAGTTTACGATATATAAGATATGTTCCTTCAAAGTGAGATAAAAGCGGTCCTTTCTTGAAACGACTGTGGAATATAGCTTAAAATTGAAGTGATTGAGTTTCAAATCTGAACTGGGTTCGAATATAGTTCGGATTGGTTCGGACTAGCCTGAAATCCAAAGTTATTTCGTTTTGATCCTATCTGATCCGGCTCGTCTGAAATATATGCGAAATGTGATCCAGGCTGATCGGATCCGATTAAACATTGGACTAGGATCTAAATCACATCTCTTCTTTAAATGCCAACGCATTGTAAACTATTTATAAAATCAAAAATTAATACATATTATGTTGTTATGAACTTGGAAAGTTTCACCTTTTTGAAATATAACAAACAATTATTATTTGATGAATTGTTCATATGTTCCTATTAACCCTTAATATTACTCCGACAAAAAGTAGTACTTATACGTATATAAATATAGCGTTTACTAGTAAAAGTGTCTCTTGTGGCGGAATTTAAACATCTGCTTATGCTGGAACAATTGTCTTTGCGCAATTAGTTTGTAAATAACTAAGTTAAAGTGCTATTTCTAACTCTAAAATAATATGCTTTAATTATGAATCTTTAATATGAGGGCAAATGTTTTAATAACACTCTTTTGTTATTTTCAGGATATTTTGCCATTCTGCAGTAACTTAAAGCACATAAAATTCTGCTGTTATCTGATATAAATTAAACTTATTCTACCACTGTGTTCTGCACTACCATTGATGTTGCAATTATCTAAAACGTAATATTGTATATATATATATCTTTTTGCCCCCGTAAAAAAAACCCATCAAACAGAGTTATCAAACAAAAAGCAACTTATTTGCGGGGAGTGGTCGATAAAGTGAGCGTCGTTTTTTTTTAAATGGCTTGCCCGTCTCTGCCTGCCTGCTCGGCTGTCCGACCCCGCGCTTCATTAATTATTTAAGCGATTGTGCAATGAATAAGTTAGGCGCATTATAAAACCGTATCGAACTGGACCGCACCGTGCGGATGCCGGGCGCAGAGAGAATACTGGAAAATCCCACACGGATGCGATGGTGGTGGAAAAATCTAGTGACGAAACAGTAGAATAAAAGCTTGTGCGAGAGAGAAAGAGATAAAGAATGTAATAAAGGAGGAGAGTAGCATTGGAAAATAAATAAAAGAGAGAGTCGAAAATGCAGACCACGAACTCGTAAGCGAAGATATCATATAAAATTGAAGCAAATTGTCGAAGCACTGATCTGATTATCTCGCCGGATATTGTGCTTGTGCAGCATTGAAAAGATGACGCACGCTCTTTCCAATTGGCCCAAGAGAATTCAATTTATGAATTTGTTCTTTTTGTGTCATATGCATAACTGCTGCTTTTACAAATTCTTGTAAATGCATGTACCAATTGTCAATATACTTTTGCGTTATTTTAATATATAATTAGGTGTAAATTATCAAAAGAAGGTTCGTATGTATAACAATAGTTAAACGACTTAAGTACAGCATAAACGAAGTTTATAGTTATATATAAATATATACGATTAAGCGCACCGCGATGGAAAATTAATGAAAATGGCAGAAAATTAATTAAAACTTTTTCAATTTAAAAATCTTCACTGTTTGGTGGCTTAATTGATTAGAGCAGTCGTCCAGAAAATGATGCTTACAGGTTCGAGTCCTGTCCATTGCAGAAACATTTTCAATTAATTAGCGATGTAAAAGCAGGAAATTTTCAGCATAAATAATGTACAAATATTATCAGATCTAGTAAAAAATAGTGTAACATTTGTGATGTAAGAAAATCCTTCAAGAAAAAGTCTAACGGGTTCAAGTCGCACGATCTCGGTGCCCAGTTCATATCACCTCCACCTGAGATGACCATAGCCTCAAATCGCTCGTGCAGAATATCCAATATGGCACGTAGCGCCGTCCTGTTGAAACCACATGTCGTTGGTGTTCATATCATCCAATTCGCGCCAAAAGAAGTTGTTAATAATCGACCTATAGCACTCGCCGTTGACGGTGATGGCCTGGCCAACGTCGTTCTCAAAGAAATATGGACCGATAATGTCGCCAGCCCAAAATGCACACCAAACAGTGACTTTTTCGGGATGCATTGAACGCTCTTGGATCTCATGTGGATTGATATCGTCCCAAATACGACAATTTTATTTGTTGACATACCCAGTCATCCAGAAATGAGCCTCATCGCTGAAGATGATTTTTTGCTCAAAATTATGGTCGGTTGCTAACTGTTCTAGGGCCCATTTAGCGAACACACGTCGTTGTCTATAGTCGTTTACCTTCAGTTCCTGGGTCAGTTGAATTTGGCATGGGTGTGGGCCCAAGTCACGACGCAAAATTCGCAAAGTTGTGGTCTGCGGAACGCCGAGTTCTTGTGAGCTAAATCGACTCTCTAGGATTTTCCTGGACACTCTCACGGACAGCGGCGATATTTTCGGCAGATCTTGCGTTTCGTCGTCGCACGGGTATGAGTTCAACCAGTGGACTAAGATTTATTAACCACACTGCGAATAGTCCTCTCGGTAGAACGATTACGGCGACCATAAAATGGGCGAAGCGTTGCCCGAACAGAACACCCATTTTGATAAAACAATTTTATCATTCGCACGTGTTGTTGAACGCTATACCCATCCATGGTGACTTGAAAAAACAGACGGAATAAATGGCAGCTAATCCGACAAATGCAGCTTCAATAATATGCCCGCTAGCAACTGTTAAAGTTCGGAAGTCCCTATTGTAAGAACCGTTATATACCAACGTAGGAAGTTCTTCAATTTGAGCTTATATAAGGTATGACTTAATGCACAAAGCATGATAATTAAACTTCGCACTTTTTGTATTTATAAGATGTGTTTAGGTTGTGTTGTTTATATTATTCTCGGATAACTTTGCCAATCGATTCTACAGGAATAGGATTATTTATCACTAGGCTCGATAGATCACGTGTTTTTATTGTAAACTAGAACTAAAACTAAACTAGAAGTCAAAGTGAATGGAGTGATTAAAAAAGCGCTGAAACTTCTCAAAATGAATAGAGATTTCCAAACAAGGCCATATCAACTGTTTCAGTTGTTTTACAATATATGTCAGTATTTGGTTTAGTTCAAAGATCTCAAGTTGCGAAGCAACGTTATGGGAAATAACTAAAAAATCAAATTAGTAACAATTTTAAGAATCTGCATATCCGTTAACATTAATCATAAATAAATATGTTATGTTAAGAAGTTGTGAGTTACTTACTAGACTCAATGGAAAGGGAACAATATTTCCGAATATTACATTTGTCAAAATGCGTTGTTTAATTATTATTGACACGATTCGTAAGTTGTGAAGCTATTGGATTAGCCACAACTTTTCTGTTTTATTTTAGAATATTTATTGGTAAGGTAATAGATACTTATAGACTGCCAGTATTGACTAAAGTTATGTACACATATACATAAATACCCAGTCAGGTAGGGAGAAAGAGAGAAAAGAGAGACACATCATACGAAGATACTATAATTTATACTAATATTTACCATACCTTTTGCTAGGAATTCTCACTTTGTTTTGGAAACTAATGTATGTAAATGATATTTACTGTTTATATTAAAGAAACAGTTTTTTTCATATGTATATTTGTACATAATTTATAATAGGCAATTTACAAGCTATTGGAATTTTCCGAAATGATAATAATATTTAAGAGAAGTAAAGCCGACACCTGTGAAAACAATTTATACCAAAATTGGCAATAATTTATAGTAATCAAATAAAGGTAAAAAAATTCAAAAAAATAATTTATATAAATATCTGAATTTATCGACGATCGTACAAGTTGAAAACACCATCCTAACGTTAACTGGTCTATTACTCATCCGTGTAATTGATGCAAACAATAGTATCAGTTTGACGGGTTAACTGTGTTTGGTGTGTTTGAAATCTTTGGGCTTCATACAAGTCGAGATATAAATCATGTCGAGTCATTTTTAATACATTAGAGAACCGTTTTCTTTCTACTCGTTTCCTTTTCTTGTTCTTCAATGTGCCTTCTGGCTGTCTGTTTGCTGTAGGCCTCCAGTAACGAAATTCTTTAGGTGAACTTTTTTCAATTGCCAATTCGACGTAATTATTATAGCACGTAAATCTTAAAGGAAATGTATCATGCTTTGAAACTATCTACTTTCAAATTAAAAATCACTTTGAATGAAATTTACAGTTATTTGTAAAACAATAGTAGCGCAAATTCAATATAAAAAAGGGAAATTAAGAAAATAAGTAAATAGCGTAAAATTACTAATTTATAGAACAAATAGAAGTAATAAATATACATTTTTAAATAAATCAAATTTATGTTAAAACAAAAAATGCAATTTTAGACGCGCAAAACATGCAAACAGGACGCTATAAAGTTGCTAAAAAGTATTCGAAAGTAAGACGAATACTTGAAACATTCTAGTACTTTCTGCTTCTAGGCTTCCGGGCTGGATCCGCGTCACTTGTATATCTGTCGACGTTTCGTACCCATTTGTATGGGACACCTTCAGGGTAACGGTACCATTACTATGGTCGCAAAATCCGTGAAACTATAGAGATCTCTAAGTACCCCAATAACCTTAATCGCGATGGTGGCTACTCCCTACACAACGCCTGGCAATCCTGCATCTCCAAACCATCCAACCGCAACCGTAACGCTCCATTGACACATGACCCATTACCGATATATAAACCCGTCCACCATCGACTTACATCAATTTCAGTGCAGTAGTTGAGCCCTGAAGATGACCCATAGAAATGGGTACAAAACGTCGGCAGATATACAAGTGATGCGGTTCCAGCCCGGATGCTCAGAAGCAGATAGCATGGGCCACGACCGCGGAAGTCTACGTACCAGATTCTAATACTTCGTTGAATAATCGTAATTAACCAAAACTGTTGGATATTATCAACTAACATTTGACATCGCTCTGTATGTACCAAAGTCCGAGCAAATTGCACTAGATACCAGAGTTCTTCTAAACTTTAGGATTCATATCTGAGCGTTAAGCTGGCTATTTTATAATGTGGAACATTAAATGAAAACAAATTCCTCACACATTATCTGGGATGCTTTGGGTCATTATTTTGCATAGAAACTAATTTGTGAGTGATATAACAGACTATACGTTATGAGCCTTCAAGGCTTGTTACTCGGAACTATTATTATTTGATATTTCGATTGCATGAAGGAAAGTTCAACTACGCTCCTATCTCATAATGTGTGTTCCACTATTATCCTGAATTTTCATTTCAATTCTCAAAAAAAAATAATTCACTCCGAAGATAATAAGGGCGAAAATGCTTATAGTAGGAGTAGTTCTTTAATGAACTTAAAGCTATATAACTAAGGCATAATTCAAACAATCATTACTACATATTAGGGGCTTGTCACTTCTTAACATTATTCTAAATTACATGTTAGGTTGGAAGGAAAGTTCTATCGTATATTAAATAAACATGTAATTTAGCTTGTAAATCAAAAACACATATTCCTAAGTCATTGGGCATTTTATTTGTTTTTTTTTACTGCTATACAATTTTTAATGATCATATTATATCTCTTGGAATTGTTTTGGAGCAAAGCATTGGGGTCCCACACGAATTGACTGAAAAGAATTTGTCCGATCATGTAAGAATATGATCATCGTTTTCATTCGACACAATGTGGAACCGTTTTTGAACAAGCTCTTCACTGAAGATTAAAAGTAGATTCTTTACTGATATTAAGAGGAGAAAAACTAACAGCAAACCTGGAACGTGATCAGCAACTCTAGTATTGCTTTGTTTATGGTAAGACAGAAGAGTTCTAGTACATTACGGGTTGTTGAACTAAGAAAAAAATGTCAATGTGAATGTGTACAGCGATCGGCTTGATAAATTGCATGCAGTTATCGAAGAAAAAGGACGAGCATTAACGTTCAGAAAGGGAATGGTGATTCAGTATAGTTATACTCGACTACATACCGCAATAGCGGCAACAAAAGCTTAATGTGTTGGGATGGGTTCCTAGTCATACACCCACATATTCAACTGACATTGTAACATCTGATTACTACTTATTTAGGTCTCTGTAAAATTAGCTAAAGATTTCTTATTACCACTTTGAGATATTTCAATCTGAAATTTTGTTATCTTGTAGAAAAAAATACAATTTAGTAAAAATGAAACGCACACTTACATATTAAAATTCGAATTTATATCACTGCAATAATAAATTTATAGACAAACCGTTTAATTATCCAACTACCTTTTGATATCAATAATTGAATTTTTATAATTTAATTAGAGTAATTATTACATGAAATTTATAATACACGTAAGACAATTTACAAAGTTTATTTTATGAAAATATCAATTATTTAATATACACGGTAATGGAACAAATTGAATACTTATACCGCGGTTCAATATTTGTTCTACTCAAATGAAGAGCATGTCTGCAAATTCGAATCGACCTGTATATTTATAATAGTAGATTAACAAAAATCAGCATTACTAAAATCGTTAGATACTTGCTCAACCATGAGAATGGACATACCACGTTTCCATGCCTGAATCTCTGGGTTTTCTAGATCTAATGAAAACCAACTTATCAGGATATTTTATGCTTTGTAGTTGTGATCATGGACTATACGTTTTATGCAATGATTATGATTTCTTCTAGGAAGGTCCACCTTATTTTGGTCAGATTTTTGTCTTTTGAGCTTTGCAATTTCAGAAAATTGAATTCATAAATTGTCTACCTTTTGCTGTAAGTTTCTGCATATTACATTGTTTAATAAATTTGTTTTGTTCTGGAAAACAATTTTACAAATTTTAAGATTTATTTATAAATTATATCTAGGTACATTATAAGATATTCGTCGCAGCTGATTATGTAAGTAAAATTGCTTTTAAAAAGTTCAAGCAGTTACGTCTTGATTGAACTAAATTCAAAACTTGTAACTAAACAAATCAACAATTTATCGCCGTTAATAGATCGCCAAAATTGTCGATCGAAATGTCGATCATATACATAACATCATGAATAACAATATGATAATAAGTGATACATAATTGCTATTTAACGTCAGCGGTATTCTTTGTATTCTTTATGTTTTTTTTTCGGTCTTCAGGAGATCGTCTTGTTACTTGGAAGTGGACCACACAATTAACAGTTAAGAAATGTAACGGGAGCAGTCTGATTATTATTGTTGCTTGTGATGTGAAAGTATTATAATAACATAATAAAGAGTTAATTTCTGGCACGATGTGATTGACAAAGAAGGACGACGTTGAGACGAACATACTAAGATAAGATGTGAAAATTATAGCAGACGAAATTGCAATGTATAAAAACAAAGTAACGGCTGCATGCGTATCTGTTTTTTTTTTACAAAGGTATCTTTGTTAATCGGTTTCCATATATGAAGTAAATGTGTATGTCTCTAGATATATAAAAATTAAGGTCAAATTGTGCATAAACAAGTATTGTTTTTCAGACTTCTGCTCAATTGTAAGTATAATGTGTCACGTTATAAGTTTGCGTGATTAACTTTTGCAAATTTTGAGGAATATCTTACAAAATCATACAAGATGTGTTTGAATTTGAGATAAGAATCTCAGATGCTAATTCTTTCACTATATTATTAAACATTTCAGGGCTACGAGGATGGTTCGATAATTACGTGACCTAATAAAGAGAACGGACATTTTTTTGACATTGTAGGTCGATGTAGCCAAGTCCACGAAATGGCTATTTACTGCATCGAAGGTTGTAGCTACACTAGATATGTGTTCATGGATATTAATCGAAAACCTAAAGTTTCTCGCTGGAGGCCAAATCTGGGGAACAGGACGATCGAATTCATATTTCCAGTTCATGAATTTCGGCCATTGCTATTGCAGTTGCTTTATCTTGATGGAAAAGTACTTTCTTCTTAACCAAATGAAGTCGTTTCTTTTCGATCATATAGTGTATTTTTTAATGGAAGATCATCCAACAAAATTCCGTGGATTTTGTCAGTTACATCAGGATCCGTAGCCGTTTTTTAAACGTCCACTACGGAAATGCATTCCTTAAACTCACACGACCATGTTTAAAATTCGGACACCCACTTTTAATCATTGAAGACGAAGGTGCGAACCCTAATATTGTGGAACAAAACTTTGCTCTGATTTCGGTTGTCGTTAAACCTTTCAAATAAAAGTACGTTATCACTGCTCCCAACACAGTTTTTTCATTGTTTACAAAATCATACAAGACATTCACTTTGGTGCATCAATCACGTACCAATTGACATATCACTCTGTTATATTTAACTTAAGAAGCATGGTTAAGCTGCGTTTAGCTATGAAGCTATTGGTCTACCTACGTGTATTACTCCGTCCTTGTTTTTAAGAAGGTTAGAAGGGCTTTGAACCTATTTTAATATACTTTGATATACTCAATATGCTAAATAAACTCCATTCAAGAACTCACAGTTAATGGATGAATATAGAAATTAGTGCTCTCGAGGAACTCAAGTTAAACCCAAATTATGATGTAGAGTAGCTTGCCGAAAGTTGCGTGGCAACAATAGCTAATCTTCCCCTGAACATCCCAGACGTAATGCTCTTGTATTTAGCTTTGCTCGCGGGGTTCTGATCGGGCGGATTATTATTTTTTTCTGTTATGCGGGAAACAGTATAGAAGAAGTGTAGATCAAATTCCTAAAACTATGTTAAAAATATGGAAAAAAAAGGAAGGATAACCCAGAGCCATTTACACAAATAAATTATATAAAGCTGTCAAAATATGTTTAAAATATCGAAGGATTTAGAAAACTGTGACCAACTTTGTAAAAGTTGATTAAAAATAATAAGTATAAAGTATATACATATTTCGATAACTAAGTTGTTATCCTCATCATTAGCAAAATTGGAGCATTAGTACACATTTTATATAAATACACTCTCTATCAGTCTGCCACAAATATATTGAATACATTCTGATAAAGGGTATTTTAAACAACTTTTACAGTAGTGGTGGATCTAAGGCTTGGTGGGAAATCCGCGTGATGATTTGAGTTTTCTAATGCTAATGTGCAAATCCTGGTGAAACACGGTTAAAATTACGTAGATGCTAAAAGAGTCGTAATCAGTACCAGTTTATAGGTTCTTGGCTTCTTTACATACATATACATGTTGAAGCAACAGACATGCAAAGACGGCTAAAGACTACAGACATGAGAAGCATAATGGATCTGAAAAGTTCACAGTGTAATGGCTTTATGACCACCCCAAGTAATATATTCATATACATATATATATAAAAGTTCCTATTTCTGTAGATAGGCAAGTAGTTTTGAATTCTTGATCTGCGCGCTGACATACACTTATAAATATTTCTCAAATGTGTACATTCTTTTGTTCTTCAAGAAATTCTTTTTGTTGGCTCTATGGAATCGGAACCTATTAAGTACAGTAAAAAACGAATGCTGATATAAAACCAAATTGATATGGAAAACGAAAACACGATTAAAATTTCGGAGACTACAGGAGTCATTTTATATACTAGACATGGGAAAAATTGTGTTATATTGATTGAAAAATTGAGTTATACTGAGGAAAAAATGCAAAGAATTGGACAGAGGACGTTTATATATTGTATTTTACTTTGAAAATGGTTGAAAATAGCTCTGTAGATCTGGACATCTTTGGATGCCAAGAGTATTGTTTTTTGGTACCTTCTTTGTACGTCAATTAGTCGACTTGAATGTTTATTACAATTAACGTCTTCTTTGCCTTCTCTGAATCGCCAATATTTCTCAAAAACTTATCATCGTGGTGGAAGATTGCTTCCTTAAGTGATTTCAAACATTTAGAGCGTTTCCGTAGCATTTCTACTGTTCTCAATATTGAGCATTGTTTCCTTGTTCTTTATTTATTTTTGTGAATTTAAAAATAGCTCTGTACACCTGGACACCTTTAGATGTCAACGTTTTTTTCTGATATTTTCTTCGGTCATCTTCCATTTAATCGGCTGGCACATGTATTACAATCCACGTCTTGTTTTCCTTCTGTAAATCATCGATGTCACTTAAAAACTTGTTGTGATGAGCGATTAGCTCCGTCAGTAATTTTGAGTTTTCAGAGCATTTCCCTAGCACTTCTACTGTTCTCAATGTTGAACTACTATAAATTAAATGTGTCACATCTTGCTATCTAATGAAAAAAGCGTCACGTAATTTTTGCAGATTATTTAGGAAGTTTAACATTTTATATATCAATCTCCCACCAAGAGATGGCACCATTATTTTTGTTTGAGAGAACAATTCCGGTTACTTTCGGGAGAGACGATTGCATGCAATTTTAACTGGGTTGATTTTGTTTTACTCTATTTGAAAAACTATGAGTTTATTATTTCTTAACAATTAAAACTGCTAATGCACTTTTAATTCACATGAAGAGCAGTAGTTCTTAGGAATATTATATTTTTGAAATTTCGCTTCTTATAATTACTTGAACTTCATGGAGAATTGTAATGATGTAAGGAAAATTTAATACACACAATATAGTTACTCCGTAAAATATGTGTAAATCCATTTGTCTGATTCACAACGATAATTCACAAAAGTAGGTTTATTAAATCAGTATGATCCAACAGTGTTATTGCATGCATTAAAACACATCCACGATTTAAATATCCTTAAAGTTACATATGAGTAAGAACAGGAATAACTCGAATTAATGGCATTTCTTACATTTTTTATTCTTAGCGAACATGTCCGTGAATTATGCAAAATACATAATGTACGCCTATACTTTCAGTTGCATTTACACAGATATAAATATGTATTATACATCTATCATTTTGACAACCGTAACTGTCCAGTATTAAGGTGTATTTATTTAAAATTTACATGTTGATTGTGATTTGTTCTTTGTAAAAAAGCGTGTAAACTAATTATTTTCTAATGAATAGGAAAAAATCAATAGTTAATGAATCTATTAAGTTGAATACTGATTAAAAACTTTTCTGCGCAAGAGTCCGAGCGTGATGTACTATGTAAAGTTCATTATTATGTATGTGTTGCGATACCCTTTCTCTTAATGAATTTTTCTTTTCGTCAAATGATTAATTATAAAGTAATCTCTGCATAGGCAAACTATTAACCTTGATTTACAAAAATAGTAAAATCATTGAAATTGAAATCTCGATAAGCGATCGCTGAAAACCTACACACATTACAATTGATTAACACCTTATACTCATACTTGTCCTTTATTAACAGGAATTTCATCTACTTCAACATTTATATAAGCTGAGTAGATACTAAAATGCTTTAAATATATATGATTAATATAATATTAAGGTCAGTATGGCAAAATAATATTCTAAAAAATGTATTACATTTGTTACCTTAGACAGTGTATTCAAAAAGTTTCTGAATTAATTTTCTTATGACAAGAAAGAACTAAATATTAATGTAGTTTAATTGGTCAATTCAAAAGATCGTAGAATTGTTCGGAGAACTGAAACAGTTGGTATTGTAATACCACAAACTATAAAATGGTTAGAACACTTGAAGTGAATAAAAGATGAAAAAGTCGCCTACAATGTATAGAAAACCTAACTGGGTGGTAAATCAAAAAGGATGGTGGAAGAACGAAATGCTGCAAGACTTAAATAGAAACAAGGTACGAAGTAATGTTAAAAGAGCCACTGACTAAAACAAATAGTGTATTAAGCCAAAGATCTTCAAGATTCTTCGAAATGCTTGTCATGTTTCTTAAATACATCTTCCAAAGATAGAAGTGCCGAAAATAACTGAATACAGTCAAATAGTCACTAACGATAATTTTTTGCTAAAATCAGAACAAGTAAAGACAATATATCAATGTATTGTTAGAAAAAAAAAACAGTTACTAGAATGACAAAAATCTGGACAATTTAATTTGGTACGTAGACTTCCGCGGTCGTGGTCCATACTATCTTCTCTTGGGGCGGGTTTTGTGTTTCAGTGCAACGAACAGTAACAGTAGTTGAGCCCTGAAGATGTCTCATACGAGTGGGTACGAAACTTCGGCAGTTATACCAGTGACGCGGTTCCAGCCCGGAAGCCCAGAAGAAGATAGTCTGGACCATTTATTGGGTTTATTCGGAAAACCAATCTCTAAAAAGAATTTAAAATGGGTTTAGACTTAGGTTTCGAAACAAGCTACCAGTATCGTTGTGTTTTTATTTCAATAGCACGCTTTTCTGCCGTTTGCAGGCTAGTAGAGGAATCGTCTTCGATAATAATATTTTTCGAGAAATCTTTTATTTTACAAAATTACTTACAGTTCACTAGTTAGAGTATGTAGAATGAACTTGGCGTACATTTTTCTTGTCTAGAAGGTCAAGGAGATAGCGCGAATGCTTTTTATAATGATTGAATACTTATTTGCCAATCGAAAACACTGGTGCACGTACACACTTAATATTATCTTAAATCTTGCAAATGAAAAATCATTTCTGGGATAATTTTTCAATGCTTTGCGACTGATTTTACACAGCGAAGACCACTGAAGCATCTTACTACGACAAAAACAATAATTAGTATGGAATTTTTATCATTGAAAAGGGTTAGATAGCACTGTTTCTACATTTAGGATGAAACTTCTTTGTGGGTTTTTATTCTATTGCATACATCGTAACATGTAAACTTAAAGACGTGCATTTCAGATAGACACAATTAATTAATGCATTCAGTTATCGTTCAGTATCTAGGAAACGTTTGTAGTAATTTGAAGATGGATTCGTCGGTGAAATACAAATAATACTACTAACGTTTGGATTGGTTCCAAAACTTTTTAGACAGGCATGTATAGGTACACATTCTATATTATAATCAATACATTTTTCATTCCAAGAAAACAGTTTTCACAATATTTTCTACTTTTTGGAGATGTGGCATTTATCTCGTTTTTGGAACTATTAACATCTGTATTGGCCGAATTAAAATTTATCCTAAATTATAATCAATACATTTTCATTCCAAAAAACAGTTTTCGCAATTTTTCCACTTTTTGGAGGTGTGGCATTTATTTCTCTTTTGGAACTTTTAACATTTGTATAGGCCAAATTAAAATGCATCCTATATTATAATCAATACATTCTTCATTCCAAAAAACAGTTTTCAAGATATTCCCCAATTTATTTAGATGTGGCATTTATCTCTCTTTTGGAACTATCAACGCAATTCGCCTTTAACATGTAGACACTATGTGAAAGATCGTTCGTCCAAAAATTCCAAAATTTTACTTGTTTAATTAGTTTTCTAGTTGGTCAATTACCATTAGCTTTTTTTGTAGAACTTATTTTAGTTTTCATTCATATGGTTTATTTGGTAGCAATGTTTCTGATACGGAAACGTCCATATACTTTTATGGTGTTCAGGATGTGACCACTACTCGATGTTAGAACTCTTAAGTAGAAAATCCAAGAATTGTTCTTTCGCAAATATAACCACGTTCTTCTCTCTCAAAAGCTTCATAACTCACATCTGATATTAGTTAAGTATTTGTCCTTCCAGATGAAATTACAAACAGTTAAGTTGATTTTGACCTTCTAGCGACTTTGATGTGATATTTCGTTTCGCAATCAAAACGCAAATTCAAAACTTAGCTGAGCAGAGTTAGCTGATTTGCATTTCATAGTTGTAAGTCATGTCTCGCCACCAGTTATTATGCATTTCATAAGCGTAAAGTCTAAATTAACTCGTTCAAGTAGATTTTCAGCAACCTGATTGCGATGTCCCTTTTAGAGGCAATTGATTTCTCTTGGAGAAATAGAAATAGAAATAAAATAGTGCGAACAAATTCATGGGACATCCAGATACGAAGTAATATATCTTAAGTTTATATGACGATTTTTTCGTCAGACAATAAAAGTTGACTTTTTTTGAATATTTTTGCAATTCTTATGATCGTGTTTCCAATAAATTTGGCACAAGAATTTTTCAACATTTGCAATGATTTGGCAAAGAAATTTATTTAACCACGCAAAATTGGAGGCATTGATCGTTATTTTTATACATTTTCAAAATATCTGAATACATTTAGATCAACTAATAAACGTAACGCCTCTTAAAGAACTGGTTGATACATCATGCCAAAACTTTACGTGCCAGTTAGATACATTTGTACCAATTTCCAGAAGAAAGAGTTTTTGTACGATTTAAGCAAACTTTTTAGATAAGTAACTGCAATGATTTAGCAAAGAAACTTGGTTAACAACACAAAAAAGGAGACAAACTCTTTGATCGACTTTTTATCCATTTTCAAATTCTCTGAACACATTTAGATTAACTAATAAACGTAACAGCTCTTAAAGAACTGGTTGATACATCTTTCCAAAACTTAACGTACCAGTTGTATACATTGGTACCAATTTCCCGAAAAAGAGCTTTTGTACGTTTAACGAAAACTTCTTAGATAAGCAATTCCCGGCATCTACTGGGCAGAATGTATAATTTATAGTTTCGTGATCTATGTATTTCTATATTTTAATTAATTTTCTCTTATTAATTAATACATTGATAAATATATATACTTGTATACTTCATTGTTTTGTACCTACAACATTGTTAATATAATACGTACGTACATGCACTAGCTAATTTTTGCCATGTATTTAATAACACTTTAAATATGAAAAGTAATATTACAAGAGCTCGTAGCTTTTTGACCCCACATGCTTTTAATAATTATAATAATTAATGTTTCTGTAATTACGAAAACATTCAAAAAGTGATAGATAACGATGGAGCATTTGCCACAAGTTCATCGTACTTTGAACACGATCTCGAAACATTATTATGTTGTTATTGTTATTAGGCAAGAACACTATGTATACTAGAACAATCATATACGAAATTAAATTCCCTCTTGGCTTCGTTGTTCTCTCAATTTTCAATGCACACACATACGTATATATATATATATATATATATATATATATATATATATATATACACGCACACACACACACACAGAGACAAATATATATATATATATATAGACTTCAGTTAAACGCCGATTAATCAATGTAACTATACGGTTTATGTTGTACTGCCATTAAAGTTAGGTATGGTGTATTGTCCAATTATATAACAGGTAGCCAATTACGATGGTCGTTGTGGCATTATTAGAACTTGTTCGAAATGCTGTTGGAACGTTGTCCTGTGGAGATTATTCTTACTTGGTTACAGTATAATAGTAATGCTGGAAGCACAGGCAAAAGAAGTAAGTCAAGATGTATTGTGTGGGTTTAAGGAATTTGCACTATTGTTAAACACTTATATACAATTTTGCATTGAAGGAAAGTTAACTTTGTTAGGACACGGAATGAAGTTATAGAATAAGCGAAAGCTTGCATGGACGTTATAAACTAATTAGTATATTACCTTTAATTCCATTAAAGTTTTATTTAATGTATCGGACGAACCCATCGTCAAAGTACAATATTAAGTCTTAATAACGTTAAGCATCGTCTGTAATAAAGCCTTACAAAATACTGTTATAATATTGCCTAGTAAGGGATTCAATCATTATTACCGTGAAAGGCTTTAAATCGTTTTATCATCTTACTTCTTCGCATAATCCGAAAGTAATGAGTGGCATATTCTCTGAACTAAAGTCTGCGTAATATACATATATTTTTAAGAGGGACCACACATCTACTACTGGTGGATGAAAAGACCTGTAAATAACTTTCTTTCTTTACGAAGAACACGATGTCGATTATGGTGTTTATGATCATTATTGTCTTGGATCTGTCCTTACCAAACAATTCGACGTAGATGGTATTAGGTGTTATTGATAGGTGTTTCGTTGTTTTTAGAAACCGTGTGAAGATATATTTTTCAGAATTCTAAATTAAAGGAAAATTCCGAGATATCTTTTAGATTAATTTTTTTTTATATTTCGCAACTTTAATAGACACATAGTTGTAAGTATACATTACGGTAGTCATCATAGCAAACACAGAATTTTTATTTCAACTTAAGTTTCCACTATGTCCCCGTTTCTGGCACTTCCATTTGACTTGCTGATGTTTCTTCTACTGCAAGAGATATCATCAGGATTGCTGTTAATTTCAGCGTTGTTACAACTGAAATTGAGGATCTATTAGTTTGGAACAATGTTATATGAGAGTTGTTTGGGAATACTGGAATGTTGTGTTTATGTTGGGGTACAGGCTTTTATAAGTTCTTGCTAGGTAGCATATAAAAGATATCCGTCATCGTGGTTAGATTGTTGAGATGCTTCAGGATTTCTATTAATTCACTGTAATATTATAGATTGTGGGACAAAATTTGTAAAGAATAAAATTCAATTTGTTGCTCGATTTTTAGTCTGTGCTCAGCAAGTGCTAAACTGGTTGCACGGTGTCCTAAAACAACCCTCTTATTCAGCAACACGATTATCAATCGAATGCTTTGTCTAAAAAACGTACAAACTTGTAGATGATTATAGAATCCTGTAAAGTCTTGGAATTACTGCCAATTTCAGCTTTAAGTATAAGTTGTCTTCACAGTCAAGGTAGGTATTAAGAAGATCACTGAAAACTATTATTATTGTTATAAACTCAATCATTTACACTATTCTGCCGACCTGGATGGACTCAGGATTACACAAAAGGATGGGATCTGGGACCAACCAACTGACTTTCCAATACTTCGAATTGGAAAGTCAATCCATTTATTTAAATGTATAGGACCTGCAACTGTTATTATTACTACAGATGCAGTTGTATGATTTAAGTACTAATAAATTATTATATCGTTGATGTATCATCTCATACTTATGCTCGTTTATTCGATCACGAAAATAATGACAACGTTCATGACATGATATTAGTATCCATATGAACGTCTTTATAGTTTACATCGATTTGAATAAAAGTTTCTGCAAAACGAATCTTTAAATACTAATTAGAAACAAAGAATGATTGCATCCCATTCAAAATGTACTGACCATCATAAATTGATAAAACAACTTCATTATGCGAAAGTCAAATTATGTCATGGTTTATATTATTATATTAATATATATTCTTAAATTTACGTTCCTTTGATGCTATGTGTAGTTCGACTTAGCGTATTTCTGATTTCATATTTTTGAGTTAATCAATTAGATCATCGACTTTGTTTTTAAATTTAGAGCAGCTAAGGATCAAATAGTTGGCATCATATATTTTTCGTTTCTAGAGCTAGGTTAGACTTACGTTAGGATTACTTCAGAGAATATGTATTTTTTGAATTGTCCAGAGATTGAAAGTTTCCTTTGCTAAGATGTCGACTATACCAATGATATGATTATATCCCTTCATTCAAATGAAATTTACAATTTTGCTCGGTATACATTGGGCTTTCATTCGATTTTAAAATTGACTTGCTTAATTGTATTGTAAATAAATCATTCAAGGGTCTCCAATAGAATCTTGTTCGCAGAAATCGGAAACAAAAAAAATCGAAATGGGGATTATCCACAAAGAATTCGGCTCAAATAGCACAACAGATAATACCGAGGCTTTTTGTCTGTATCGAAGCGATTGGTAGGCCGTATTCATTTAACTCGTTCCAAATGTCGTAATTCAGGCAGACAGCAATTGTCGCACGATTATGCACATCATTGTCTAGTTTTTCGCTAATTTTTTGTCTCCATATTCATTCGATTTGACTTACTGGATTTCCATGCTTTCTTAAGCCATATTTGCCTTTGAAATGAAACATTGTTGGATCAATTGAAGACACTCAACGAGGAGACATATCAACGTCATTTTAATGAGGGATATAAAGTCGTTTGGTGTACTTCTTAGATGAACAAAGCCTTGTCTTTTTGGTGAAAGATTATGTCCAGATCTTTTAACTATTTCGCAAAGCCACTATTATTGTAACAGATAGTGTATAATAAGAGAGAGTATTAATTAAGTTGGTACATACGAAAATTTCTTCCAATAAAGTCTTAAAAATTTTAATGTTTACCAAATTTTTGAGCCTACTAGGAGACTCTCTTCATCATCGAACTTCTCTAAAACTAATATTTTGAATTTAAGTATATTTAACATTTTCGTGGATAGTAATTGGATTTCACTTAATTAGACCAAGATACGAGTATCTAGGAACAGAAAAGTTTTATTGAAGTGTTAAAAAGTAATTGTAAATAATTCGTAGGTATAATACCATATATTAATTGCTTTATTTGGCTGCCCCTAAAATAATTGCTCATATATGCTAAGACAGTACTAAACTGTAGGTAAATCCTACCCAGAACATATAGAGTAGCACCATAGTTTTCTAAAAAGTCCTAATATATATAGAGATGCATTGATTACGTTCTATTTGGCGGTAGTATTATTCTAATATAAAAAAATCCTTAAAAAGCAAGCATCAATCAATAAATGAAAAATCAATAAGAAGGAACACCGCATTAGTATCCCTCGATATTGGGCTTTCTCAAGAAATCAGAAACCATTTCTATTGCTGTATATATATCCGGAAATATTCAATATAAATTATTCGCATAGGCAGGATGGTATAATCGGCAATAAATCATAATATAACTTTCATTAAATTTAGGTCGCACATATCTTCTATAAAATTTGTGTTATACAACAAGCATTAAAGAAGTTTCCATTTTAAATGCATGCGTATGCATTTGTTCTAAATACCTTATATGTTGACGTAATTTGCATAATTTACATTTCGTATAACGTTTGAGAGGATCATGCATCCTGTTTCTACAAAATGCACTACATTTGTGTAAAATAAATATGAAAATAGAATAATAATAGTATGAAAATATTTATTGTAAATCTAGTTTGCAGTCTTCCAAGGTAGTTGTTCGTGGTATATTCATCTTGGTTTCCGTGTTGGAAATGCGTCGAAACAACGAAAGCAGTAGCAGCAGTTAAGCCCTGAGGATGTCCGATGCAATTACCGAGAACGCGGTTCCATTAAGAACAAAACAAATGATCAAATCAAAGCTGAGCTGGAGTCTGCTTATAGGGACCAACCTCCATCAATTGCAATCAAAAAAATGCTAAATATTTGAGTCTATATGTAGTAGAATCAGTATATTTAACGAAAAACGCTGAAAAACGCAATGGATGTTCAAAAGACGTATATGGTATAGTTCAAGAATTATAAAAATATTTCATGGTATGGTACTAGATGACCGTCGAAGAAAATTACGCAAACTAGGAGGACCTCCGACTGATATTTTACATGGATAAGTGGTTTTGATTTTCCATGAAAGTATGAAAAAATTAGGTACGGGATGGGTGCCGCATTTGTTGACTATAGACTATAAGTGGGAACGAGAACGCATTTCAGCTATCAACCTAGAGAAACTAAAAGGTAATCCGAAAGGGTTTTGGCGCCGAATAATAATGGTTAATGAAGTTTAGGATACACCATCCAGCTGAAAATAATCGAAACAATGTAATCCGAACAACTTTTGGAACCTAATAATGACGGCTGATGAAATCTAGAATATATGATTATCCACCCGAAATTAATCGAATCAATGGACCGAGGCTGGTATAAGTACTCCGAAGAAAGCAAAGGCGGTACTCTTGGCTGGAAAGGCTATGCATATTGTCTTTAGAGACTGAAGTGGGATTACTCTCGCCGATCTTCAAAAAAGTAAAATGGCAGGTGGATACTACGCTTTTCTTTTAGAGAAACTGAACAATGGAATAAAACGCAAAAGATCCCGCTTGAAGAAGAAGGGAGTTTCTTTAAGATAATGCAGGTGTTCTCGCTTTGACTGTTTCAGTGCCAAAAATTAAACTATATTTCAACCTACTGTCTCACTCAACTCAGAGTTTTTGCAAATTTCCCAACATAAAAACTTTGCTTGATGGCTAGAGATTTTAGAGATGGAATGAAGAGGCAATTGTTGAAACTAGCACATATTTCGATCAGTTTACTTTTTCAAGAGAATGGAAAGACTTGAATATTGGTGGATTAAATGTAATGACTTACAAGGAGAATATGTTAAAAAATATATATAATAATAATATATAATATATTTTTGACGAAAGAATTATGTTTTCTTGTCTGGATTCATTAATTACCGATACTCGTAGCTTCTATAATGTATACAAAAGAAAAATTTATGTGTAAGTTTCTAGAACAACATCGAAATGGCGTATCATATAAAGTTTTTATTTTATTGGCAATCTACCAAACTCAAAAAAGTGTGGAACATAATAAGCTAGAAACGTTGATAAGTAAGACAGGAACAGATTCACCTCAGAGCTAAGGATTTAGCGAGCTACTAGGAAGCAGCAAAGTCCTTGTACGAGATGTTTTAGCCATAATATAATATATTATGTATAAAATTATGATCCCACTGCCTGTCTTCATGACTTATATGTGTTGCCTATTATAGTTTAAATATATATTATAAATAAAAGCAAAGAAAAATAACGGTTAATAATTCATTGAACTTTCAAAAGAAGAATTTTTTTGACTTCAGAAGAAAAAGGAATATTAAAACATTTCTTAAAATTATCATTCAATTCGCAATAATGAATCCAATAAATTATATTCAGATGTCCATTTACTTTACAAATCACTCGTGTGTAGGCAATGATTGAAACATTTAAGGATTGTTGCGCCAGGAATTTAACTGTGTATTCTAACTAAAAAAGCGATACCCGTAGATAGAGAAAGAATGCTCTTGAAAAAAAGGAAAAGTTACGGAGATATACGATGTCCATTCAGTATAATAACATTATTTTTAAATAAAATGCAATCATTTAACGATAAAACTTAATCGATAGTTCTCTAAGAGCATTATAGCCATTTCTAATAAACAATTTTCAAGACGTCTCTTCGCCTTCTCTCTTTCTCTCCCTCACATTTCTCTTCCGTGAACGTCTCCGCTGTTCTTTTCAAATTAGAAATACAGTTATAAATATCAAGTAGTAGTTGTTATTTACATCATTTAACATTATTATGCTTATATGTATGTAGGTATGCAGTAAATGTCAGTTCAACAATAATATAGTAATATATCTGGAGATTATTGAGAATGGGCAAGTTACTTTCACGGAAGAGTGGTAATGTTGTAAAATATGCGTGCCACTCTAACTAACAATGACCAGATTATAGTATAAATAAAGAGTTTTCTAGCGCTCGTATATATTATATTGTATATGAAATGTATGGTGCGTGATAAATATCATTCTTATCTCGGATATACGCTACATGTGTTCATATTAAATTGACATTATGTTGTGTGTATTACGTGAAAAACTTTATAAGTTAGTGTTGTGTACTGGTCGCGCATGCCGGTCCTACAAAAATAGCTTGGCCGCATAAATTGTTGTAAATTTAAACGCTGACACAATATAATAATTAATATTTTCACCTGTATTGAGCGATAATGATATGCAAAATAGTTCATTTGTAAATTTAGAAGGTATTTAGAACAAAACATATAAATCGCCTATGTCATAATTACAAAATATTTAACTACATGATACGCGTTAAAATTTATCTTTAATCAAGCGGTTTATTACCGTATAGTAGAACTATTTTATATTATATTGTAAAACTGAAAATGGTGCTATTAGAAATACTTTTTTAAAACACTCAATTATGCGAATTATTACTGGAGTTGGCAATACGCGTTTGAACAGAGGCGCCTACTTCAAAGAGTACTTTAGAAGGTAATAAATGTAAATTAACACTTAAAAAAATTAACGACATCCGCTATGAAAGTTTGCGTCATTTTTTTGCGAATAAAAAGTGTAGTAACAAAGTTTTCAAAAACCAAAGTGTTTATATTAGATAAAGAGATTCTCTGAAGAACAGACAAGAAAAGGAGAAAAACACTGAAACGGTCAGCGGAGATTGAGGTCGATTTAATATTTCTAAAATATTATTCTTGTCGCGCGCACTATCAAAATAACATAAGAGCGCAGCATTTCACATGCTATTAAGATGAAGAGGCGATCTGTTAGCTGGAATAAGTCACTAGCGGATATATGTTATACTATAAATAATTCACATCACCAATAAACCAAATGTTTAAGGTTACAGTTTGATGAATATAACAATTGAGTGGTATGCCTTTATAGACTGTTACATAGGGGTGCAACTCTAGCTCGTTTCCACATAGACAACCCACATGGGTAACACTAAAAGGCTAGAAACATAGGCAATCTGGACCCTCCTACTATAGGAGCTCCAGGAAAGTTGGCCAGTACACAGTATAGATAAACGATGATATGACATTTTTTTCGTTATTTTCTTAATATATATTTTTGCCATAATTTAAATAAAAATCAAACTGTTATATAACAATTTAATAAATAATAAAGATATTTAATGAATTTCATAACTAAAAAGCTGGAAGTGGCAAAATATAGAAGTTTCATATTTAAAAATCGTCAATAAAGATATTAAAGAGTAAGGTCCTAAAGATCGTTAATAGAAATATTAAAAAGTAAAGATGGGATCTTTACTTTTTAATATCTTTATTAACATTTGACTATGGAATAGGGAAAAGTTTTTCTCAGGATGCAAAAAATACCTAATATTGTCAAGAATCGAATCAGTAATGGACTAAAACACTAGCGAAATCAGAGTAAATCACATACAGTACGGCGTTTGTTTATAGCTTCACTAATACGCTATTTCAACTAAATATGTGCTGGTGAGGAGAGAGCAATAATATAGATTGTATTGTTTTTCAGTGATTCAAAGACTAAAATACTTTAGTTAATTAGCCTCTCGAACGATAATGCTTCTTGTATACTAGTACGATTCTTCCAATTTTCGGGAGCGAAGAAGTAAAAATCATAAAATTAAAGATAATTGTCAAATAATGTTAAAAAGAATCATTCTAATATTAATAACACCCTGTCTACTACATATGTTTCACAGATATCACTGATCATCAGGCAGACTTGTGTTATTAATGAACGATTCTTATAGCGTTTATCATATCATTTCGATACAGAAAAATAATGGATAATCAATGATTATTCATTATTTTTCTGTGACGCGAGCGTCTGCCTATATGCTCTGGTAACTTAGTTATCGACATGCGAGATAGACGCGCTCTCGCTTTGTCGTTCAATACATTTTTGTGTTGGACGAGAGAAGGAGACTATCTCTAATGGGAAGGTTAGGAAGAAAATCATGGCTAGATGTTCAATTGGGCTTATAGGACTTCGTACCCCATGTCATGCTGTAAAGTTTGTATTAATATTGATGGGAAAGTACAGGCAAAGGTAGAACAGAATATGAAAAAAAAATATTTGCGAGAACATTTACAATTCAATGCATCCAAGTGATCATTTAATTTATCATTTAGAGATACAGATCCAGAAATTCGCGTGGAATTTATACTCTTGGCTATAAATTTTCAAAATTTTTCAGGGTCAGAAACAGCTTGGTATACAACATGGAATTGGTATTCGTTATAAGCAACTGTAATTTCATATTTAGCCAACGATTTTGACTTAATATATTCATTGCTATGAAAGTAATTTTTACTGTTCTTGGAATTTTTGTAATAATTTAGTTTTAGCCCACTACTATGTTGAGAATAATAGATAAGAAATTTTCATTTAATTCATTATTTTAATTAAAAATTTTTTACATTATAGTAAATCTTGGACATGTACACATATGCAAGTATATGTAAATTAATTCTTCGTTTAATAATGTGATATAATATAGTTTTTCTTCTATAAATGCTTGAATTTTATAATCTGTGGCTTGGGTCAAATTTTGAAGATTATGAAGTCGATTAATATAAGTATTATTTTTCTCTATTAGACCAAATAAATAACAATTTAGTTCTGTTCAGTCTGATAGTCGAGAAGGCAACATATCCTGGCTTATAATACAATTAATAAGATTTTTTTCTAAAAATATTGAAGAATCTGTAACTGTGCAATGTACACTTGCAAAATAATTTTCCAATATCTTTCTACAGTAATTGTTTCATGGACATACATATGACTTAAAATCGTCCATTGCGATATTGGCTACTACACACCAATTTTAATTGGATGCGACTCAGTTTCAAAAACGTTGTTAAAGTTTTCAGTTGTCCAATTTTACAAACAAATTAATTAATTGTTGTCCTCTTGCAGCAATCGTAATGTAACAGTTGCAATATAAACGCGGCCATTGTCATGTTGAAATGCTATTATTTATTGAATGACTCCAGAAATTCGCAAATATAACTTGCAACATTTAAATGGCCTCAAAAGAACTTTTGAGAACAGATAGAAGTCACATAGAGCGAGGCAAATACGGAGGATGATCAAGCACAGCAATGCGCTTGTTCACTAAAAACCGCTTCACAGATAGGGCACTGTGAGCTGGTACGTTGTCCTGGTGCAGAATCCATAATTGTTCTTCCACAAATCCGGTGTTTTCTTCTTTTCACTTTACCTTAGTTTGATCAGGAATTTTTTATAGTATTTCCGATTAACGGTTTGACTCTCAGGCACCCAATCGGTTATGATAACACCTTTGATATCGAAGAAAACAATCAGCATTGCCTTCAGTTTCGACTTCTTCATACGTGCTTTTGTGCCATTCCAAAACTCGCACATTTAAGACTATTACCAAACACCCTCCTTAAAATTGTAAACATTCCATTGGCGATTTTTTTAATTAGACAAAGAATTCTCTGCTCGATTTTTATGTCAACCATTATCACGGCACTGCTAAGTGGCAATGTCTTCTCCAATTAAAGGTCGAAAGTAAAATAAAATAGACAGAGAGACGAAACTATGAGTCGTTGTTCGGGAAGTCAATGATCTCACCCCATGCCGCTGCGCGATAGAAGGAGCGCAGTCTCGTTATTTAATTGCCGTAGCTCATATTAACCAAATAATGACAAAACCAAACTGACCGAAATAAAGAAAAGCGAATTTTTTTTGTTAGAGTTCTGTAAAAGGCAAACCAAATGTTTATTGCTTTCTTGCTACTCTCTTTATCATTTATTATTCTCAATTTGTTTGTAAATAATTTGGTTTAAAAATATATACTTTTACTAGGCGATTCGTTTTTTTTAACATAATACATAAAAATCATTTAAAATTTTTTTAATGATAATCTGATTAGTTGTACTTGTAATGATATATCTATAGTTAAGCAAAAAAAGTAAAGGAAATATTAGAATTCTCTATCTATTAAAGCATTGACGCCAACAATATGTTATAAAAAACTATTAGCAGAAAAGAATGTGCTTTTAATATCCCAATATGGATAAAACTAATTCAAACAAATTTCAATGGTCATTATTGCAATTTGCATACACCTATTTGCCGTACTTTCTCCATATTTTACAGAAATAACAAATGCAAATTTAAAAATATACATTTTAAAATGTACTTCCTTTAAGTATTAATATACATTAAGTAAGAAAGCATAGTAATAAGGAATTACAATTATAAAGTGTGAATTTTTAATTTTAGATAAGCAAATAAGTCGCAACATAATAAAATGTATTCTTACGTGACGGTGAAAATCATGGTTTATTCTGTGAACACCACGTTTTTTCTGTATTATATTTCGAATAGGATATTATTACATCACATTTAGAGATTATTTGCATATCGAAATTTATTTAAATCTTGTTCAAAAATAAGAGAAAATAAAATAATCAAGACATTTGTGTAGCCTATGGCTAGCGGAGATTGTGTTGCGATCATAAGAAAAATGAGAGTTGTATTGAAAATGTCAGCGGGTGATGTATTGTTGCAATTTTTATGTGCCAAAAGTGGGAAGTCTGCCCATATTTAATGTTAGCTGCAAATATATTTTGATAAAGAATGTATCTCAAAAAGCTCCGTAGTTGCTGGCTGTAACTTCTTGGTTTATTGGGGGTCATAAGGATGTATTTGCCTCGTGCAAAACCCGTTACTATCAATAATTTGGTGATTTAAGGAGATCAGCTTATTTGAGAAAGTACTTAAAAATAAGTGTTCACAGTATTCATAACATTATTAACGAGAAACTGAATTATAACAAAATTTATGCACGGTTGTGTCAAAAGACTTGCCTGACGAACAAAGGGAGAAACGAATTTAAATTTCGAAAGAACATCTCCAATGTTTTCGCACAATTACCATGAATATACATGAAATGCGCCATTACCTTCCGGAAAGTAAGCAGGCCGGTGTGAAATAGTACAACTCAATGCCTCATCTTTAAAAAAATCGAAATTTCTCCGTTAGCATGTATGGTGTTGACTACTGTATTCTTGGCTATATAATGTCCAATTCTGGCAAACTTCCTAATTGACGAACCTACTATCAATGCAGAATATTACAGTCAACTTTTTTCTAGAACCAAAGGCTGCGTAAGAACGAAACACGCACTGTAGTGTAAAGGCATGAATTTTCTTCATAATAACGTCCATTTAACAAAAGGAACGTTAAAACAATTGTAATGAAAAGCGTTACATTATCCACAGAATAATCCAAAGTTATCGTCCTGTGACTATCATTCTTTTGGACCCTTAAACTCATTTGTGCCAATCGTCTCATAAAGGCTATCTATAAATTTTATTCTTTTGCGATTGTGTTTTTGTCCATTACGAATAATTAATCACTTAGTTCATACTAAGTTTCACAGTTTTTTTCCCTCTTCTCCAGTTGTTGTAGTTGTTTTTCTCTCTTTACATACTGAAAATGTCAATTTACAAAGAGACAAACATTTTAAACTAACAAAATTATACGGTGTTTCTGTGTATCTATATTTATGTATGAAACTGACGGAACTGTTCCATCAGCAAATTGGAGTATAATCTGTCAAGTGTACTTTTTGAAATGATTAAAATCATAAATATTCAAGAATTCTTTCATGTGGCAGCCATGTTGAGTTAGTTTTTTTGACATTTATACTAACTAGTCTGTGCCCATTGTTTCATCATGGAACGATGCACGCTTTAACAGCGTTTCAAAAATATTCATATGCATCGACTCCGATTTTTTATCGTAATACGCGTCTAAGTCGAAAAACAATTGCCAGTATGACCAAAAATTGCAAGAAGCAAAGATATAATTGCAGACGTGTGTCAGGGTATTCGTGAAGATCCAAATGTGTTAAATTCTCACTGATCTTATGTATTGAGTATTTCTGATTATGCCAAATTTTGTGAAAAGATCTTTGTCTAAATCATTAAAAGATTATTTTAACTCAGAAACTTAAACCAAACGATCATTTGTTCGGTTGCAAAATAAGTACTTAGCCTTTAAAGAAAGTCATTTCGAATTTTATAAGAAAATTAAGCACAGTTCCCTTCTGGCTTAATGGTTTTGTGGATAAACAAAACTGCCACATCTGGTCTGAAAATTAGCCAGACGTAATTCATGACGATGTTTTGCATCTACTTAAACTAACTGTCTGTTGAGAAGGAATTTTTGAACATTGTTTTTATCAACATTTTTGGTAATTCGTTAGCTTGTGATTAAAACTCATCACTCAATGTCGTCTGGTCCTTTTTTTGACCAGCATTGGATGCTGTCTACTTGGACTATATGTTGATTCAACAAGATGCTACCATATGCCACTTTTCCAACCAAACAACTCACTTACTCAAAGGAAAATTTAGTAAATTAGCTATTTCCAGAAATGACCCAGTCAATACTCTCAATGCTGATGCGATTTAAAACATCGATTGATGTTAGTAGAGTTATGTTAAGTTATTGATTTACGGCAACATTGTAAGACTTGCAGATCAACAATGAATATGTCACTGTTGATACTTACCCAATTTATAAATTATATTTCTTTCCATATTTTTGTGTTTTTTTGTTGGGTTAGGTACTTCTGGGACGCCCCTCGTATTTTACAAATAAAACGCGTCGCTAATAACATTGATATTTCTTGAAAGTCTCTTTATTCTTAGTAAAGAATTAAAGCTGCTTGTATTTAAAAATAAAAATAATCGTGCGTGAAAATATTTGAATCTGTTCGTATTGTGGAAATCGAACATACCGCGTATCTTGCTGCACAAACACCATAAAAGAGGCAGTTTTTGCAATATAATTTTCTCTCTAAACGGTCATAGTACCGTACGCAATTTAGTATTTATAATAATAACCCGTCTACCTCCGGAACATGCACCAATACAAACAAAATAATCGCACACAATTCAAGTATTAAGACCGTGTACGCATACATGTACATCTATGAAATATAATTTCTCTCTCTCTAGAATCGAGCGACAAAACATGCCATTTGTGCGGACACGAGTCCGGGGCACGGAAAAAAATCATCGCAGCAAAACGACGGCAGCAACATTCCGATACCATAAAACAATAGGAAAATCTGCTGAGATGGCAACATACATAATGCATTTAGCGGTCCGTTCCATCGTCTTTATAGAAGAGAAACGCTTCGCAACTCAGACCGGAACAGTGAGATTATTGGATTGGCATCGAATCGCCAGATCGTGACAAGAATGTACTGCAGACTTACCTTGCCCTTAGATACACTCAACTAATAGACAGTTATTTACCTCTACGGGTACTTCGGCTTAGCTGGTTTAACGTAGGTATACGTATGTGTGTGTGTGTGTACCTACATACATTTATATACGCACGCTTAAAGCAGATTTGTTTTAAATCGTACAGTGTACCGTCATTTTCGATCTTTATGGTTAATGTGGTACTTGGGACGGCTAACGTTAATAAAGTGCACGATACCGCGATAACATAGGCAGTCTTGTATCTTCATTAATGGGATCTTTTCCGATGTATGTGCCCGTTTGAGTGCGTACAGTGTAGCATAAACGAGAAGGATGGACAATGATTGTAACGGTCAGGAATTCGAAGCTTTATAATATGTACCGCTCGCTTAAGTAAAAATTGGTTAATTGCCTTGTTCTGTTAACGCAAGCAAGTTTTAGTTGTTACTCATGTTGACGAATGAAGATTTGCGAATTTATAACATTAAAAGTTTCAGATTTATTTTACTTCAGTGGTAATAATAGCTGGAAATTGGAGAACAAGCTCTTTTGTTAGAAGAGTATTTTGTGTTTATGATGTCTTAATTTTAAATATGTATTTAAAAATCGCGTAATTTCACATGGGATATGTTCCTCTGCTTACCTCTAAGTAACACATCCTTTTAGAAAATCCCATGACTAATATTGCAGACAATCATTGTATTATATACATGAGTTTTATTTTAGCAACGTTTCTTGCTATACAAGAAGTCTCAATTTTATTGTATTTCCTGAAAATGTATTCAGGTCAGTCTAAACTAGCGCACATAAGGTAGATATGTAAATGATATATATTTAATTCATAACATGAAATTTTCGGCAATGGAATACTGGTTGAATTAGGTTATTTCAACGTTAGATATAACCTAAATAACGACTTCAAAGATTCATCTTTTTTCTATTGTGTAAGATGAATTCACATTGAAAAATCAAAAAGAAATTCTAACGCCTGTAAGTATGTAAATTGGAATATCCATGTACCATATTGTTCAATAAGCTTTGCCGTCTGATAAGAGATGGTGTTAGTAGGTTCGCCGTTTTATTCTTCTGAAAATTATACTACTTTTTCATAAGCATGTATTTTTCATTTTATATTTCCTCGTTCGTCATGTGTGTCGCGGTATTTTTTTACAATGGAAAAAATTGAATATCGTGCAGGAATAAATTCTTCTTTTTGTAAGGCGTAACACCAAAACAAATTCACGAACGATTGTTAAAAGTGTATAAACTCTTCACCTTAAATTGGAACAGTGGAAATATAGGTTGCTGAATTTAAACGTGGTCGTACAAGTCTTGAAAGCAATCCATGTGAAGACGTCCAAAATTAGGCAGTGTGAGCATTATTTTGGCTGAAATTGTGTGTTTCAAAAAGCTGTGTGCAAAATAGGTGCCGGGGTGGATATTTAGAAAGAATAGAAACGATTTTGTGCATTGTTTCACCACTATGGATGAGGCTTGGATTTACTGCCATGATTCTCCGGCTCCGAACCGGGTTAGGGTTCAGAAATTGGCCAAGAAAGTTGGGATGCAAAAGAAATTGTATTTGTGGATTGCCTTCAAACTGATAAAAAAATAAACTCAGATTATTGTTGTAACCTTTGGATTTAGTTGGATGTAAAAATTCATGAAAAGAGAACTGGTTTACAGAAGAAAAAAACATTTTTCATTAAGACAACGCACTTCCTCGCACAGTTCTAAAAACTGTCGCAAAAATTAGTGAAATAAGCAATTATTGCAACAGCCACCCTATTCGTCAGATTTAGCTGCCTCTAACTTCTGGCTGTTCTCACATCTTAAAAAACTTGTGCGTGGAAAACGATTTTCATCGAACGAAGAGATAATAGTATCTGTGGAAGCGTATTTTGACAGTCTTCTGGATTCTCACTTCAGTGGTGGAATCCATAAATTAGAAAATCACCGGAACAAGTGTGTTGAAGTTCAAGGAGGCTATATCGAATAATAAAATGTATTCCAAACCATCAGGTTGTGTTTCCCTTATCGGACGACAAAACTTGTTTAACAATCTGGTACAATATAGACTCTACTTGGCTGGCTAGGGCCGCTGTTTCATTATTCGTCAAAATACACATATTTATCAATGTCGTTTGTAATGTGAGTAATTTTGAGCGAATCAAAGGATTACTGATTATTACTTTGCATCATTCAAATATTTTAATTACTTTGAAGCTCAAAAGACACATATCTATCAATATCTTTTGCAGGGCGAGTAGCTTCTAGTGAATCGAAAATCATCTCACTGATTGTTACTTTACATCATTCAAATATTTTAATTTCTTTGCAAAGTGTATTTCAACCAAATACACTTTGCGATTGGACCTACACTCTACAGTACCATGGCTGGTCGATAGCTCAAGGTGTTGATTGATTTTTTCACGACGTTTCCACGTGCTACTTATAGGTAACATAAAGTACGAATAAACAGATTCAATGGTATGAAAGTAGTAAAAATAAAAGAGTGCGAATTCAAAGAAGTACAAGTAGCAATCGATTGTACGTTTACCATGGCATACAATTTTGTACCCTCCATATCTTGCTATGGGTGTGACCACATTTTCTTAGGTGACTGAGATAGATTCAAACTCATTATTTGTAAAACCTATTTTCCATCATCGGAATAACTTGCCAAATGGAACAAAACATGTAACAATGAAATTGTGGACTGTCTAAAAATTGCAAAAATGTAGTCAAGGTAGCAGTTTTCAAAATATGAATAAACTTATGACAAGATTCAAGGGAAGTACGAAATGTGGAATCAAAATGTGGCTTCGAGAAGTAAAACTTGGTTACCATTCTCGTAGGTCTTTGAAGCAACGTGTTGCCAGTAAAATAGCTTCGACGGTTATTGAGAAAGATGTCACACTGTGCTTTAATATATTTTTCACATTGACCTTAAATCATGCTGCACTTAAAAGCAGCATGTCATACATAGAAGTACATGTATAATTTAGCATGAAGCGAAAGATTTATTTCTGAAAATACATGAATAAAGAAATGCCACGTAATAAGCCTCAGAAATATCTTTGTCTAAGTCCAGGAGTTTTGTATTTTCTAAATACCAAATGTAATTAAAACGTACACATATAAACACCATCGAAAAGAAATTAAAAATTTTTTCTTGCTAATAATAAACTAGGACAAACAAACTTTATACAGAAATGATAATAAATTAACTATGGAAATTTATTTATATACGACAACAATAAAATATAAATGCATTGACTATAACTCTCTCTGCTTAGTTATTTTTATATAAATGTATTATATACATGTTTAGGTAAGTGATCACATTATTGTGTGCTCACGGATTGCAAAGAATGTTTTTTTTGCCTGGCAGTTATTAAAACTTTACTCATAGGGAACTCTTAATAGAGATTGTGGTTGATTAAATTAATCGATTAAAGTTAATATAACCCCTCTGCGGGTAATTAACCACTGTGTCGCTCCTGAATCCGCACAGAAACAAAGTCCGTACCAGACTTACAGAGTCAAAAGCCAAACACACACTATGATTAATTATCTGCTAATAATGACAGCTTAGTTGGCGAAAAATGCTGTATGTTTGTCACAAGCTTGACATTTATCCTCTATCTCTATATACCTATATTTAAAATAAACTATATATATATAACTATATTTAAAATAAAATTATTAATAATATCACATACATTTATCTAATTAATTACAGTTCTTATTGACTGAAAATTTCGGACCGAATTTCAAATCTGTACCGAAAGACAGATTCTGATCTAGGATTTGCTTCGGAACTCTCTTGGGGTGGGACTGGATTTGCATTTTTGGTAAAATTCCCACCAATAAATACTAAATACGTAGCAGTATCTTTAAAATTCACAATTAAAATACCGTGTACGTATGAGTATATTTATTTTCAGTTTGGATGCTCATTTTATTACCATAATATTTTATTGTTTCTAATTTATTGAAGTAGAATTCACATATTCAAAATAATAGGAAAAAGCAGCATCTTTGCCATAGACTTTATTAGGGTGAAACGGCGCTGAACAACCTTCTCATGCTCTTATATATATATATATATATGTAATATTTCCTGAATGTTCATTTTCTACGTCATTAATTGATTGCAAATGTCCGTTGTTTTCTCCTAGTACTTGACAAAATGTATTAATTAGAACGCTTGCGTAAGTCTTCTAGAAAACTACATCTTTCATATAATATTATTATTATTTGTATTAATATTTTTTTAATAATTGTATTGTACTTAATATAATCATTTGATCAACTTCTTTGTCATTGGAATTATATAATGAATATTTGATACAAAAAGATCTAAAAATAATTGTCTTTGGTACTCATAACAATTGGTCTAACAACGTGTTAGTTATAAAAATAAGACCTTTTACCCGCTATATACCTCATCATATCATTGAGTATAGTAAGATTCCCGAAAGTGTGAACTTTTGATTTATATTATTCCCGAAATGAATTTTGAAATTCCAATTCAAAATACGAGCCTTCTACTAATAGCAATACATTAGAAGTTGCGGTATATCATACGTCGCATGACGAATTTCGTCAAATAATAATAATTACTTGCCTGCCATGCAAAAAATTAATTAATTTTTTTTCCCGTCCACAGAAACATTTAACGATGGTTTCGTGTGGAACGTATTAATTTCTGTTTCAGTTTTGATTAATCAACACTACAAGCATCCCATAACACGAACGTTTGTTATCAAAGACTGAAAAATTTATATAATAATTCCGTGTTACCGAAATCCGGCATGTAAACCATAAATAATTTGATGAACGTATTCCTGACACGCTTATTAGGAATACTTCTTTTTCTTTTTTTTTTATGTACCATAACACAACCATATTATACAAACGATTCTTTCCTCCTGTGAGTTGGCTTTAATAATTTGTTCACGTTTTAACTAGTAGTAATAATTACATGTTCCGTGAACATTTTCCGTAATCAGTCAACTGTCTAACGATGGTGTCTGCATTTAGAGGCAGTAACGAGTAAGATGTCTAACGTAGGTACGTACATTTTTCTTTTAATTATTATCGTGAAGTTTTTGTTGTGACTCCACAATATATGTGGTTACATTTTCATAAATAACATAAATAATTATTATAATTAATTGTATTATTCTTTATAAAATTTATACATCAAATTCGTACTATATATACTTTCACTATACCTACTATTTTATTACATTGGTCACCATTAGATCTTTCTATTCAATTACTAATACAATAATATATTCTTTATTTCCAACAAGTAATAATACAGGCCACCAATAGGTATTTCTTAAAAACTTCTTTCAAAGTTCAACCTGTTTCGTATGTATTTTGGTGTGCTGAATCCAAATTTTAAATCAGTTTTTTTCTACCACCTACCAATTTTTCGCAATGTTTATCTTTTGTTGGGTATGATAGTATTAAAATATATAGTTAAGATTTAAAGGTACGTAATTTATTATCAGAGTATAATTGAAAAATTTAATATTTTATTATTACAATGGTAGTGTAAGTTTGAATATGAACAGTTTTTTACTTATTAATGTAACGTTTTGTATTTACTCAACCTCTCCACAGTAAAAGTTCGAGTGTAGTTTTTCCTTTTATATGATGCTTCTGGAGTTGCTCGTAGAAAGGTCCAACAGTAATCTCCTATCATTTTGACATTCCAACGACCCTGATACCGTTTCTCCATCTCTTTTATGTCTTGGTGGAAACGCTCCTCTTATTCCTTACTTATAAATGCACCCTGACACTCATGTTACATCCAAGTTCTGTAAATGTTTTCAACTTGTTTTGAACTATAATTTCGTAATTAGGGTCTTTCTGATTATCAATTCAGACTCTGCATTAATGTTTTCCGATACAACATTTGTGGGACTACCTTCACGAAATTCATCGTCCAAAGAACGCCGTCTAAGTTTGAATTCACTATACCGACGAGTTACTGTAGTTTTCGATGGTGTTTCATCACCATGTAAAGAATTCAACTTCTCGACGCATTCTTGTTGAGATAATCCACGTCGAAAGTTAGGAAAAATAATTGCACGAAAATGCTCGCGAGTTAATTCCATTCCTTCGCTGACATCAAATTTTCAAGTTACTGTCAGCAATAGAAATAGCGACCGGATAATAAAATTGTCAAGGTAAATATACTGTCAAAAACCACAAACTTCACGATGCACTCATCAGATCGGAGGCAACATTAACAGTGTTGCCAGTTACCAAAATATAAACGACTACCCTCGTATAACTTTTTTCTATATTAATTTTTGTATTCCGTATACGTATTTCGACAACTAAGTTGTCATCATCAGCAGAGAATTAAACAGTGTCGCACCTTGAAAACTATGGTAAAAAAACCGCACGGAATTCCATACACGACTTGTACTTTGATTGGTTAAGTTAATCAACAACAGGTTCCAAAAAAATTACCTACAAGTAAAAGTCTATGACAGTCTTCTTCAAGATTAGCTTACAGAAGGCATCGTCGCGGCACCATCACCCATAAATTTCAACAGTTGATTAGTTGAAAGCACTACCCTTATAATTGCTTCACCTGTACTTTTTTCTAACCTTTTGCTAGCTAATAAAATTGGTCAGTGTAAGGAGAAGAATATTTTTGATGATCTATCGTCTCGTCAACGTATAACCACAGATATTTGTCTTTTACTACAGGTTTGATTCTATTTTCGATTCCTTCTCGCAGAGATAGTGGATAGTTAACCAGCACTGTTCGAAATAGTATCTTCTAGTTGGAATTCCATTTATGCCAGAAGAATCAAAACTGTTCGTTATTCTGTAAGCGGTAAAACGCGTGTTGTGGATATTAAAAGTAAATCTAGAACGAATTTAGCCGTTGCTGTCATGCCATTTTTTTGTTTCTCTACTTTTTGTCGAAGTCATGTTTGTGCCAACAACTTTACGAGTATATATTATGGTTGAACTATTATAAAATAAATCAGAAAATTCACTGATATACTTCTTGACGGCGTCAATGTTTTCTCTTCTGCACGTTTGAGAATTGCGGGAAATATTCCTTCATTGGTTCGAATTCGTCTACGTATGTAGGCACATGGGTACATATTTATTTCATATAACGGATTCTGATCTGTCGCACCGAGACAAATGACAAGCCCAGAAGACATGTATTTACGAAAAATACATTAGCTATGTTCACAAAAGCAGTAGTGATAATTGTACATAATCAATTGCGTAATATATACATATGATACTTTTAATCAATTGTGATAAATTGTAGACAACGGTGAGTAATTAAGTAATTAATTTACGCATAAAGCTATTAATCTTGAAGTGTAGCGAAATACGCGAAATGACAAAACTTTTAAAGTTTTACATTGTATGATAAATGACACTCTAAGATAATTTTTTCGTTTAGCAAAAATCCATATATATGTATGTAGAGAGAGAGAGAGAGAGATATATATATGTATATATGTGGAAAGTTTATGTATCAAAGTGATACGGTAGCTTCCGTAATATTGTAATTGACACCAAAGCGTGTAATACTTACTATAGAACATTGATGATTTTATATTTTGAAGGAAATATGATATAACAAGGAAGTTATTCTTTTTTAATTGTAAGATTCGTTCAAAATAAACGAATTTGTGGAGAAATAGATCTGAAATATAAAATTCTTCACTTTCTACTTTAGAAAAATATAAAACAAAAACAGGAAGTACAAAATAAGACATGAAACATTAAAAAATAAAATCTACAAATAGAATCTATTAATGAAAAAAATACAGGACAACTCAGATGTTTGTGACGTGTATATCGAATAGAGAAAGAGTGTTCTATAAATAAAGTCCGGGAAAAATAGGTAGGAAAGATAATCGGTCAGATCAATAGAACTAGGGAAGACTTTGAGGAAGAAGAGATGATGTAGGATAGAATACGAAATCTAGCGCAGGATAGAAGACATTGATAATAAAAATATAGAATTCAATTCCACCAGTCTTATATCTAGAGGTAGAAATGCCTAGGAGCACTATCTATGCATGAATTCGGAATTGTGATGATTTTTGTGAGGCGTGACTTATAACTGTGATCATCAATGAAGAAGTCGATATTATATGATGAGTCAAATAAATTACTTATGCCGATGTTAGTGCCTCTTCAGATAGATATCTGGATACGAAAGATTCTGTATAAACATCTAATCATGAAGAAGCCATATTGCATAATTTGGGAATAGTCTAAAGAAAGGTGCATGTTGATTGGTGAAAGTAAATGCGTAAAAATTTCAATAGTGGTCTGGCAAATGTATAAGATGGTAAAATGTAGATTTACTGTTACGAGTTGGTAGACAGACTAAATCGATTCTGAAAAAATCCATACACGAGATGGCGCTTAAACAAGTAAGGAGTGCCAAGAAGCGCTGTCTTTAGCTAGACAGACCATTGTGCCAAGTTTTCATTAAATACGAGGATAGTTTGACAAGTAGTGAGAATGACACATAGGTGGCGCTCTAATTGGTAAAAAAATTGCCTATTTATATGTTTACATTCCGATATGTAGATAAATCGGTTGATTAGTTTGGTTTTGACAGCTGATTGAAGAAGAAGCAACACATCGTTTTGTTAAAATGGAGAAAGCAGATTATCCTGCGGTGATTAAATACTTCGTAATTAATGGTATGGAAGCTACCGAAATAAAAGATTATTTACGGGAAACATTAGGTGAATCCGCCCCATCATCCGCCACAATAAGTAGATGGGTAAATGAATTTAAACATGGTAGAACAAGCTGTGTCGATGAAGCGCGCTCTGGAAATCGTGACTTCTAAGGAAATGATTATAAAAATCCATAATATTATTACGCAAGATGGACGACTCAAAGTGAGAGAGATAACAGACATGGTAAACATTTCAACAGAACGCGTACACCACATTTTAACGAAAGAATTGGGCCTTTCCAAGCTTTCGACAAGACGGGTGCCGCGATTGCTTACGACCGATCAAAAGTTCACTCGTTTGCGCATTTCCAATGAATGTTTGGTCCTTTATAAGCGGAATTCGGTTGATTTTTGTAGGTGATTTGTTACTTGCAATGAAACTTGGATACACTACAGTATACCCGAAACTAAACAACAGCCGAAACAATGGTTAGAACGTGGTTCTGCACCTCCAAAGAAAGCGAAAACCACTTTATCGGCAAACAAGGTGATGGCATCAATTTTTTGGGATTAAAAAGGCATTTTGCTCATTGATTACCTTCAGAAAGATTCCACAATAAACGGACAATATTATGCAGAACTTCTACAAAAATTAAATGTTAAGATTCGTGCTAAACGGCCAGGAATGGCAAAGAAAAATATCATGTTTCACCAAGACAACGCTCCCTCACATACCAGCACAGTCGCGATATCCAAAATCTACGAGTTGCATTTCCAATTAGTACCGCGTGCGCCTTATTCGCCGGATCTAGCCCCTTCCGACTCCCACCTTTTTCCAAAATTGAAAACGGCACTAGATGGAAAGAAATTTTCGTCTAACGACGAGCTTATCATTTTCGTAAATGAGTATTTTGCAAGTCTTCTGGAATTGGATTTTTGAGATGACATAAGGGCATTGGAGCACCGTTGGAATAAATGTATTGCTCTTTTAGGAGGATATATTGAAAAATAAAAATTATTTTGTATTTAAAAAAATCGTTTTTCTTTTCCATTCTCGCTACTTGTCAAACTACCCTCGTAACCGCCATATGATAAATACTGAATGCAATATCGCCATCTGAATGTCAGCAATGTTTAAAGGGGTGTATTCTAATTGACTTAAAAGTCGCTTTATTACAAAAAATATCTGTTCGTCACCTTTAGAATACAGAAAGTTTTATCTGCTTTATAACTCCAATTCCCATCTTGCACCTTTTTTATTCCAACACTCGAAGATCAAATGCGTAGATTGGCGTTCAACTGTTCTGTAATCACTGCTCTCCGAATTTCCTCTACAATATTGGGACTAATGTTTGAATGATTGCACCGAATGAAGAAAATAACATACATAGATTGTCATGGCGAACAGTTCGTAAAGCAATAAAGGAAACACACTAGTCTACTATCTATGCAGATAGTAGACTAGCTAAACTAGCTAAGAAATAACTACAAATGGAAAAAATGTTAAATGTATGTAAGCGTAAAGGAATTATATTATTTAATCATGGGTAGGGAAAAATATTTTTATTCATTTAATTCAAGAAATTGTACATTAACAAAGCCAGTGCAGGGATTATACCGTAAGAAAAAGAGCTATGGAAAATGACTGATTAAAAAAATTGAATTTTTTATTATAATCTTAGTTAAGATATATATTCCATTAACAATAAATATTAGAAAGTCCAAGAATTTTATATGATAATTTTTCAATATTTTATAGACATTCAAAATTCGAAAATTTCTTTGCTTTTAATTCCATCCACTGTTTCTTCTTATACGAAAATAAGTATTTAGTAATATCCAACGTATATCGTTAAAGTCAGTCAAAATCAATACCAATTTGTCTTTTTAATTTAACTTTACTAAAGCACGTTTTTCAGCATTCAATGCGACAACAGTTTTGTCATAATATATCATCGTATGAAAGAAAAAAATAAAGACTTACATGAACGGAATATATAGCATCTGTACCTGAAACAAATAATATAAACATTAAAGCATTTACAACGAATTGTAAATAAATATGCAAAGGGTAAAAGAAATCAAACCAATATACATATTTTATGTGGGGAATTCGGAATTTTTAAAATTTGCTAAATATATCTGGATTTAAAGGAATTCTTATTCTGAATGCTTAAAAGTAATCTAATCTAAATCACGTAATCTCATACAATTAAAAAAAGCTAAGAATATGTTAAAAAATGAAAAGATTTATTGGTGGAATATAGATTTGCGTAAGAGATGATACGCCAATGTAGTAGATTGAAGAGGAGCAAAGCTCAAAGCTCACCGCCGCATCCCAGAAACTAAAGTTACACAAGAAGTACAAGCGAAAGAACGGCGGAGTACTAGCTAGCAACAACAACGGCATCAACAACATGAAGAACAACAAGAAGAAGAACAGCAACAATGCAACGGCGTGCGCGCATATATCTCACACGGCATGTCGTAACAACACTGGATACATCACGGTCTCACGGTGCGACTAATCGAGGCCCCCCGACCAAGAGATTGATATTTTTAAAATGCACACTGCAGTCAACGCGAGTTTTGTTCGCCAGTGACGTGCCCCGACCTGGGACACCCGCTGATACGCCTGTCCATCGGAATAGCTAAACCTAACGCACAAGATACGAATCCTACACACCGAGTACACGAATTTATATTTGTGTAAGACAAACACATTTACAGATGGAGATACATAGAAGCGGCCGTTAGGTGAAATGTCATGTATTTACATGTCTTGATTGGATTATCAATTATCATTGAGTGATTTGATTGAGTTTCCGGTACTGTTATGTATAAACATATTGTTGTTTTCAGAGTTTATAAAATTTTGTTTTAACTGTATAGTCGGAACATTTATCATTCCGATTCATAGTAATCCAAATAAGAAATCCCAATTAAAGAATAGTAAATGGCAGTGATGTTCAATGGTGGAGTAAGCAATGGTGAATTCGATGACCTTCTTAGATACATTTATTAGTAAAGTTACATAATAATTGAAAAGAACAAATTTGGTAAATTTAAATTCTCCATCTTAGTGATCTGTATAAAATTAGCCATTTGAACTGGTACGTAGACTTCCGCGGTCGTGGTCCATACATCTGCTTCTGGGATTCCGGGCTGGAACCGCGTCACTGGTATAACTGTCGACATTTCGTACCCTCTCGTATGGGACATATTCAGGGCTCAACTACTGCTACTATCTATCGCACTGAAAGTTTTCAGTGCGAGTTGAGCCCTGAAGATGCCCTATACGAGTGGGTACGAAACGTCAGCAGTTATACCAATGACGCGGTTCCAGCCCGGAATCCTAGAAGCAGTTAATCATTTGAAAATTATATACAAAAATGCTTTTATTGCTATTTACTCTTATAGTAACCTCAAATAGCGAACCTGCTTCAGATTACATTTTGTAAACTTTCCAAATATTCCGTGTCTATATGCGCATATCCTTTTTCTGTAGTCATGTGTCACTTGATCATCTCTAATAATTTTGTGGTAACAAAAATGCCTTTTTCTTCTTCCGCTATTGAATAGGCGTACCTTGTACCGTGAGGTTTTCCGCCTGTAACTATTTTGGCCAATTTGTTTTCACTAATTCTAATTTCATGCATTCCATTCGCATCTTCGCCTGTAATCTATTGTGCCGCGTCTCCTACTTGACATTTACCTGGAATGCGTGTATTTATTTTCCTGTTCCATAGTGTGTACTGAGAATTCGTCCTTAAGGTCTTCATTTCGGTTGTTCTAATTTATTTTTAGTAAGTATATTATCGCCTCTAGCTTCTGTTCCATAAGTCGCTATCGGTCTTATACAAATGTTGTTTACTTTTGTTCAGGTTTCCATGTTCAATGTTTGGTTCCATGTTTGTTCTTCCATATAGCTTGTCTCAAATATCCTGCGGCAGTTGCTACTTTGATACTTGATGGTTAGCTATATCATTTAGATTCTTATATCGAAGTATCCCTGTACCTTGGTAGTCGAAATGCATAACCTGTTCAATTACAACGTCATCAACAAGCAACTTATATAGTTCTCTCGATACGTTATATCTTTAGCTTTGGATGTTGATAAAGTTATATTATGTCTCAGTGACTTTAAAGAATGGAGTAATCTTTGCAAGTCATCTCCAGATTCTACTATTAGAACAGCGTCATCTATGTAACAGAGTATTTTTGAAATGTGGTTACTAAATCTATATCATCTTCCGCAAGCTTTGATAATTTTATCCATTATAAGGCACTGAAATAAAAGGGGTTAATACTGACCCTGGCGAACACCAGCGATAGTTTTATTTCGTTTGTTAGGCTGTTCTTAGATCTTGATTGTACTTTCGTGTTAAGATCCCTCATGATTTTTATGTACCTACTGGATACATTCTTTTTTCTTATACTCAATCGAACATTTTCATGACGTTTATAAAACAAATGTAGGCAGGTGTTTAGTACTTTTCTTATTCTGTGGAATGCCTTTCAACGGAGATAGCGTCTGTTGTTGTTCTTCATTTAAATATATGATCGACAATACCTCCGTTGCAAGTGTGCTTATGAACAATTACATCTTCAAGCTGAATAATGTAATACTGCTATTGTTAGAAGAATCTTTCCTAAATATGGTATTTGTCATGCTTTTCATTCATTATATTAATGGCCCTTCTTGCTTATTATCCTTATTTTCTTTTCAAATATATTAGCAAATTCTTTTTAGTGCATCGCTTCTCATTGATTAATCGCGTTTTAATAAATTTTAACATTTACTCTCTGGCGTTTATATGCACATCTTGAATGAACTTGTATTATTTAATTACACAGAACTTTTACTAACATTTATTTGTATAATGCCAATTTCTTTTAGCTGGCATTCTGACAACATGTTTGTATTGTAACCAATAACGTTAATATGAATTCTCGTGGATTTTTTGTAGCTACCTAATCTGGTTACTGTGTAGCAAGTTTTATTCTTACTACATAGCATACGAGGAAATAAAATTAACAAAATTTAGGCAACGTTTACCACTAGTAGCGATTCTTGAAACAATAACTTCAAGATTACCTCAAAAAGTAAAAACGAACACCAAAATATTGCAGTTCGGTAGTAGACTTTGGCATATACTATATATATATTCCTTTGTTTTCTTCCCCAAGGTACTACAGCATTTAATTCGACTTATTGCACCCAGAGCAAGTCGACTATTGCATGTTGTAGGGCATATTTAAATTACTCGTAAATAGTTGGTGTCTATATTTGGTCCAAGGCCTCACAATCGTATAAGATCTGGTTGACTGCTTCTGGTGTCTTTTTGCAATCTTCAAAGTCTCCATTGTTCTCACCAATCTTATTTAAGATATTTTACAGCATGGTTTGCATAGTCTGTGAAAAAATAGCTCGTTACTATTTGCATCTGGCTCCTTTCCAATGAAACCAACACCTTCTTATGATTTGGTTCCGCAATATAAGACGTGAATTTTTTCCCTTAGTACATTTTGGCCAACTTTAGCTTTTTCATTTGCTGCGATTACCCAATAATCTTATCCAAAAGATTAATTTAATTAAAGTCGTTTGAAAACTTAGAATAGTTATTGTCTAAGATAATGGTTAGTTCTGTGAACGGAAAATTTAGATTTGGATGAGGTTCCTTGGATTAAATCCCAATGTCTAATCAACAAGGGGGTTTATTATAATTGCACTCTACGATAACTGTGACATATGATATTTTCAAAGTGAAGCAAATGTTTTTTTCTCAGGATTCAGTATTCACTTCCGTTACTACCATAGAAGTTTTTGAGGAAGATTAATTGACAGTTCTCTCCTCTTACGAGAAATGGATGTCCTAAAGAAGCTTTGAGGAACTTTAGGTTCAATTAATTTTCCAATTAAGAAAAAAAAACTTATGCTATAGAACTAAATTAATTCTATTGTTTGTTTTTAATAAAGGAAAAACATTCTAAAGAATTAAAAAAATTTTGAAATTATATCACTTTAAATCTGTTTATTGCTCAAAATTATTCTTAAGATTTATGTTTTTAAAGATCCGTAAAGAATATCTAATATACAAACATCAACAAAATTATAAATTCAAAATTAAAACATAACTAAATTCGAATTTATAGAATAATTTTATTTTCAACAAACATGGTATTAATTAAACACCTGCTTCAATATGTTCTGGGAAATTTATATAATAATGATAATATTAAAGGAAGACTCGGAATTTTCAAATAATTATCATTGTTTAGCATAAAGAATGTCTGCCTTCAGAAGTTATTACAGAAACAGTTTTACAAATGAATTAATTAGAAAGAAGGAGGCATTCCACTGTTACCGAAGAGATTTTATATCTTCGTTTATAGTATTTATAATCGGAGCCCGTGTTATAAAGTTAACTGTAAATTAGATTACACCTGTTCAGTTTTCTTGCTTTCGGCATTTTTGTCTACTTCATTTACAAATCCAAATCTATTTAATTTACTCTTAGAATTCATTATCATTGAGAATCTTATAATAAATGACTATTTTTTTTGACTGGCTGTGAAAAAATTCCTTAATACTTAGATTTAGTTTAAACGCTTATTTAAACTTCATATATAAAGTAAACTAATTAATTTAAACATTTATTCATATTTTATGTTTTACTATAAATATTCCTTCAAAAAACCGAGTGAATTAATCAAAATTTTTGTCGATGTACCTATGAAGATATAAGCGAATTATAATTTTAAATATGAGCGTAGTTTGACAAGTAGTGAGAATAGAAAAGAAAAAAGAATTTTTTAAATACAAAATAGTTTTTATTTTTCAATATATTCTCCTAAAGGAGCAGTACATTTATTCCAACGGTGCTCCAATGCCCTTATGCCATCTCTAAGGTACGATTCCGGAAGGCTTGCAAAATACTCATTTACGAAGATGATAAGCTCGTCGTTAGACGAAAATTTCTTTCCACCTTGTGCCATTTTCAATTTTGGAAAAAGGTGGAAGTCGGAAGGGGCTAGATCCGGCGAATAAAGCGCATGCGGTACTAATTGGAAATGCAACTCGTGGATTTTGGACATCGCAACTGTGCTGGTATGCGAGGGAGCGTTGTCTTCGTGAAACAGAATCTTTTTCTTTGCCATTCCTGGCCGTTTAACACGAATCTCAACATTTAATTTTTGTAGAAGTTCTGCATAATATTGTCCGTTTGTTGTGGCGCCCTTCTGAAGGTAATCAATGAGTAAAATGCCCTTTGAATCCCAAAAAATTGATGCCATCACCTTATTTGCAGAAAAAGTGGTTTTCGCTTTTTTGGAGGTGCAGAACCACGTTCTAACCATTTTTTCGACTATTGTTTAGTATCGGGTGTACTGTAGTGTATCCAAGTTTCATCGCAAGTAACAAATCGCCTACAAAAATCAACTGGATTCCGCTTATAAAGGTCTAAACACTCATTGGAAATGCGCAATCGAATGAACTTTTGATCAGTCGTAAGCAGTCGCGGCACCCGTCTTGCCGAAAGCTTGGAAAGGCCCAATTCTTTCGTTAAAATGTAGGGTACGCGTTCTGTTGAAATGTTTACCATGTCTGTTATCTCTCTCACTTTGAGTTGTCGATCTTGCGTAGTAATATTATGGATTTTTATAATCATTTCCTTAGAAGTCACGATTTTGGGTACTCCAGAGCGCGCTTCATCAACACAGCTTGTTCTACCACGTTTAAATTCATTTACCCATCTACTTATTGTAGCGGATGATGGAGCAGATTCACCTAATGTTTCCCGTAACCCATCTTTTATTTCGGTAGCTTTCATACCCTTAATTACGAAGTATTTAATCAGCGCACGATACTCTGCTTTTTCCATTTTAACAAAGCGACGTGTTGCTTCTTTTTCAATCAGCTGTCAAAATTAAACTAATCAACCGATTTATCTAAATATCGGAATGTAAACATGTAAATAGGCAACCTAAATTACAGTGCATTTGTTTTATCAATTAGAGCGCCACCTATGTGTCATTCTCACTACTTATCAAACTATCCTCGTAATAGAACTAATTTAGAAAATCGTTTTCATAATCATCCTAAGGTGTTTATAAAGTTTAAATACCTAAATTACATTAAAAAAACATCTGAAAGATGAGCAGTTCAAGAAAAGTTTCAAAGAACTATGCTAAATCTGCCTAATATGGCGCTCAAAACGAATAACGGATATTTTATTTAGTGGATAATAAAGAGTAATGCCACTTAATATAACAGCTACAAATATATTTATAAACCAGCTTCAATCTTTTTAAACAACGGAACGAATATATAGATGTGTCTCAGCATGTTTACACATGCGTTACAACTATCGTTGTCGAAATGTATAAAAGCTAGCTTCAACACGCTTCTCAATTAGTCTTCAAATGTTCATTTCTGCGATTAGTAGTGAAGATTTGCAATTTTGAGTATACCGTCGGAGATGGAAATACATCACAATCTGTCAGACATACAAGCTTGGAGACCTATAAAAGAACATACTAGGGTGTTTGCAGTGAGCCAAGGCGTACTTTCTAGACCCTCTTTTGAAATTGGAAGTGCTTGACAAAGGCAGGGCATTAAGAAATTGACACGTAAAAATCACGTTCTGAATGTAAGATTTGGAGTGAGTTTGCTGCCGCTGGAAAGTTACTATCAATATAAACAGTAAAAAACAACATGAATGCCAAGCAAACGAATATTTTTGTCAAGGAATACACTGCCAGGCGAGAATTGTATCCTTTGAACACTAGAAATTTGTGCACAAGTTTGCAATCTTTAACAGACAAGGGGTCCAATCTTATAGATTGGAGCATAAAGTTGACTTTCGTCGTATATTTCAGAGGAATTCTAGTAATAAGTTCGATGTCACCTTGCATATGAAGTATATGGTCCTTGGAAACAAAAGAATTGTATTGTGAAATGGAACTGGGGTTTTGAATTGAGATGTTCTATGATGAGATACATATATTTCTTTGAACCTTAGTCATTTTTTGCTAGTTCTTTGAATAAGGACTTACTACGATGGTTCACCATGACGTTTATAGAAAAAGGAAACCATCCAACTTCTAACCTCCATAGTGAAGTGAATGGAATATTTGAGGTAAGGAAATTCTTCAAGGAATTGCGTCCCACTAAAATATCATCGTTCACTCCACCATAAACATAATCTTCTAGTGACTGGAGTAATTCCCTTATAACCCCGTACAAGTCTCAGTATCGAAATATTAAAATCAACAGTAACTACAAGGATGGTCCTAGCAAGAGAGAATGAAACATCGACAAGCCCAGAAATCGAGAAGTAACAATATACAATAACCACGATGTCTACAGTTAGCATTTAACTTTTGTGTTGTTTTTTGAAATTCTAACGAAAAATTTCGCTTCTCTATTTAGTTAGAGACAGATACAAAGAAATATTGCAACACCTGTTTGTTATATGAGAGATTAGTGTCCAAAGGATGCCAAGGCAATAAGTAATAGACCAAGCTCTGGACCACCTAGAAGAACCACCAGGCGGGAAGATTGGAGGCTAAGGTTAATCCCTAAGTGCGTTAGGCCATAGTACCTAAAGGTCTGTGGAAAATGTTTTTAAGCACATAATAACAATGCGTTTCATATATTATCGTATTCACGACGGTCGCAGGCGAGTTCAATGCCGAAAAGGAGACAGGCAGTTCTTTAACTTTTGCGTAGAATGTGAGACTACACTTACTTTCCGTCCAGGCCATTTATATGCTCGAAGGTACACGTACGAAGTTCTGGAGCCATTCACTTATCCAAGAGCAAAATAATGTCACATTCCAACGAGACAATGCTAGCGCTCCTGTTGGAGACATATCGTCCACAGAATGTGTCTGGAATATAATAAGGCGAAAAATTGGTGTGCTTTTTAACCCTCCAGTAACTTAGTCCAGCTACATGGCGGCCTATAGGTTACTTGGATCACTTTCCTCAGGAGTCCAGACATATTAGTAGAAGAATACCCGGGCAAATGGCAAAATGTATTCGCTTACGTGGAACGTAAAGGGTCTGAATTTTTTAATGACAATTTAGTCATTTATTATTTTAAATACAGTAAATATTTGTACAAAATTTTGTTTAAAAATATATAGATTTGCTGGGTAATTCGCTTTTCTTCTGATAAGACTTTATGCATATGTATTCGTATATTTTTACGGTATATAATGGATATAAAACTGCTTTAGTAATCAGTACGGTCCTGTAAACAATTTCGTCTGTTTTATATCTTGTAACCTAGAAAGCATTATGGCTTTCGTTGTCGATTATGTGAAAACAATTTCTGTTCAGTCTGTTGCCTTCGGGTCGAATGCAATTTACATTTTTTAAGACTGCTATCGCAATTAAGCCCACAACAAAGGAACATATCGCCCGAGGTTAGATCATCAATCGGCATTTGTACCGTTAACAAATAAATTTAAAATAAACTATTACGTAATGACACATTTCCATACATCATTATCCCGAATTGACACTTAGTTTTAAACCAAAGAACGTCTGGAAAACAATACCATGTATTGTGTCAATAGTTGCGCCAGCAGACAATAATATCTTCCGGACATACAACACTCAGTTATTAATTTTTCAACATAATAATAGCCATCAACTTAATAATACAAATTTACATAAATTACTATGGACAATAAATAGAAATGACGAAATTATTTTAGACACATGCAAAAAAGCATGTATCAATACTATCTAATTACGACGATTGAAAGACAAAAAGTAAACTTCGAATATGATGTTAAGTAATGTTTTTCACATAAAAGAGGCCGAGAAATAACTATTTCCTATCCACTGTATTAACATCATACAGGTTAATCACACCTATTGCTTATTTAAACACCATTAATAATCCTTTATTTTATTATAGCACATGTTAGAAGGAAAATGAGATACATTAGTATAATGAATTTAAACGAATGAACTCGCTTATGCATCATCAATCCCGGAAACTTTCCAACTTCTGCCAGTGACGTTTTGCTGGAGAAAGTCTTTGGGTTAATTGCATATCCACTCCTAAATAGTCTCAACAATTTTATCTTTTTAATGAAATCTTTCCTCACTTAAAAATTGCTTTAATTACCCAAAGAACTAAATACTAGAAACGCAAAATTGCGTGAACATGATGAAAGCGAAATAAGGCCCCAATGAAGTTCGTTTGGGTTCAAATAGGAAAAAATAAACTGAATTTTTCTCCATTTCTCTGCCAATTTTTACAAGGATCGTACAGGAGAGTTAGAAAGAAAAGATTTTACTTTGTTACACTGGTTGTGAAACCTTGCCACACATTAAACCAATGTCTCTCGGACTTGTTTTTTAAAATATTAATGAATGCGTTTTTTATTGATCTTCAAAAAAACTAAAATGTACATCTCTACCATAGTTATAATGGAGCTACTTGTTCAGAAAGCTCTTGAATTTTGTAATATGAGAAATTTTTAATAAAATTTAGGACTAAAACTACCCAAATTTTATAAATTTGACTCCCCTTTATGTTTTTTGACGTGCTGAATCCGAAAATGAACTTTAAAATACCACAGGACGTAACGCTTCCTCGCATATTTACTTTACGTTATTTATGCATTGTGAGCGTATAATAATACCTTGGTCTCTACACCTAATTAGTAGTAAATGCTCAAAGTGCACTTTTGAGTATCTGCGTGACTAATACAAAGAAAATCACGACGGCATATACTTTCTAATTTGCAGGTGCATTTCTTACACTCGCATTTAAATTTTTTCTCTGACAATCTTGGAGCTGTAAATGAGGAACAAGGGGAACGTTTCCAACAAGATATAAAGGAGATGGAAAAACGGCATGAGGGTCGTTGGAATGGCAACATAATGGGAGATTACTGTTGGACCCTTCTACGAGCAACTGCAGAACACTCGAATTTTTACCGTAAAGAGGTTGAGGAAATACAAAACTTTTGATTAATAAGTAAAAAACTGTTCATATTTAAACCATTCATACCATTGTAAAAATAAAATTTTAAATTTTTAAATCATACTCTGATAATAAATTACATACCTTTAAATCTTAACTATATATTTGAATACTATCGTACCCAACAAAAGATAAAGATTGCGAAAAATTGTTAAGTGGTAGAAAAAACTGATTGAAAATTTGGATTTAGCACACCAAAATAGATAAGAAACACGTTGAACTTTGAAAAAAGTTTTTAAAAAATATTTATTGGTTGGCCTGTGTTATTTATCTTAAAAACAATATTTACGTCCTAATATAATTCACCTGCAATTTAATAACTTTACCACAACGCCGTTTCCATTCTTCGAAGATATAACCTTTAGGGTTTCTTGTTGATTGAGAATATAGGAAGAAGTCGTATCTAGTTATATCAGAGTTATACAAAAGGCTAGATTAATACTTGATACATTTACTATTTAAAAGTTCTGACAGCTTCCGGATATGTTTAAAATTGGTACAGGTAAATAAAACATTTCCAAGATATTTCAAGAAAATTGAAGATTCGCGATGGATAATTAGATAATTAATTTGTCAATATACAAAATAAATATAAAATGTAAAGGAAATAAACGTTCTTAATACTGTAAAAATTAGATATTTCTCTACATTTGGTTTTAATAAAGTAAGACTAAATTTCTATACATTCATGGTAATATATGTTTTATATAATTTACAACCTATAAAAAACATCTTTTCTGATAAACAGAAAATTTATAGGCCTCAAGTAGTAAATAAACACTTTGTAGTACAAGTGTTATACTCACGATTAAAGTTATTGATTGGAAATTCACATGTATATTTATAGACACAAGAATGTTTTCAGAATGTATAGATTATAAAATTTAACAGACACTTAGATTTAAATATATCTTAAATTATATGTAATTTTCAAGGTTTTTTTTATGTAAAGAAAAGATTCTTTCAGTAGCGCATACGCAACATAAAGTAAAGTCTTTGGGTTACCATAAATATGAGGGAATCATTTTAAATCTTCAGTAATTATAATCAATGTCGAAGAATAATTGCGTCTTCAGTCTTCTATATTCACAGCGTGCTTGGTTTTATTCTGAAAATATACCTACCTAATCTCATTGGTATTAATTATTAGTTGGTTATTTTTTGTCCAACTATATAAGATAATGGATTCTGTTTTAATTTATTAGTTTTAAACATATGCAGAAGTTATTAATATATTGACAGCAATGGTCATTAAAATAAAGCATAAATAGCATAGTAACTGGCAAAGTACTCTGGAATACACCTACATTAATAAAACTATAAGCAAATTTGTGACATAATTATTTGCCTACGATCTGATAGATAATATTGTTTCGGTAACGATTAATAATAAATTGTTTCATGGAGGAAAATTTTATGGTCGACGTACATAGTTGAACGCCTTTGGCAGATCAATGAACACTATAGGGTTCTCGTTTATTTTTTTTACTGTAACCTAGATACCTACTTTTATTGGTAATCTCTTTTCATTCATTCGGCGTAAATACCATACGATTTTGTTTATTATTTATACTATAATGTGAAAGTTGAAACCAGCGGAATGAAAATAAAGAAAACAATTTTGGTGTCTGAAATTGCTTTTATTTCTTTTCGTATCACCTCGATACATTTACACCAGCAATAATCTAATGTCTTTATGTCCTGATCAAATTCAGAAACTTCAAGTTCGTTAGAATACGCATCCAAAGCAGTTTTAACATCGTTGTCTGTTAAAAGTTCCTTGCGAGGTATCTTTTAGACGTGGTAATCCGACGGGTGTGGCAACAATTCGCTATGTTTTGTTGTATCAACTACACTTATGGAGCCCTGCATTGTCATGATGGAAAATGATTTCTTTCTTGGCAAAACTATTTTGAAAAGCAGTGAACAAGGAGAATACTTTTCAAATCCCAAAAAATTGAAGCCTATCCTACAGATGGAACTACCTTTGCCGCCAATATTTAGATTATCGCCCATGATAAATCAGCGTATAAAATCTACCTCGTTTTTTTTTCGAAAACGCTCACTAGAAATTTGTATTCGCGCCAATTTTTGATCAGCGTTGATCAAAAGTTGGTGCGAATACAAATTTCTCATGAATGCTTTCGAAAAAAAAAACAAGATAGATGACATCACTGTGTAGTTGCGGGACTCAGCACACAGATAACTTTTTCATGGCCAACTCTTTACTAAAAATCTATGTTATGCGGTCTATAGAGATATTTACAGCCTCCTCTATCTCAGACAATTTCAAGCGATGCTGTTTAACTCCATAGCATAAACTTTTTCACCAATTTCCGGTATAGTAGAAGATTTCAGTCCACTACGTGACGCATTTTTACCATTGTCCGACCACATTTGAACTCACGAATTGATTTATCAACAGACCATGCTTCATCTCATTATGGATATTTGCTGCTGCTACACCTTTCAAGAAGAAGTACTTAATACCAGTATCTATAAACGTAACACGGAAATCTATTTCTTCTGTCAAATTTACAAAGGACCTTTACAGTTTTGTATTTTTTGGCATTTAAAGTAAGAAATAAAGCTTTAGTAAATAAATAAATTATTTTGCAAAAAGACATTAATTAATATTAAAGTTATTGATATATTATTAAGTAATATAGACAGTTATAAAAAATGTTACAATCATCAATTCTTTCTCAAGGGAAGATTACGTTTTGATAAAACAAGTTAAGTATGATAATATTGAGCTGATAACAAGTAAAGAATGTTTTAAAATAAAGAGTACCAACGGAAAATGTGAGGTTTTATATTTCTCCTGCGTTCTGCACATTATATTCCACTACAAGAGTAATAAAGAATGAAGTAGATCGATGGTATTTAACATTCCTGTATACAAAACCGTATAGAAAAAGAAAGAATTTATGTAGGTATTCCATTTTCTGAAATTCATTCATAAAAATCATAAATTCCAGATGATATTGAATGCAATTAAATCTAAATGGTTACTCTTTCGAAAACACATTATTTAGATTTAGTATTAATAACATATATTTTATTAATAAATCAATAATTACTAGTGCATGTAATTTCATAGTCAAAGGAACACATATTTTTCAATTCATACAACGCAGGGCCTTCTCTTTGGACGCAGAAAAAGAGAAATCCAAAGCATTTACGTATATGTTAAGCCGTAATTTTACTGTACTAAAATTATCATTAAAAAACCCCATTTAAAACATATTTATTTACATAATTTTAACTACAGCTCGTTTCTCTGTTAGTTGTACTTTATTATATAGTTATTTTAAAATTAATGTTTAGACAGTGAATCACTAACAAATTTATACAACGGAGATCAAAGCAGGCCACATAATCATAATGGTTAAATTATTGTGTAAACTTAATGATATGGTAATATGTACGTACCAGAATAATTATTTATTTCAATATAGTCATTTATCATAATTATTCTAGGCGATCCAAGCAGTAGAAAACGGACTGTAACAATTATTAATATATAATCATTTGTGTTGTGTTTTTTTTTGCTCCCATAACACGCTATAAACTGCGTGCCATAGAACGCATACACTTAAAGACCGTATATAATTAGTATATTTATATTGCATAATTTATGCATTCCAGTACACACACGAAATAAATTTTTACAGTACATCCTGTACACTTCTTTGGCTTATTACTCTTTTAGACGTTGTAAGGATATCAAAGAAATTACATGCAGTGTATCAAGCTCGTATGCAAACTAAAACTTTTTCAGTAAGTGATTTTATTTTATTTTCAATTTGTTTTCAATTTACAATTTTTTTCTAAAAAATTTTTGCGTTTATTGACACAGAAATAAACATTTTTACTAAGTGACTATCTATAATATAAAAATATAGACTCCACACGTACCCCGATCTCTCTCTTTGTCTCACTCCAAATATTTCAGTAACACTTTATTGTGTCCTTCCTCGTTCCATCTGATTTATGACTCTCTAAGCTTTTATCTCTAATAAATCGTGTTGATAAGGTTCCGTAGGTTTTTACAGCCGGTCTCTCTTGTAGTACAATTTTCTTGCGGGTTTGGTCTTGTTATAGTTTACATTAACGTTTCGCTGTGCATACAAATAGCGTCTCCAGGATTTGATATCAGACTCATTCTTTCCGCTGCTGTTCCTCCTATTACATGTCTTCGATTCAATACTCTGCTTGTCTTGGAGTGGATTTAATTGTGCCAAAACGTGTTGCTGTGTATTTTATAGTAGGCACTTACGTTAGTATAAATCTGGTACTCGACTGTGTAGATTATGTTTGGTGACACAAAAATCATACATAATGTTTTTATAGATATTCATTCAATGCTAAAATATTAACCATTATTACGTATAATTTAGTATTATATATATATAATATTTATATTTAATATTGTATATATAATTAAATATTGATTATCTTGTTTAGAATTTAATGTCGACGCGAAAATCTTCACGCAAATCAGCGCTAAAATGCCTGATGTGGCACGTATTTTTCATTGACTACCCACTATTTTCCGAAAGTAAAAGATTTATATTCGTGTGGATATAGTAATGAGTCTAATATACATTTATTTCTTTGATTTTATTTATTCCTTTCATATATATATATAATATTCTATAACAATTATATTCCTTAATAATTAAATAGAATTGCAAATTAATTTATATAACTACTCTGATAATAATAATATACATATATGGTATACAGTATACATATAATATATTCCCTCAACAGACAAAATCCTATTATAGGACAATACAATATTAAATAACATATACAATGTTGCAAACTTACGTACAAAACAAATATACTTAGAACTAAATATAAATTTATAATTATACCAGATTTTTATAATTGTTTTTAGTAATTATACATCATACGTATGTACTCGCAAACATAAAAAAATACACGTGCTCTTATAGAATACGAAAGTGGTACGTATACTGAACAAGCATTATTGGTAGAGGAATATAATTTATATCCGTAGTCGGTAAGTTGTTAAAATAGTCACATATTCTGTACATACGCAACCTAATTAGTACATCTGTTCTTGTAGGTGGCAGACGAATAGTGTTTGCCAGTCTAGTTGCTTCCATAATAATTTGCCATGACAAGACGGTTTTATGAATAATGTATATAGTAATATGTATATATGTTTTGTGAAAATGTAATGAAATGATAGTTTAGATTTAAATTTTTTACTAGAGTTTCATTTACTGTATTTTATTAATGTGCATTCGATCTATTGAGATGCTGATTTACATAAAAAGTTTTGCACCAAATGCTTTTAAATTAGTAGACTAATTTTGACTATAAGCAACATAAATTTAATCTTCATCAAGCATTCTAAACTGACATTAACCTAAAAAAATGAAAAAGTATGTCGCCGAATCTTTTGCTTAAAATATTAAATTTCGGAATTAAAATTACGTTAACGAAATTAAATATTCTATAGAAAACAATACGCAAAATGCAGTGTGAAAGTTCGTTCATCATGTTCCACAATTCTTCGCTACTTTGCGGAGCGAAGTTAACATACACATTTTTTAAATATTGGCCAAACGGCAAGAGAGAGAATGGCAGGCTTTTCATTATTAGGTCGAAAATGTAAACTAACTCGTGTACTATTTGAATTGCACACTATGCACATCATTATTCGTTTTTTCTTAATGATACATAGAAGAGCTCTCTTTCTAGTTTGATATCGCTGCGGCTCGACCTAGATGTATAGAACAACAATTGCGATTTAGATCGTAAACCTTTTTGTGGTGGTAATTGAAATGAATAGTCATAGCCTTCCTCTCTCGTCCAACATAAAAATGTATTGAACGACATATCGGTAACTAAGTTTCCAGTGTGTAATAGACAGACGCTTGCGTCACGACTATTTGCTAATTAAAAGAAAGTTAAAACGAATCATTCTAATATTAATAACACCCTGTCTACTACATATGTTTCACAGATATCACTGATCATCTCATTAATAACACAAGTCTGCCTGATGATCAGTGATATCTGTGAAATATATATAGTAGACAGGGTGATATTAATATTAGAATGATTCCTTTTAACATTTGTGGTAATTGTACCAAATCTATTTTCTTATTTCGTTTTGGTTTGATTTCCCTTGTTTATACCTGAATTTTCACATTCAAACTTTACTTTTAATATTTTTAAATAAAATTCTTAAAATTTGGTACGTAGACTTCCGCGGTCGTGGTCCATGCTATCTGCTTCTAGGTTTCCGGGCTGGAACCGCGTTACTAGTATATCTGCCGACGTTTCGTACCCATTTGTATGAGACATCTTCAGGGCTGAACTACTGCACTGAAACGAAAAATGAAAAAGTATGTCGCCGAAACTTTTGCTTAAAATATTAAATCTCGGAATTAAAATTACGTTAACGAAATTAAATATTCTATAGAAAACAATACGCAAAATGCAGTATGAAAGTTCGTTCATCATGTTCCACAATTCTTCGCTACTTTGCGGAGCGAAGTTAATATATACATTTTTGAAATATTGGCCAAACGGCAAGAGAGAGAATAGCAGTTATCTGAGGCTTTTCATTATCAGGTCGAAAATGTAAACTAACTCGTGTACTATTTGAATTGTACATTATGCACATCATTATTCGTTTTTTCTTAATGATACATAGAAAAGCTCTCTTTCTAGTTTGATATCGCTGCGGCTCGACCTAGATGTATAGAACAACAATTGCGATTTAGATCGTACACCTTTCTGTGGTGGTAATTGAAATGAATAGTCATAGCCTTCCTCTCTCGTCCAACATAAAAATGTATTGAACGACATATCGGTAACTAAGTTTCCAGTGCGTAATAGACAGACGCTTGCGTCACGACTATTTGCTAATTAAAAGAAAGTTAAAACGAATCATTCTAATATTAATAACACCCTGTCTACTACATATGTTTCACAGATATCACTGATCATCTCATTAATAACATAAGTCTGCCTGATGATCAGTGATATCTGTGAAACATATAGTCTCGTCGTGTGGTTTCAGTGCAGTAGTTCTGAAGATGTCCCATACGAATGGGTACGGGACGTCGGCAGATATACTAGTGACGCGATTCCAGCCCGGAAACCCAGAAGCAGATAAAATTCTTAAAATATTAGTGCAGTTTATAGGACATTTTTCTACCTCGGTTGGTTACATCATTTTTTTAAAGATTGCCTAATCTAATCGTTGTGATCGGTGTTTCGATTCTATTAACCTTTATTTATGATTGACATATCATATAGACAACTAATAGACATTATATATTAATGGATTTATTTCCAATTAGCGCCTATAATATAGGTAAACTACCGCAATGTTATTTTTATATATATATCAACTAACGTGTATCTAAAACACATTCGTTCCAAATCCCAACAAACTTGCTAAATTCCGTTGGTACAATACGATATTTTAAATAAATTTAAACTGTATATTCCGTATTTTTAATTACAAGAAATTATACCCTTATGAACTATATACAAGTACATTTATATATATATATATGTATATATATATATATATATATATATATATATATATATATGCACTATCGCTCATCAGTGTTTGGTCACTCGCATTGAACCCGCAAATTGTAACAAAAATCAAAATTGAAACACTAATATCTTTTTATTATTTACATATATGAAATATATATACTTTTACATCTAAAATAAATTGTTGTATAATATATTTAACTAAATTTTAGACTCGTCTATGTGACCTCCTTTATTTTTAATCACTGCAGTACACAATCGTGGCTTTCTTTCGTTTAATTTGCGTAATGTCGCAAGGTTTATTTTACTCCATGCCTCTTGTAGGTCCTTCCACATATTATCAGTAGATGTGGGGGCCGATTTTCTCTACTCTGGGCCACGTTCTTCCCACAGCAACTCGATGGGATTTAAATCGGGACTCTGGGGAGGCCATATCATAACTTCTATGGTTCCCTCGTCTCCTAATTTCCGCAAATATTCCCGTCATGGTTTAGAAGTGTGTTTCAGGTCATTATCTTGTTGGAAGATAAAATTCTGATTCGAAATTTTAATTCCAGAGGGGATTGCGTTTTCCTCCAATATGCGCTTATACTGTTCTTTTTTTGGTATATCTTCTATTTTTACGAAATCGCCCACATTTGATCCAGAAAAGCAACCCCATGTCATGACTGAACCTCCACCGTGCTTAACAGTAGGGGCTATGCATTCTTCCCTGGCACACTCACCCACAGGCCTCTTCACGTAAACACGTCTTTGTGAACCGAAAATTTCGAATTTGTATTCACCGGATCATACTACTTTATTCGTCTTCTATGGTTCAATTTTGGTGATTGCACGCCAACTTTAAACGTTTTTGCTTGTTTTGCTTGCGTAGAAGCAGCTTCCGCATTGCAATTCGTCCATGACGATCGGCTTCTTTTAATCGGAATTTAACAGTGAAAACACTTACGGGTTTTCGACGAACGGTATTCATTTCTGCAGTGATTTCTGGGGCTGTTTTTCGTCTATTTCTCTTGTTTGTTATCACCATTACAAGATCTTCTGCTGAGATTGTTGCCCTTGGTATCCCTCGAATTCTACTTAACACACTTCCACATTCGCGGTGTTCTTTGAAGATGTAACCCACGGAGGTAAGTTCTGTTTCAATCTCGCGGATGCTTTTGCCAGTTTTATGGTATGCGATTATAAACGATTGTGTTTCTACACTTAATTCTTTCCATTTAGGAATTTCTAACCAATTTAACTTCTTCGAAACACATGATGTTATCACTATGAGCACCTCACAAAAACTAACTGCAATTTTGCCAAAATACCCAAGTATAAATACTAGTATAGTTTACAATAACACTTTACCATAAAATAAAATCTTAACAATCGAAAATTTCCAAGAATTGCGAGGCCTAATCCCTTAAGTGCAATTATTCTACCTGGAGTTTTATTAGGGTATTATCATTTATTGTGAATAATAGGAGATTCGCATAATTATTTTTGAATAAGCTTTTATAGATTTTAGTGTTTATTATGAAACTATTTCTTACTACAGAAATAAATTTTATAATTGCAGCTTTTCTATAGAAACTGTAATGAAACAAGGGTGACCAAATACTTATGAGCGGTAGTATATATATATACAGTAACAGAAATTCTAGTAAAAAATTTAATCTAAGCTATTAGTTTAATACATTTACATAAAACATATATATTGTTATAAATATGTTATTCATAAAGCCGTATTATCATGACAAGTTATTATGGAGGCAACTTGACTTGCAAACACTTTTTGTCTGCCACTTCCAAGGACAAATATACTACTTAGTCGCCTATCTAGAGAATGTATGACTATTTTAATAACTTACTGACTACGGATACAAACTATACTCCTCTACTAACAATGCTTGATCAGTATACTTACCACTTTCGTATTCTCTGAGTGTACGTGCATTTTTTATGCTTGTGAGTACATATGTATGAAGTATAGTTACTAAAAATAATTACGAAAAATCCGGTATAATTACAAGTATATATTTAATCACTGAAACTTTTCAGAAACAGTTTCAGTGCGACAGACAGTATCAGTAGTTGAGCCCTGAAGATGTCCCATATAAGTGGGTACGAAATGTCGGCAGTTATACCAGTGTCGTGGTTCCAGCCCGGAAGCCGGAAAAGAAGATAGTATGGACCACGACTGTGAAAGTCTACGTACCAGATTTATTTCAACCTATAGTTCGATATGCTTCTCTTTCTAAAATTATAATTAATAGTCCCGTGTTATAAGAAACTGTCTAGTAACATTTAAACTATATATACAAAGCCTGGTAATAAAAATCTCACATGATTAAATTATACGAACTTGGGATAAATCCCAATGGAAAGTGAGGACAATTAAGTATTCTTGAAATAACTTCAAATTTACTTAATTAGTATGATGAATTTGTAAAAAAATTCTTTAATTTTTGGTCACAAAAGACGTGCGAATTCTAGTTTTCTTCTTTTAATTTTCTGACATAACCACGTATATTTGTCAAGAATTAAGAGAGTCATGAAGAAAAGTACTACACATCTCACTGTTTGAAACTACAAAGCATTCATTCAGATTTTAATTACCAAAAGCTACTTTTAGTGCATGTTTTCTTTGGTATGTAAATTAAATTCCGTAAAAGAATGTGTGATCAACGGCAATACCACACCGTACTGATCACGACCACAAGTTCTCTTATCGTACTTTAACATCAGTCGAAAACCTGGACTTTTTTAATTACAAATTTAGAAACATGCTAGTGCGAGCGCTGTAAATAAATAATACAGAAAATTTATGGGACGGGCGTTACTTGAAGAGGAAAAAAAAACAAAAAAATTAAACAATCCCGTCCGTAACTTGATATCACCGCGTTAATTAATACTTCAACTCTATCTCTGTTTTTGTAAATGAAGAATTACAATTTGTTATTTATTGTGAAGGTGCCCTTTGAGATGATATAGTTTTCAATTGTTTTATTAACTACGTACAATATGCATTTGTTACCAAGCAAACGCAACATTAAACTAATACAATGTTTAAACATTGAATTTCTAAATTTACTTGTTTTCGTATAAACGAATTGACATTACGGCAGAAATAAATACTGCCTTTAACATTTATGTATAAAGTACTTTTGTGCATAATATTTTTACTTAACAAATACTTTCGCCATAGGCTATTGTATGAAATACTTCACAACACATAATAGCTTCGGAGACACTTTCTTAAGTGACATTCATAGGATATGATATAACTTGGTATTTAATTTTGCACTCACTTTTGGAGACATTAATTTTAAGGTCATTTCAAGTATTGATATATTAATGCATAAATATGCAAAATACTCACACAATTTATAAATTGACTTTGGTACTTACATATATATGACAAGCTTAAGATTTCAACACCTGAAGTTAATAGTTAGAAATAGTGATTGATTTGTTTTGATAATTACAGTTTTGCAATAATTCCCACTATAATGCATGTTTGAAAATCAATAGAATACTTGAGAGTTTGGAATGAACTTTACTTCATTAGATCTGCTACTATTTATTCAATATTTAGTCATACATATACGGAAGATATTTCCAAAGTTCTAGGAATTTGGAGCTAGTTCCATTGCATATATCCTAAAGGTCTTCACTTACTTAACTGACGTAGACCTATTTTTGAACCGTTGATTTTACGACCGTAGAAGACACTGCTAAATCACAAAGAGCCTTCACTTTCTTTTTGTTTAAAAATCGCATGAATCTTTCAGAAATTGTTTAACATCTATAATGTGTATTTAGAGAGTTTGCAGAATGTTAAAGTACTGTCTATAAATGAATCGATCGTTTCAGTGTCGGTAGCACATCCCTAGAAAACGATCCGCATAGTCGACGTCCAAGCATATAAAGGAAAGAAAAATTGCAGTCGTGGAAAATCTACTCAAAGGTAATAGGTAAATATTTATTCATAGAATTAGTGTTAGCGTAGAATTAGGAACACGACAGGTACATGGGATTTTAAACGAAAATTTGAGAGTAAATAATGTTTTAGGTACCAAAACTATTTAGACCAGAAAAGAAGATTAACAGATCCGACATATGACTTACACTAAAAAAGCCTTTTGTACAACGGATAATAATTACTGATGAGATATGAATACTTTAATTCTGATACCAAAAATCATTCCGCGAATGACGCAAGCCCGAAGAAGAATCTCAGATTAAAGCATGTGTAATTTGGTTGGTTAAACAGATCTATTTTTTGGAGCCAATTTTCCACTATTTCTTTCAGTCGGAATGTTAGCAATTTCCCGTTCGATATTATTCCTGAGCTCCACTAACGTTGTTGGTTTGTTGGCATAAACCAACGATTTAACAAAACTCTTCAAAAAAGCAATCCAGGCTTTAAACCGCATGAGTGAGGTGGCCACTCGACCGAACCATTTCTCAAGATTACACGGTTACCAAACTTCCCCTTCAATAGATCAAATGTTTAACCAGTTGTGTGGCATGTGGCACCATTTTGTTGGAACCCTACATCAGTGATATCAAGTCCATCCAATTCTGGCCAAAAATATTCTTCTAACACGGCACGATAGCGAACCCCATTGACCGTAACATGGGAATCATTTTCATCGACAAAGAAATATACTCTAATCACACCTCCAGCATGAAATCCATACTACACGTTCACTTTTTATAGTTGTATTGGAGTCTCTTGAAAAGCACGTGGGTTTGTTGCATAATGCATACTTGGTTTATTGACAAAGCCATTAAGCCAAAAATGAGCTTCATCGCTAAAGATAATTTTATAATGAAATCTAGGATGTTCTTCAAACGTTAGCAGAGCCCAATCGGAGAAGTTTCCGCGCTTCAAATGATCAGAAGCCTTCAGTTCTTGGATTAATTTTATCGAAAGATTCCCGATTCCTGTGAACGGCGTGAAATCGACTGATTTGGCTCATTTTGAACTGAAACACTCACGGCTGTGATATTTTCGATATTTCGATCGATGCGTTATCTCACTGGCACAGGAACATCCAATAGTGAATACTTTGACTCGAATTTATCGACTATAGCATGTACAGCCTGTATGGTGGGACGATTATTACGACCGAAATTTGGAGAAAGTGCTTTTAAAGTTATGAATACCGACTCAGAATTTCGGTAGTGATTTTTAATAATTTCCAAACGTTGCCAGTTCGTGAACTTCATCACGATAAAAATGTTAACCTTAACTGACGTTAAGAGATCATCGTTCAAGTTTGCATTCATATTAAATGACAAAATTGTTATGTTTCTATTGGAAAACTTGTTATATAAGGGCCGATTGTTCATTCAACCCAAAAACCGGTCCAATGACCAACCCCAAGACAAAAGACGAAAAAGTTAAAATAAGACAGGAAAGTATCAAATTCATTTTACTTGATCTTTGGTAAACATTTTTTATTTTCATTTGAAACCTTCATAGATTTATTTATATTTTAAAATCATTCATTATTTCCGTATATCATAATAGTATATTTGTCGAATGGTTCTATCTGTTTACCGCATTCTGTATACAAATAATTTGTTCCAGGACACGGCTGTTCTAGTATATTCCTTAATTTTGTGACTTATAGTGTCGCTGTTTGAGGTTTGGAGCTACAGATATTTTGAGTGCGATTTCTCTTTAATAAAAAGTACAACATTATTTTGGCAGGACTATCGAAAAGCTCTAACGCTTGATAATAGTCTTCCATGTTATTTGTTATAAAACTGACAATACCTAGTAATTATGTGTTAATAATAGAATTCATATGTTAATAATATATTTTCGTCGAATTTCAACTGTATATTTGAATGGGTATAAAATTTTTAAAGCTATTGCATAAAGGCATTTTATTAAACACTAACTTTCATAAAGTTGCCAGACTTTCATATATAATCTGTATACTTCGCAACAATTTTTATTGTAATGAAACATAATCTTAACATTGTACACGGTTTACATGCATTTTACAGCAGAACCATCACGCGTTTTTTCCTCCATTCCATAATTGCAGGTAGTTAATCTCACGGCTTGTAAATTAAAAACTCGAAGTAACCGATGATGGCCGTTCATGGCCCGTCATTCCATTTGTTCCGAGCAGGTGAAGTTCGGTCATAAGTGAGACGAGGCTCAAGGTCACCCGGAAGAGTGGACAGGTGTGACGTCACAGGGGTCAGACGCGGCCTCCGCTGATCAGGTGTACGGGCTAACGGTCGCTTGCATCATGACAGGTAGGCTGAAATGATCACGCATCTCTCCACCTAACCAAACAGCTTAGGAGGCTAACTCACACAACACGCCCCGCACTATCCGCACTTTATAGACACACATACATATGTATATGTATATCTTATAAACATGGAACCGGCTAAAACTGTTCATGTTGTTATATACAATCTCCGAAGATTTTCGGGCGTTCGAAGTTGTGAGACAAGCGGTCACGTTTCTCGGCGAACACCGAAATATCAACGAGAGACGCTTTAATGTCGGTAATCGCTCGGTTGTAACGCATTCACACGGTTGTACGTGTGATTATTCTCTTTTTTTGGTAATTGATTTTGACAGGGATGGACGGAACGGCTTGTTGATTTTCTTTTGTAGGTGAGGCGAAAAGAATGTGAAGAAACTGTTTGAAATTTAACAATATATATTACAACATTTTAAATACAGAATAACGAATGGTTTATTTATCTCACCACATTATAAAATGACCATGATGAATTTGCAAAAGGAAATACAGTATGTTGCAAAGGTGGCTAAAACTTGAAGGTAATTTTGATGGGGCCTGTGGTTGACTTAATCACTGAAGGTTGACATTAATTTTCGTATTCTGTATACGTATTTCGACAAATAAGTAGTCATCATCAGCAGATAATTAAATAGTGTCGCACCTGGAAAACTACGGCAAAATACCCGTGGGAAAACAAATTCCGCACACGAACCGTACCGCCGAAAGCCAAAACTTAGCCTCTCAGTCAGTTAACTATTTACAATATTGTATATTTAATTCAAAGGCATTTCTATACTACGCAGAGTCAAATTTTCTTATTACTTGTTATTTCCAAATTACTTTAAAGGTCACGTGAGGGATCTACTGTTGACAGAAAATTAATGGTGCTTTGCTTTTAGAAGCATATGTCCATGCGCTGATCGGTCTTTTTTATATTAGAGAAAAATTAGGACGTAATCTTATATCCCTAATATGTCCAATTTAAGTAGCATAATTATTTCATTCTGCTAATTATTTTATATTACTAGAAAGCGATCAAAGAGTTACGGTGTAGTATTTATTTAAATTATAAATACGATTTTGCAATCTTAATTTTTGACAACAAAAGTTCATTAGAACCATTATCAGCATTAAGTAAAATTTATTTTCATATACAATTTTTTGAAATAGTAATTATTGGTGACGCCATGTATTAAAGAAAATATGCGTCGGTATTATAGATCTTTCTCCAATGTTATGTAAAAATATCACGACATTTGCATCATTAGAAGCAGAGAAATTGCGAACAAAGTAACAATGAGTATTTGGCATTGGTTGAAAAATGAATTTTGAACAAAGAGCAAATATTTTAAATTCGGTAAATCGTTTACTGAAACATTTAATTTGATGAAATGGTACGTTTTTATCACGTATGAGTGTATATGAGTGGTATAAACGATTTAAAGATGGTCGTACAGAGATAAATGACGAAGAACATTCAGGTGCAAAAAAAATCTATGGTTGCCGAAAGTAACACCCAACTTGTGTGTGAATTTTTCAGAAATAAGTCGAAATCCTCATTGCGATACGTGGGAATGGAATTAGATATTTCCAAAGATTCAACTCATCGCATTTTGACACAACATTTCGGAATGAGAAAGATTTATACAAGATTTATACCACACAAGCTAACTGATGACCAAAAACTGCTCCGAATTCAGCATTCTACAGACTTTATTGAAGACTCAAAAAAGAACGAAAACTTCAAATATTCTATTGTAACTGGCGATGAGACGTGGTAATTTCAATATGATTCTGAGACCAAGCGTCAAAGCTCTACGAGGGAGCGTTTTTATATTCGCGGAATGAGCGGGTTGTAGAGGGGTGAGTAGGCGCATTGGGGGCATGGCTTGTGCAGCGACTCATGATTAGTATAAATACGAAGTTTCATTGTTATTAGACAGTTAGTATTTGAGCTATCGTCAACCAAGTAACATAATCAGGAGTGAAAAGTGAAATATGGAAAAAATCGAATATTGTGCCGTTATAAAGTTCCTTACCAGGCAAGGAAAATCAGTCGCGACCATAATGAATGAGATATCATTGGTTTACAGCGACTCTTGTCCAGGAAAAACCACACAAGTGCAAGTGGCATACTTTATTTAAACAAGGAAGGGAATCCCTTGAAGACGACCCGAGGCCGGCCAGGAGCATTGAGGTGACCACGCCAGCACTTATCCAAAAAGTTGAACAAATTGTACTCGAAGATGCTCGACTAAAGAAGAAACAACTCGCAGAAATGGTTGGAGTATCCGATACAACAATTTTTAAAATCCTACACCATCATCTCGGCATGTCTAAGGTCAGCGCAAGATGGGTGCCGAGAATGTACACGCCGCCGCAAAAACAACAGCGCGTAGAATGTTCGCGTGCAATTTTAGACCTCTGTAATGAAGACAAGGATGGTGTATTGAGTGGAATTGTTACTGGAGACGAAACTTGGGTTCATCATTATGAACCTGAGTCCAAACAAGACTCCATGCAGTGGCATCAAAAGGGCACAGCACCTCCCAATAAATTTAAAGTGTCACAATCAGCTGGGAAACTCATGGCAACGGTATTTTGGGACTCGGAAGGAATATTGTTGATTGATTATAAAGATAAAGGTGTTTCTATAACCGGAGAATATTACGCTTCAATATTAGAGCGACTAAAAGAAGCCATTAAAGAGAAAAGACGGGGAAAATTGACAAAAGGTGTTCTGCTTTTGCACGACAACGCGCCCGTCCACAAGAGCCGCGTTGCGTTAGCTGCCCTGCATAAGGTGTGCTTCGAAATTGTGAATCACCCACCCTACAGCCCAGACCTGGCCCCGAGTGATTATTACCTGTTTCCGAAAATGAAAAAAGAGCTGCGGGGTAAAAAATTTACTGCCGATGATGAAGTCAAGGAGGCAGTTTCGGCGTATTTTGCAGATAAAGAGAAATCATTTTTTTATGAGGGTATAAATAAATTAATTGAAAGATGTGAAAAATGTATCCGTCTTGCAGGTGAATATATTGAAAAAGAAAAATAATTTGGTTTTTTTATTTCCACCCCTTGTCCCCCATTCCGCGAATATAAAAACGCTCCCTCGTAATTGGAAGCATCCAAGCCAAGAAAGACCGAAAAAAAGCCGTTTGGAGAAGTGGAAAGCGAAGACAATGTTGATTTGTTTTTATAATTCGGAAGGCATAGTGCACAAAGAGTTTGTACCAGCTGGTCAAATGCTCAATGCTGTATATTATCTTGGTGGTATGAAGCGCCTCTGGGCGCGTATTCGTTGTGTATTACCTCAATATCGTGGAAATGGTAGCTGACGTTTGTTACATGATAATGCACCATCTCATCGCTCGACGCTTATCACTGATTTTCTGTGATTTCTATCGATTTTCCTAATTATATTTGCCGATAAAACGACAGCATTTTTCCGACGTCGACGCCACTAAAATGCGTTGACAACGATCTTGAAGAGCATCTCTAAAGATGAACTTGAACGTTAATTAGACATGTTAATTGACCGTGCAAAACATTGTATTGAAACCAAAGGCGACTACTTTGAATAAAATAAATCAATTTTATCAAAATAGTAAGCTTTTGTTTTTATTTTAAAAAGGTTCGGTTTCGCTGCGATCGACTGAATGGAGGATAAAGGAAAGTTAAGATGATTGAGTGTAACAGAATAGAGAAAGAAACTTAGACGTAATGAACACGTGCGATTTTTTAATATTAATATTTACCGTATCGGTAGCGCAATATTTTGCATCGTCGACTAGTACATGATATGTATAAACTGGTGTGAGCGTACATCTTCGCTCTCTGCTGCTGATAATTCTCAGCGAGCGAACCAATATTCGTACATTGCGCCGCTACGTTAGAGTCCGTATCTTTACTCTATTATACTTTACTGGACCTACTAACAGGACATTATAGATTCAACAAACATATGAATAACAGAAGCTTAATAGAAGAATCATAATCAAAACATGTTTCCCGAATGTTCACCATTTTTTGAAATAGGTATTTGTTACTTATCAATAAATAAGTTCCATAGATTAGTTACTTTATGATATGAAAAAATATCTTTAGCAAACATCACAATACACTAGCTTATGGAGCAAGCTTTCTGAAGACATAAGAAGTGTTCTACCAAATGACATAGCAATTGTCAGATTGTTTCTTAAGTAGTGACCGATATTATTTAATTGATGTCAACAATGTTTAGATTTCCCAAATTTAATTTCCCTAAACCACAAATTAAAACATTCGCTAATAAGTTAATTAATAGATAGTTCGGACTTATGTTTCGACAATATGAACAATCTAGAGACAACATATAATATTAAGCTATTATATTGTGATAGTTATTCATGGCCTAGTACCAGATTGTTTTGTTTCACGCTTGAACGATATTAAATACAATAATTTATAAATTACGGATTCATAATTTACCATACATAATTAAAAAATATGTCACAAAATTTCGTTCTTGGGTGAAATTCAAAATTCCGACTTCTTGCTTACTAGGCGAGTGTGTTAATCACTATACACAGTTGCGACGTTGATCAACCTACCGTAACATAGTAGGAAGTTTAAAAAATGCGTAATGTTAACTAATCAGAATCTATTTTCAGCTATTATTTTTTTCTCTTGGGTATAATTAAAGTGTCCAATATGTTCGTAGCAAAATAAATAAGTGTATTATCTAAAATGACAGTATTGCTAGCAAATATAAGATTATTTTAGATTTAGAAGGTGATGATAATAATAATAGTATCATAATATAAAAAAATAGCCTGTAATATTTGAATCCGACTCTGTAACTTGCTGCCGTCCACTTCGTTGTAGGTAGTGTTTTTTCTTACTATAATATCGTGCATCTCTAATGGCTTGACGTATTGAACGAGCAGGTTGAATAGTTCTTTCACGTTTCTATCTTTCGAAATCCGGCAAACTATTTATTATTTATAATTCACATAACAGTTATGGCCAATAAAGGCGCTGCCTACCTCCAATTTCTTTCCAATTACATTTCCGGCACTGACTACTGACACTAAAGAATAACTTTTCGGTGGATTGAAAGCAGACACATTCGGTTGTTCGTAACAATTAGTTTTAATTGAGTTTATTCTTTACAAGCAGCGGCTATTTTTTTAGCTGTTATAATTAATAGACAATAATAACAGACTACGTTTTAATGTATTTTTTTTTCTTTGCAAAATACTTTTTGTGATGAAATGTCTGTACGTTAAAGAATTAGAAATATCTTTGAACTAATTCAGAATAAGTGAATGATGTTTTTTATAAAGCTTTTTATCTTTTATAAATAATAATGGTAGTAAAAAAAAATTAATATACAGATCGCAAACTGTGTTATAGGTTATACGAGGGTAAATCAAATATAAATCAGAATTTGTAGTGAATAATTTGGAATGCGGCTTTTAAGTGTAGAAGGTATACATGTGTTGAAGCCATAACCTCAGCGGTAGCGCTATTGTGTCCTCAATCTGTGTCAATATGATAGGAAAAGAGATGTCGTCAGACGCGCCACCTGTTATGTAATCAAGCAGGGGCATAAAACCGTTCGATATTCTGAGAAGACTTCAAGCACAGTTTGAAGCATCATAAAAAGATGCGAGTGCATAAGTAGCATAAAAATTTTTTAGGAAGACAGAAAAGTGTCGAAAACTAAGTTTATTCGATTTGAAGACTAGCATGATTGACAAACATATTCTGCGTATTCGTCACCTTCTCGAGGACAACCGTCGATCGATCGCTGGTATAATTTTTTCAATGATCGGAATGAGCTATGACAATACTCAAGCAGTCATTATTGTTTCGTCCTCTTACTGAAATGTAAGAGTTTGTGCTGAACTAAGCTAGAAAATCCTTCCTACAGCTCCGACTTATCACCATGTGATTATCATTTACTTAAACCATTATAAAAAGCACCTTAAGGGCGAGATTCGAGGACGATGTCACTGTTGAAGCGTTCGAGTGCAATATTCTGTAGTCGCAACCATGACAGCGGTATTAAGAAACTTCCTGTCGACTGGCAAAAATGTATTTTCAAATCAGGAGGTTACGTAGTAAAGTAGGTTATGTTATTATTAATTTATATTTATCGTGTGTTTTACTAAATTTAAAGATAAAAGTTCAGGTTTACATTTGATTTAACTTCATAATCGTAGTTAGTATTTTCTGAAGATAGCAGCACAAGTCAATGCGATTTCGTCAGTAGGTGGCAATCACATTTGCGTGCATTTTTATAACAACGATTTCGAACTTATGTCCCCAACAGAGCGATTGCTGCTTTTATACTGCTAGTTCAGCTTCTACGAAAAAATGAGAATGTAAATACTGCGTTGTACTGGGAAGTGCCATTGCAACTTTTAGCTGCAACTCATATCAAAGAACCTACTGAGGAACATTGACTCATTACGACGATAGTTGACCTAAGGTGTCACTATTAACTCAGAAGAGGATAGATTAATTCACGTGGGAACTTCTTTACCATTGCAGTGTATTAATGTTGGGTATATGTTGCGCGTATGTAGGTCAAAATTTAGCTTATGGTTAAAGATAAAATCTAAGCCTCTAGTGTAGTGAAAAAGAACATATCGTTCACTATTATTTAAATTATAACAGCACACCCATCTAAAAATTTCATAAATTATGCTGAAAGTATATGTCACTAAAAGCAGACTTAAGTTAGTTGTCTATAAATGAACATTAAAATTGGACTGGCTTGCCGTTAATACCTATTTTAAATCTTTTGCTGTCTAGGTTATCAGTATTTCTATGCGGACAAGTGATTTTTTTTTGTTAGTTCAAAACAGTAATGATTTTCACACGGTCAACAAAAAGAGCGATGGTATCGTTACTTATGTGGCACGTAGCGCTGTCTTATTGAAAATAAACGTCGTCCACATCAATATCTTCCAATTTCGAACATATAAAATCATTAATTATTGTTCGATAACGCAATTCATTCACCGTAACAGTTGCTCCAGCCTCATTTTCGAAAAAGTAAGGTCCAATGACTCCGCTAGACCAAAAACCACACCTAACAGGCACACGTTGACAATGAAGAGACTTTCAAACAATAATTCTTGGACTTTCTGGGCCCAAAATGTGACAATTCTGCTTGTTAACATAGCCTCCGAGGTTAAAATGGGCCTCATCAACCAAGATGATTTTTCTATCAAATTCCGGAAGCATTTCAAGGACCCAATCAGCAAAGACACGACGTTGCTGATGGTCGGTCAGCATGAGTTCTTGTGTTAGCTGAACTTTAAAAGCCTTAAGACCTAAGTCTTTACGCAAAATACGGTGTATTGTCGCTTGTGAAATGCCCAATTCCAAAAATCGATGAGAAATGGACAAAACTGGGTTTTCCTCAACACTATGGGCTACAACTGTGATATTCTCAGTTGTTCTTGAGCGACGTGCACGAGTTCAATTCTTCACATTACTAACTTGTCCCAACAGCTCAAATTCTTCCACCAGTTTCACAATTGCTGGCCGAGAAGATGCTTCACGACGACCCAAAAATGTTTTGTGAATTTTAATAATTTCAATGCGTTGTTGAAGCGTATATCGTTCCATATTTATTAATGGCGTAGTTTTAACTTTGTCATCTGTCAAGTAGTTACAAGTTCAGTCATGACAACTGTTAAAATGGCGGGCTATTGAAAATGAAATGTCTTATTGGAATATCTTTTACATGTAATACCCAGGTGCGTAGAACTGACAAACAATATCAGACTTGACGAGGTCTGGAATTGAACTATTACCGTAGTTATTTTCTTGTTCGACAGGAGTTGTTTTCATTGCTTAAAAGCAAATCTATTGAAAGGAGGAGTAAATTTAATGTTTTATGTTATTAACGCGAAAACAATGGATTTTCTTACAATTACTATATAGTGGAATAAGATATGTGATAATTGTCTATGAATAGTCAATAAATAAATGCAAAAATCTTGAAGATATATTCCTATGGTGGATTATAAATATGTAATCGCGATAACGTGTATTGACTTTAAAATTTCCGAAAAGAATAAATGTAATGCATCCTTTACTAGTACTTCAATCTGTAAAAAAACAAATTAACAAAAAAGAAACTAAAGCTATCCACGTCAATATTAATATTAGTTTCACATTAGAACAAAGAACATTTTATTACATCAAACAGAAACCATTAAATTCGATTGTAAAGCAAATAGATCAATGACACATCATAACTGTACCGAAATGAAAAATGAACTCACTTTTATTGATATATAATATAGAATCGATAAGGAATGAATTGTTGCTGTGTTTCTTGCGTCAAGTCATTAATTTCAGAACAGTTGAAATGAAGAAAAAAGCAAAGGTAAAATAAAGTACATAATCATAGGCGTTCAATCAATAATTACAGTGATATTTCATAATAGTAACAAGTACATAGTTACAAAATGTATAAATGCACTGTCTGCATCACAATTGTTAAACATATTCTAAATTATGAATGCATTTGCAGTGTAAGAGCGGTGAATGAAAAGATATTAAAAATCTAGCTATAATTGAAGCAATTACAGGCATTCTGTAGGTGTTAAATGAAATGTTATTATAAGGATTTATGAAGTATGTAGAAGAATAATAATAACAGCACTTTATTGTTAAGAATTTTACGCTCTATTATTACACGTAATTTTATTGTATTAAATGTTATTGTTACCAATAGTAACACATATTTTTGGTATTTGCCGACTTCTGAGAAATCATGATGTAACTGTTAAAAAATGTGTAAGAGGATGTGGCGTTCTGACATTATTCCAGGTATTAATGGAAAAAGTATTTAAGATTCGTTTTATTGTCTGATCTTGAAAGTCCGAAGATAATGTATTCTTAACTGAAACATTGGACGTGATGATTGATGAATGCGGTCAAGATATAAAATAAATATGTTGGTCATTAATAGGCTCATAAACGTAGGATATGACATGTGATTTTAATCGAATTTATTTATTTATGCAGTGTTTAAAAGTAAATTGATGATGCTGCAATATTTCATTCATTAGAAAGAAGATTATGTTCGAAATTCATTTTAATGCTTTAGAATTAATTTATAAAAAATAAACTATTTAAAGGCATCAAATAAGTTTGTAGCACATTGGATTCAATTATAGAGAAATATATTCTTAATAGTAATATTAGTAATATACATATTTATAATTTACAAGTACATTTAATTATTAAAAATTAAATTACTATTAACACTACTATCAAAAGTGCTAATAATAATGCTAACAACAATAAAAACGTTCGATATATTACGTAAAATAACAACAGAAATTAGTAATCCTTTGGTTAAGACAGTGGCAAAATAAAGTAGAAAAGCAAAATATCAATGTTTACTAGACTATATAAACAATCTTCGAAAATAAGTTTACCTATTTCTAGAAACATTTAATATGAGTAAATTGTGATATAGTACTGGGATGCTGCAATATTTCATTCATTAGAAAGAAGATTATGTTTGAAATTCATTTTAATGCTTTAGAATTAATTTATAAAAAGTAAACTATTTAAAGGCATAAAATAAGTTTGTAGCAGATTGGATTCAATGATCAATAAATATATTCTTAATAGTAATATTAATAATATATTTGTTTATACAAGAAATTTAATTATTAAAAATTAAATTACTATCAGCACAACTATCAAATGTACTAATATAATGATAACAACAATAAAAACACCAGATATATTACGTAAAATAACAATAGAAATTAGTAATCCTTTGGTTAAAACAGTAGCAAAATAAAGCAGAAAAAAATATCAAAGTTTACTAGACTACATAAACTATCTTCGAAAATAAGTTTATTTATTTCTAGAAACATTTAATATGCGTAAATGGTGGTATAGTACTTTTAGAATCATTCTGGATGTCATAAATATGGTAGATCTGACTAAAGTAAAACAAAGTAGCTAAGTTGGGAGTCCTACTAAAACTTTAGTTTTGTAGAAGTCTGTATGTATAGCAAAAAATGCAATAATTATGGGGGCTGTTTTCAAAAATTTTATTTATGACGAATAATGAAATTTTTAAGGAAAATAATTTTATCATTTTTCAAAATAATTCTCTTCAGTTAAAATACACTTATTCACTTAAGGTTGTTGTAATGGATGTTTTTTAAGCTGGATGAGAACTATCGATATCAATAACTATGGTTTGACAGTTGACATTGTCAAACTGTGTTGACATTTCTGTTCAGTAAGGTTTGGCAAGTCATTATGAATCGTTTACCGCCAGAACAACGCTTCCCAATTGTGGAAATTTACTTTGAAAAATATAAATCTGTTCGCGAAGTTCATAGAGGACTTCGTCCATTTTACGGTCAGCATAATCGGCCTAGTGAGCAAGCACTTCGTGCAGTTATTAATCGTTTTCGTACTAATTATATAATTACTCTTTTCGATTCAAAACCATTAACAAGACAAAGAAATGTGCGTACCGAAGAAAATATTGCTGCTGTAGCGCGAAGTATTGAAGAAGACGCCGAAATGTCGATTCGTCGTCGTTCTCAACTTGTTGGCCTTTATCCTTCGATTACGTGGGAAATTTTACGTAAGGATCTTGGCTTACGCGCCTATAAAATATAGCTCGTGCAAGAATTGAAGCCAAACGACCATCGTTTACGTCGCATTTTTGCTGATTGATCTCATTTGAAACTGGCCGAAGATGAGCATTTTTATCAAAGAATTGTGTTTAGTGATGAAGCTCATTTCTGGTTAAATGGCTACGTCAATAAGCAAAATTGCCGTATTTGGAGCGAAGACAATTTTCAAGCCATTAACGAATCACCATTGCGTCCATTAATATTGACTATTTGGTGCGGTTTACACGCTGGCGGCATCATCGGTCCTTATTTCTTTCGAAATGGAGAAGGGGCTGCCGTTACGGTGAATGGCGAGCGCTATAGAGCCATTCTGACTGAATTTTTGTTTTCAAAAACTAATCAGCTAAACATCGACGATATTTAGTTCCAACAAGACGGAGCAACTTGCCATACAGCGCGCTTAACAGTCGATTTATTGCAAAATCAATTTAGTGACATTATTTCCAGAAGTGGTCCTCCTGTCTTGTATTATCATTTTAAGTTCGCAAGCTCTTAAAAAAACACCCGATATAACCCCTTTCCACATTAATTTCCATATTATCTATACGTATTTCGAAAACTAAGTTGTTATCATCAGCAGATAATTAAACAGTGTCGCACCTGGAAACCACGGCAAAATCCGTGCGAAACAAATTCAGTACACGTCGAAAGCCAAAACGCACGCACGGAATTTGGTTCGTGCAGATTCTGCCATGGCTTCTAGGTGCGACACTGTTTAATGTACTGAAAAATCCTATATTATCCAGTAAAACCATTACGAAAATCCAAATTTAAAGACGAACTCGAAATATCTTACCGAGAACATTGTAGGCTTATACGGTATAAAATCGATCTCAAGCGTAGGTGTCCTATTAAAAACTGATGTTGCCATCTACGATGAAGATAGTACATTGTGAATGAGTGAAACTTTGCAAATGGTACACAATTGGTGACTATTTTGATGTTAGTGGAACTGAAAAGTTCAATTGGTAACAACGTGCATATTAGAACTTTCTAACAATGTAAAGATTAATATTTTCAATTCAATTTTTAAAACATCCAACACCATTTATAGTTTCATAGTGTATAGCATATGTAGGTAACAGCCGGCCCGCTGTAAGATTTGATGCGGCCTGCAAGACATTGTCGTATTATTTCATGTCTGAAATCTGTCGCTAAAAATTATGAACACTACTTTTAAACGCGGCCCGCAAAGGTATTTGCACATTAAAGTTTGGCCCACAACAAGTCAAAGGTTACCCACACCTGGCGTATAGGATCGAAATATCCCAAGTTAGTGTACTTAGGTGGAGGCATGACAAATCAAAATTTGCACAACCATGTGCTGAAAGGGACTTTGATCCAGATGAGAATCTTTACACGCTCAGGCAAAATAGCGCGTTTTGGCGCATAAAGAAGACGATTAAAAGTTTCTTAATATCGGTAAATTATTACTATTATATCTAGGAGATATTTTCGACTTAAATGTAATAGAAAACGCACGAAGTGTCTTCAACAAGACACAATACGGAGCGGTAACTCATAGTAAATACTGAGGATATTTATAGAAAGCAGGGGCCTTGATGATCTGACCAAGGCGCCTATAGTTAATATTCCGAAAGGAAATAACAAAATCAAAATTAATTAAGTTTCTCTAAATTTTTATAAAAAATATTTATTATGAGCTTATGTAATTTATAATGAGCTTAAAGTATACAGTACCAAGAATATAATGATGTAAATGCAGTTCTCAATTATCTTATTTTTTTTCTTCAACGTGCTAAAGTGTACTATACTATTATACCTGTGTACTACGTTTATCATCAATTTAAAATTAACACTACCATATTCACTTTTAATTTACGTAGATTACACACTCTGTAATTTAAATCACTTCTTATTAAGCAGCGAATATATTTTAATTATATTGATCGCTACGGTATCAAATAAAGTCTGATTAAAAACAACTACAAAAACCAGATTACACATAATTATCATCCAACGTATAATTATAGGACACCTTACATAATTCTATCCTAAATCAAGCTTTGTAATATCGAATTTTATTTCGATACCATTTTCCCCACGCGTTCTAAAATGTCTACATATGAACTACTACAGAATATCCTTCAGAAATACACTGCTCAAAACAATTAGAGTATATTAGGACAAATAATAATAAAATAAATAAATAAATAATATAAGATACATAAATATTTTTGTATTATAACTATAATGCATTTTAACAAGAAACAGAATGCGTTGACAGATTTCAACTCGTACAGCGCTTCGACGCAGCGCCTGCGTGAACCGCCACTGCTTGAACGTATAAAAGAGCGTATGCGAGCGATCTCGACTACAGTTACATTTTACCATTTTCTGTACCATAACTAATTTTTTAACTGTAATTACGGGTACTAATGGAAAGGCAACGCGATTTGGCTTATGCACAGGGTTGGAGAGCCAATTGGAAGGTGGACGTAGACAGTAAGCTGTTGCTGAAGTTTCGGCAGTTAGCTAAAGTGTGGTTTCGCGTTTGTGGAATCGGTTTTTAAAAGCTGGAGATATTCAGAGAAGACGAGGATGAGGACGCCCAGCATCTATAACACCAAGAGATGATCGATACCTAACAATATTTGCACGTAGAAACCGGACCGATAACGCAACGCAGCTTAGAAGTGAGCTTTTAGCTGCCAAGGGAAGAGTAGTATCAACTCAAGCAATAAGAAATCGTCTTCATAACATTGGCATGTATACTCGAAGAACTCTAGTATGCCAACTGCTCTTCATAAAGGGTCGCAAAGAATATGGGTTGAGCAGCATAGAAATTGGAATCACGATGACTGGACACAAGTATTGTTTTGTAACGAATTCAGATTCGTCTTTAATTCAGATGAGAGGCGTGAACCAGGAGCACGTAATCAGTCACAAATACTATTATTACTATTATTATTTCTATATCTTTTTATTGGCGCCATACTCATAAAGGGCTACTGACTCTAGCCGATCTGTATGAGGTGCAATATTTCAAATTACAAATCATGCTTACGCATTCTGGCAGTAAGATTACGTTGTACAGTTATACTTTTGTATTATTTTGAAGACGTTGCGGCAAGATGTACATATATAGAGAAGTAAAATAAATATTTTATGAAACTATACCAAGTGTATTTTTATTTTAACCGTACGAAGGCTTTCGATAACAGACCATGAAATATTGTTACATAATCTTGGCTCTTTGGTCTGGTTTGTGTCCCCATCAGTTTTCTTCGTTCTTAGTATATATAGAAGAAGTATATATAGAAGTACTACGTGATTTATAAAGGGAACTCTATACAATACATTTTACATTTTGATGTTTGGAGTAGTCCAAGGGTCAAATTTCGATCCTTTATTATTTATATTGTTTATAAATGATTTGCTTTATCAGGGCGATTATTCTATACTTGCATATGCTGAAGATATAAAAATGTACTTCGAAATCATCTCTACCGACGATGCTGATAAATTTCAACACAATCTCAATTTCTGAGATGAATGGTGCGAACGCTCCAGCATAAAGTTAACATTGAACAATGTTGTGTAATAATCTTTTCTCGATCTTCCACACCGTTCGATTTATTTTATCACATCAAGGATAATATGGAAAACATTTGGGAAATGAAGGACCTTGAGGCGATATTTGACTCGATTTCACTTTTAGACTATACATTATTTATTATGGAGCCTTTAAATAGCTGGAGTTTGTCATGCGCATTATTAAATGTTGCAATAACAACACTTTAATCAAATCATTTTAATATGCTGACGTAGCAAGTAAAACCGAACAAGCGTCTTCAATATGACATCTCATGTACGCTTGTGAAACCTTAGTTCTGAAACATACTCATTGCTTTCGAAGTTTCTTACATACAATATAGTTGGAGTTCATCCCCAAAGAGGTATGTTACAAGATAAATTGCTTTTGCAACATAGCATGACCTCACTGAATGCCAGAAAGGATGTCCTTTGTGAAAAGTTTTTGCATGGTCTTGTTATTAACAATATTGGCGGTTCTTATGTTTTCTGGTATCCCGCATTAATTCCAGAAGTAATTCTACATTTGTGAACCAAATTGTGAGGATGAACGTTTTGAGGCAGACGCCAGTCTATATTTGTCTTATATAGTCAACAGAATTCCGGAGGTCATATTTACCTAGACGAAAACTTTATGGGTAATTTTATTTTGTATTTTTGCATAATGTAATCCATATGTGGGCCCGCGAGACATTATCGTATTATTTCATGTCTGATATCTATCGCTAAAAATTATGAACACTACTTTAAAATGCACTACTTTTAAACGCGGCTCGCGAACATATTTGCACACTAAAGTTTGGTCCACAACATGTTAAAGGTTGCCCATACCTGATGTAACTATTACCTGTGCTATGAATATGTAATAAAATAATGTACATTATGTATTTTTATCCTGTTATTGACCATCTGCTTGTTGGAAATAAAGATTATTATTAATTTATTAATAATGATACGCTTAAATTTGGACATTTACAGAGTATCTACCTGCCCCAAAGCGTTCCTTTACTACGCGAGTCATCTTGGAAGAGGAAGGTTTGACTGTTCTGCTCGAATATTGGCTTGTGTTAGTTGCAATTATAATCATTACATAACGTATAATGAATTGAATTTATCATTTATATTTTTTCCCTTTTTCGTTTTCTCATTAATAGTTCATTAAAGAGCAATTTCTGTAATGGATATTATTTATAAATTAGTATTTAGATTAAAACACAATGTTGCAATATTGTCTCTAAGATAACCAGATACCTATAGTGCACTTGTGCTCACTTAATTGTATCTGCCACGCGTTAACAATCCATTAATTTATCGAACCATTAAATTGCAATATACACTGCTATATAGTGGTGCGTGTGCCACCGGTTTTATCAATAAAGGTGGTACATAAACGAGACGCATTTCTGGAAATTAACGGTACGTGAAAAATATGTGGTGGCGGTGCACTGTTTATTATCGTCTGAATGGATCTTAAACGCTTGTATTTAATGAAATGGTCGTGTCCGGTTTTCTATATTAGCGAATATGCTGTGTGTTACAGTTTTCCTACAAGGTAACTCTATGCCGTAAATAATAATTGACAAGAAGTCAATGGTGAAGCGGAGCGGTTAAAGCTAATAATAACTTACAGATTACCTGAACAATGTTCTGAATTTTGCTTTTCGCTTATTGATTTTATTGATTCAAATGAGTATTTAATGATACTAATGAAATAGTTACAAGGACAGGTTAACTGAAATGTTTGTAGTTATCCTATAGAAAGGATTCATTTGACAAGGTGTTCGAAAATTCAAAGCGTATATTATATATATATATATATATATATATATATATATATATATAATCCAGTCCCCTTATGCCTTTCGGTGTAGGGTACATTCATACTTCCAACCGCTCTGAGGTCCATTATCGCTCTCACTTCTCACTAGATGCGGTTCTCTCTTCACCTACACTCAGTTTGATTGTCACTTTCTCATTATAAATGAGTTGTGCTTGTTTGCCCATATGCACAAACTCTGCCTATTTCCTTTTGTCTCGTGCCAATATCTTGGCCTCTTGCCAGTTTTTGTCTTTCTTCCTTAGTACTTCCTCCATTGTCACGCCCCAGCTCCTCCTTGGTCTTCCTCTCTGTCCTTTTATATTTGTCTTCGCCGAGCTCTCTATTGATTCAACTTCCAACATTTCTCTTATTACCTCATTTCTCATTTGATTTCTTCTTGCGACTCCCACTAATCCCTCTCAGGAACTTCATTTCCGTTGCTTGTATTTTCGACTCTTGTTTCTTCGTGAGGGTCCAGCTTTCACATCCAAAAGTCAATATGGGTTTAAAGATCGTTTTGAATACCGTTATTTTTGTTTATTTCTTTTTTCCTGACAAGTGCTTTATTCAGGGCATAGTACACTTTGTTTACTCCTTCAATTCTATTGTTTATTTCTGCTTCATTTTTCCCATCTTTATGTATGGTAACTCCTAGATATTTGTAGCTGTCCGTTTGCTCAATTTCTTTGCCATAGATCCGCATGCTGGTTTGCGTCTTGTTCTTTCCGAGTACCATAATTTTGGTCTTTTATGTATTTATCTTTAGGTTGGCTTTATTGAGCGCTCTGCTCTATATTACTAGGTTTTCTTGTTGTGCATTATTATTCCCGCCGAATATCAGAAGGTCATCCGCAAACGCGCACTCTGATATGTAACCCGGCTCCAAATATCTATACCCCAAGTGGCGCGACTTGGCTTGTTCTTTGATTTCCCCTGTCTCACTCTCTCTCTCGTCACGAATTCTTCTGATTCCATGTTATTAGTTCTTACATAATTTCTGGTGTTCTTATGTAAGCTAACTATTGTATATTATTCATCAATCTTTTCCCAATTTTTCTTCTCCTCAGGCTATTCCATATAGTTTTCCGTAGTAGACTGTCGAAAGCCTACGGCAGATCGATAAATGCCACATATATGTCCTTTCCATGGTATTTTTCTATGAGCTGTTTTATCGTGAATATGTGGTCTTGTATACCTCTCCCTTTGCTAAGTGTATATTTTAAATCTTATTGTAGTATATAATACGAGACGATTTTTCTATACAAAGCAAACAAAAATTAGAAACAATAGTGGCGAATATAAAGTGGCTACTATAACAAAAAACATTTTTTAAAAATATATACTCGATTTTTTCAAATTTGCAATCTCTTCAATTAATTCTTATAAATAAAGTGGGGCTCCTAATCAGAAAACAAAGTTTTCTATTTCTATAAACTTCCGCACTGAAAGACTTAATATTTAAGATTATTCGAGACAGCCATTAAGCCAGATCTATTGTCCTTATGAACCACTTGAGTCTGTTGGAATTAGTTTCTTCGCCTCTATGTAATCTTGGCGCCATTGTACTGGATTTTTTTCTTTAGCATTAGAAATTTCAGATCACCTAGCTCATCACATCTGCCCATCGGACAACAGGTATGATGTTGCACAACCTTATGTATTCATGTTTGTGCATATGACACTAGTTCATCCTTGACTTCTTAACTTGTTCCCCATGGAGATACCTAGGTTTGTAGTCTTCGAATCTCTCATAATTTCTTTTTTGCTCTGTACCTTTTTAATATTGTTCGCAAAAGCAGCAAGGGACAAATGGTCCGCCAATCACAGTCTCCCTTGATCGTGTAAGTTTAAATGCGAGCGGGTTGAGTGTGAGGAACGTTAACTTCCACACTTTCCTTCGGTTGCGCACCTCTCGGCAATTTATCGAGCTTACATTAATAAAAATTAGGACCTCACAATCCACCTAATTTCTGCTGTGCCATCGTTGACTACAATCACAGAAATTAATTAAATAGATCTTAATTTTATATGTTTCTTTAATTATTAGCATCGAAACCTGACAGCGAGTTATAACTATTAGGTCTGTCTCCATAACGTGATTTATGGCATATTAAAAGACTCGAGACTGTACTGTTTGGTAGCTTAATTAGCAAGGCACTCGTCTAGTAAACAGCAGGCGCAGGTTCGACTCCTATTTCAGTGCGGAATTTTTAGTTAATTTCTGTGATTTCTATCAACGATGGCACAGCAGAAACTCCTAATTTTAATTAATTATATATTTATATATAATTATGAACTTACAATAGTTTGGCTTTAGCTAACGTTCCTTGGAAACTCTATTTCCCGTACTAGCATGCACGCTGTAAGCCTTTGAGAGGTACAATTTTAACATATTTTAAATTTTCTAATGTACAATGCCGTGTAATTGCTTCTGATATATGTATGAAGTATTTATTAAAGTGAAGCAGCAATTGTCTTCAATGTAGGTGCCAGAAAAAAGGAAAAGACAAATAAAAGGCGAATATACAATTAGGAAATGCGATGGAATCTAGAACGACTTTAATGGTATCATTCGCAATGATTCAACCGTTAACTTTATTCAATATTGAACGCTACTTTTGTAATTTAATAAATGAGGCCATCTTATAAATAAATAAATATATATTGTTAACAATAACAATATTAATTAATATTTTACAGTAGAAACAAGAATTGCATATTTACTGCAGTTTTACAATTATGATTAATATGTTTTTCTGAAAACCGTTGCTACTATCAAAATGCTATGAATGATTGCCTGTTCATAATATAAGGTTACATGCAAAATAGCTTTTTTATGCCTTTTTGAATATTATAATCCTTTTAGTCGGGTTTTCTTTAATATAAATGACTTTCCACGCAAACCGTTTCATTGAGATAACAATGGATAGTTTTTGTGGATATGTTGATATTAAGTAGCAAATAAATTCATTTATTCTGTCTGCTGCTGGGTTTCCGGGCTGGAACCGCGTCACTAGTATATCTGCCGACGTTTCGTACCCATTTGTATGGGTCATCTTCTGGGCTGAACTACTGCACTGAAACTGGTGTAAGTCGATGGGGGACGTGTTTATATATGGATAATGGGTCATGGGTCATTTACGGTTACGGTTGGGTAGATTAGAGATGCAGGACTGCCAAGCGTTATGTAGGGGGTAGCCATCATCGCGGTTAAGATTATTGGGGTGCTTAAAGATCTCTATAGTTTCACGGATTTTGCGACCATAGAAGTGGTTAGTGCGGGATAGGATAATTTCAATATGGTGCCCGGTTTCCAGCCTATGCTCGGCAAGTGCAGAACCGGCTATGCTAGTACAACGCTCATGTTCAGAAACACGAGTGCCGACAGGCCGCTTTGTTTCACCTATATATGCCCTGCCGCATGAACAAGGAATCCTGTACACACCATTTACCAATGTTTGTAAACCCAGAAATTTCTTTCGTATGTAATATAATTTTAATAATCTTTTATTTGTTATAAAGTATACTGTTACTTCAACAGTCATATTACTTACAGGTAATATAGAACTGCAACTAGACAAACATATTTAAAGTTACGCGATGAGAGCAGTAATCTGTCGTTTACGAGCCCACAATTAAAACGGAAATTATACTGTTTTGCAAGCACATGCAATTAAATCACCGTAAATGTGTTGTTAGTTTGCTTGGTATGGTTAACTTCTTATATGCGGAATTTCTACTTTAAGTTAATAAATATTCTAGAGAGTAATTAAAATAAAATATATTATATGTTCTATATGAAAGGTCACCATGAATTTTCTTTTTAACATTCTACCAGAATATGTAAAAATTTGCTTTTTCCTCCATCTGCTCCAAGTGGCTTCCAGGAGAAAGTGATAGAAAGATGTTTGCAGATTCTGAAATATTGGGTTGGCAACTAAGTACTTTCGGTTTTGTAGTATAAAATAAAACACTTTTTTTTAAACAAAGAATAGTTTTTAATCAATTATATATTTTCCATTTTGCTCAATGACCTTTTGCCATCTTTCTTCCAGCTGCATGATTCCGCGCTCATAAAATTTCTGGTCCTTATCAGCAAAAAACTGAACCAGGTGCGAGTGAAGGTCATCGTCATTTGTGAAAGTTTTACCATTCAAAGAATTCTGCAAACTTCGAAATAAATGGTAATCAGACGGTGCTAGATCAGGGCTTTATGGGGGATGTGGCATCACTTCCCAGCCAAGCTCCAATAGTTTCCCACGAGTTGCCAAAGATATGTGAGGCCTTGCATTAATTTGGCGGAAAACTACACCTTTCCGATTTGACAATTCTGGCCGTTTTTCTTTGATTGCTTCATCCAGTTTTATTAATTGTTGACGGTAAACATCAGAATTGATCGTTTGGTTCCTTGGAAGCAGCTCAAAAAACACAACACCTTTGTAATCCCACCAAACTGACAGCATGATCTTTTTTGGATGCAATTCAGCTTTCGATGTGGTTTGAGCTGGTTTATCGTGTTTGCTCCATGATCGTTTTCGAACTATGTTATTGTACAATACCCATTTTTCATCACCAGTGATGATTCTTTTTAAGAAAGGGTCGGTTTCATTTCGTCTAAGGTGCATATCGCAAAAGTTGATTCTTTGTGTTAAATGAATTTCTTTCAATTCGTGAGGTACCCAAATATCAAGATTCTTAACTAGCCCAAGACATTTTAAATGTTTTTCAATTGTTGTGTGCGATACATGTAGCCTCTGCCCAACCTCTCGAATAGTTATATGACGATCCTCTTCAATTATGACTTTGATTTGGTCATCATCAACTTCAGTAGGCCGACCAGATCATCTTTGAGGGAAAAATCTCCAGAACGGAATTTTTTATACCAATTCTGACACGTGCGCTCTGTTAAGCAATTAGCACCATAAACTTCACATATCTTTTTGTGAGCCGCAGCAGCTTTCTTTCCTTTACGGAAATAAAATAGTAAAATATGTCGAAAATGTTAGTTTCTGCACTCCATTTAAAATTAACCCACAACTAATAGCTTGAATAAAAATCACGCACTACTTGCTTATGAAGTTACGTCAATGTGACTAGTATCACGCGACAAACGGTAAAGTACAGCACTAACATACGTTATACAAAAAATAAAGCAACGCTCTCTATCAGTAAAAACCAAAAGTACTTAGTTGCCAACCCATTACATGTGCTTTACATGGATATGTGATATATATGCGTGCTTTGAGAGTTCTTGGAATTATATTACGGTTTCTTAATTTACTTATTTTCATTGACATTTATCAATACAATTTTCGCTTGTCTACATACAATTTGATACAAAACGTAACTAGTTTCAAGCATTTCACACAAATTTGTATATAAGTTCTTCTAACGATCGATGCAGCACGTTTTAAACTAATTTAAAATATAAAGTAGAGTAGCAAATAGGCTCTTTTCATTTTTTAAAATAAACTATAGTAGCTGTTTATCAAAATATGCGAACAAGGCAGATATGAGACTGATTTTCCCGACAGTTTATTCAACAAGCAGTAACTGATATAGCGTTATTTTGTGACCTTACAATTCAGTTATGAATAAAGCAATCATTCTGAACTCCTCTGACATAATGCTGATCCTGCGGGAGAATGAATCCTGTTTGTATCTACACTTGCATATAGACTCAATCTATAAAAATACTCTCTAATTGGAGGTGAGTACATAGCTTATTTTTTCGAAAGAGCGTGTTAATTCCGACCAAAATAATTTATTTAGAGCATATTAAATAAACAGTGTCTTGCATTGATTATAATTTGTTTACACAAATAATTATCTGGCGCTTTACGTATTTTAAATAATATTGTTTTTGATATTTTTTTATTCTTCTGTTCCATTGTTTATTTGCTCTCTAAATTCTCAGTCGACTTTAATGCCTCCATAAATTTTTCCCAAAATCTTTCTTTCTCCTATTTTTAATTCGCCCTTTTTATTTATTACATATGTTTCGCGGATATAAATAACATATATTATAATTTTATTTCCTAAGGTGTGCATATATTTAAAATTTTTGCTAATATTCTTGCTACTATATTTACTTTAGCTAACATTTTTTCTTCATTTCCTTCTCTTAATCCGCTTCGTAAATCGTCCTTGCTTCCATATATTCAATTTGTTCCACTTTCTCTATTGAATACTTTCTATTTACTACATAGTTTATACCTGAATTAACGATTCTTTAGCTCTTATAGTTCTTTCTTTCAAAATTGCTTCCTGTACTAAGTCAAAAGTCCTTTTAGCAGAAAATTCTTCAGATAACCTTGCTACCATTCCACTAACGTTTTCAGCATCTCGGTACACCCAAGTTCCCTATAGTGTGATAACTTTTTTTTTAATGAAGTCATGCTTGCTTATGATCGACGAATAGTAGATGTAAGTTTAAATTTTTCTTATACGTACTTTGCTGGTGGTGCTTCATTATAAAATAGACTTGGTCAGTGGCCATTCTGCCAGCTTTAAATTCTCTATGTTTCTTTCCGGTTTATAGACTCGTCTATCCAATTTTTAATCTAAGATTCCGATAATTATAGTAACTTTTTCTTGCTCATTTCTTACGTAATGATATTACTAACATGAACCTTTATTTTGATATATTTTCATCCTCTAATGTTCTTGCAATTATTTCCCATATTTTTGTGGTTAACGCTTCAAGGAAGATCGGTAAAACGAAGCAAGTTTTTGCAACTAACGCGGATGCAAGATGACAGGTGGTAGCAAAACATAGGAATATGTGGAAAGAGTTTTTAAAAGGAAGAAAAAGAGAGAGGGAAAAAGTGTACAACACTGAAAACGATGTCTGGAAAAATTTAAAAAAGATCAGAAGCTAATAGGTAGAAGTCATGGTTTAGAAAGAATACGCAAAAAACATCAAAATGATAAACAAAAGTGACAAAACTGAAAGGCAAGTACCACTAAGTATATATACAATTTCAGAAAAAAGGATATTTAATGCTTGATCCTGACTAACTTATTATTTTCAAAATTCAGAACTATAATCCCTTGAAGTCGATAGATATACAAGATGTCTTTCTTTTCATAGCCACTGGCTTAAAATTTTCTTACATGATCCTAACTAGCAAGTTATGGTTGACCATGGGGTGTAGCTAAAACTAGTAGTAGAGCAAATCAAATTTACATAAACCATAACCAAATTAAGGTTTCACTGTTACTGTAGCACTAAATAAATAATCCACCTCTTGCGTAAAACGCACAACTTCCTTAATAAGCAAATGGCGTTGTTACTGGTACAATAAAGGATTTGTGAAAAGAAGTAAATTATATGTAATTATTGAAGCTTATATAGGTATATTGTCTCTATATCTGCTCTAAGGTTAATATTAATTACTTTTAATCTATTTGAGTTTGTAATAATAAAATACTAAATCATCAAAACAAAATATTTTTATAAAACTCTGTATATGAGTCTACTTCTTTTAGAATCCGTTCTATTAACGTTCTTTTTTTTTTCGATAATACCAAATGATGACCACATTCGTTTTATTTCGAAACTGACATCAGGGCCTCACAATCCACCTAATGACCAATTAAATAAATTTGGCGTAACATCTGTAATTTGGTATTGTCATTTCATCCAATTATATCACCTACACACACTCATTATAGTCATCAAAAAGAAAGCGATATGAAATTTATAGTTTCGATGTAAAGAGCGACCGTGAATAAACTATCAATTAACTTTACAAAAGCAAATCCTCTATAAAGTGAAACCGACGTGTGTAAGAATACGAAAGATATATATCTGTCTGATTGAATATTCAATAGAGTCGCTTTTAGATCTGAAAATCCACTTATGTACGCAATATACACACATTCTGGGTTTAAATCGGCACTATATTTTAATATAGAATTTGGTGATAAATTTCCTCACAATACTCAGATTTTTTAGTAAATATTTTTTAGAAAATACTGGAATACGGTAATCCATTTATTAAAAAATCTAACGTAAATATTTAATTTCTTTCAAGTTTATTTTTCAATCGTCTGCTTTAAAAATCGCAATATTCTCTCTTATAACAAGAATAAATAAAAATATATGTACTAAGAACATACAAAATGTACGTCAGCCCTATTATGGCAAGCGCGACATAACGTATAATAAGGTATAATAAAGGGTGTTTCAAATTTCGCGTTTTTTTTAAGAATAAATAAAACATAATTTGCATTCACTTTCAAAAACTTTTTATTGATAATTGAAGTATCAGTTATCATATTTATATGCGAAAAATAATATCTGCCAAATTGTATCCTCTTGCAGTTCCACAGATCTCCACTCTTTTATTAAAATTTTCAATGACATTTTGACATAATTGAGACTCTATCTCAGCAATGACACGAATAATTTCATCTTTCAAAGCAGGAATTGATGTAGTGTTTTTGTAAGCCTGACTTTTCACATACCCTCAAAGAAAATAGTCTAACAGTGTCAAATCACATGATCTTGGTGTCAAATTAACATCACCGTTGCTTGAGATTACATGTCCAGGAAATTTTTCTCCCAATAAATCAACTGATTCGTGTTGAGGTGTAGCGCCATCCTGTTGAAACCACATATCCTGTAGATCAATATTCATTAATTCAGGCAACAAGAATTCGGTTAGTATTTGACGATACCGAACACCATTGAGAGTTACAGCTTCACCAGCAGCATTTTCAAAGAAGGAAGGTCCAATTACATCACCTGACCATAATGCACACCAAACAGTAACTCGTTTACGATGCATAGGTTTTTCATGAATAATTCGTGGATTTTCCTCACCCTAAATGCGGCAATTTTGTTTATTAACATAGCCACCAAATTCAAAATGTGCCTCATCGGAAAACGTTATTTTTTGAGAAAAATCAGCTGGTTGTTCATTGATGTGATTGACAAATTAACGACGTTTTAAATGATCTAATGGCTTCAGTTCCTGTGTCATTTAAACCTTATATGCCTCCAGAGCTAAATCCTTGTCTAAAATACGCCATGTTGTTGATCTACTAAGTCCAAGTTGTTGTGAACGTCGTCTAATGAACATTTTAGAATCTTCAGCAACACTTTCACGAACTAAACTAATACTTTCTTGTGAACGACCACTACGACTGTATTTTCTACTTTTTTGATCTTCCACGGAACCGGGCTCTTGAAATATTTTAATAATTCGAGCAATAGTGCCTCCAGATGGATGATTATGTAGACCATAAAATTCACATAATTTTCTATTGTTTTCACGGAACGCTGATTTTCATAAAATAGTTCAATAATTTGAACGCGTTGTTGTACCGTGTACGAAGCCAATTTTATAAATGTCATACATCACACGTTTTAAATGCCCACATACACAGACAAATTCAGCCGCCATCTATATTTTGTTTATTCTTAAAAAACCGCGCAATTTGAAACATCCTTTATATATGTACATACAGACTGTCACGAAACTGTTTGTACACATCTGACCATGATAAAGCTAATTACTTCCATTTAGCAACGTTAAAAAACTCTAAAAGCCTATAACAATATGAAAACAGCTATTATATATAACTACCAAAAAATTTGTTAAATATTTTTATAAACTTCATTTTTATAAGGTGTTATGTGAGCCATAAATTTAGAACGATCGTAGTATCACGTATTCGTGAAAGACTTGCTTTTACAAAAATGAGTTGTAAAAGCAAACACATGTCTAGTATGCGCGAGTTAACAACGTTAACAACACTACACAAAGAAAAAGAAACCTAGACCAAATAAACAAATCTATCAGTATTATCTATCAGTATTCCAAATATTCTCAACTATTGAAATTATGCCGAGAAACAGGCGTCCAAAGGTTCAAAGTGAATGCGATCAGGGAACTATTAGAAGTGTAATGAGTTAAAATTCATGGATAATTGCACTGAGGATAGACAAGCAGATGGAATGTGACACTGGAAAGATAGTACATTAAGAAAACGAAAAGAGAATTTTATGAAAAGCCGGATATAACGAAGGAGTATCATATAAAAAAAATCTTACATTACCGGCGTTAATACTAACCTACATACAATATATGCTTTATGCTTTACAATAGGTAAAAATTAATGACGCTTAATTAAAGATCTTTTACGTGATACTCTTCCGCTGTAACCAGTTTAGTTTTTCTATATATATGGCTGAGTGTGTATCTGTTTTCTGATGGTACGTCTAATTTTTTGAAGAATATTTTTATTTTTTATATATATTTTTAAGTTCAGTCAAATAAAGATGTTTAATTTGTATTTTTCAAATGTAAATGAAGATACTAATTCTCAGAATGTACGTCTTAATTAATATAAATACATTGTGGTTTTTACATAATTTTGTTTAAATTTATTTATATGTATTTTCCCTCCTTAATATTTTATTAAAGTTCTCAGAAAGTTTCTAATTATATAAAGGATGTAACTGCATTGTATTGTCGAAATACATTTATATTAGTTTTCTTTATATTATAGGTTTTCCCTATTCTCATATTGTCTGTTTAATTTCAAAAGAGTATTTATTTTATATTATTCTGTACTTATTGTGTCTATTATATATACTATCTCCAAGTATATTTGTATTTTCTTTAATGTATTTCCAAAAAGGTGTTAACTATACAAATGATATAAATGCATTTTATTATCGGAATGCATTTATATTCGTTTTCTTTATATTATATTATAAGTTTTCCCAGTTTTATATTGTGTGTTTAATTTCAATAGAGTATAATAATTACTTAAACTCCTTTAAGTCTACTTTAGTACAGTTCTTTTATTCTTTTATGTATGATTAATGTATCTATTATATATATAGTCTCAGTTTATGATATACACTCATAAGAAATGAACCAGGTAGCGAAAGATGATAATCTCTTTATCTAGGGTAATACAAATTTGGTATTTATATAAATAGTAATTTTAATCAGAAGCCAGACAAGCCTAAGGGCTCAGAAAACATATCAGCATAAGAGCTCAAAAAGAATGAGGTAGGGTTAGATCTGGATAGCAGGCCATTCTGCCAAGAATATGTATGTCGTCTAATAATAGACGTAGCGATTATTTTCTATGCATAAAGACTTAGTGCGAGCGTTATGACAAATATATATTGATTGGCAGCGCTTAATATTATTAAAGATCGAATAATTAGTGAATGGATGAATTAATATATTTGGGTGAGAAAAGGTTCGAAGCAGAGATTACCTGCTTTTAAACAAGAGACAATATAAGATAAGAAATGTATTTGTAATTATAAATTAACAATTGTTAATTTTGTGGTGTTTCGTTTATAATTATGCATAAGAAAGACCCTTCTAAAGTGATTCTGGTTGTCATTGATCACACAAATATTTAATGAGATTTTTCCACTATTCTATTTAATTGTTTAAATATGTGCAGTCTCCTTGTATCGTATATGGAGTAACATCCGTATATTAATTGGTAAGGTCCCATGTTTATTTCGGTTTGCTATTTGGTGCATTCTGTTGAAATATAATAAATTGTTATATAATAAATTGTTGCATCACCTCAAGTCCTTATTCTGTATATATGGCATGTTCCAGTTACAATTGTCATTTAAGGCGACCGACAAAATGTAGATATTTAAATACATCCTTAACAGATGAGTTAATACATTGGAAGCCGTTTGAATCGTTCCTTCTGTTTACAGAGAAACATTAGTTAGGAAGAGTACAGCAGGGAAATTGTTTTGTTTAAATTTAAGATCATTATCCAATAAACTATTCTCAATGTTCGGAAACAACGTCGGACTTCAGGCGTTGAATCGAAAATTTGACAGATTGTTTAGGGTCTACTGAAGATCATGGAGGAGAATACGAAGTATGGCAATTAAATAACGAGACTGCGCTCCTTCTATGGCACAACGGCATCGGATGAGGCTGTAATTGGAATGTCAAGCAACAACTCGTAGTTTCGTCTCTTTGTCTGCTTTAGTTTACTTTCGAACTTTAATTGTAAACGACACTGTTACTTAATAGTGCCGTGATAATGGTTAACATAAAAATTGAGCAGTGAATTAACCTGAAATTCCTTGTCGATTTTAAAAAATCGTCAATAGAATGTTTACAAATGTTAAAGGAGGTGTTCGGTGACTCAAAAGTCAATCGGAATAACAGTTGCTCTGATATCATAGAACGTCTTGGATTCACAGAAGAACCAGACTTGTTCGCAAAAATCTTCAGATGTGATGAAACTTGGATTTTACAGTATGACCCGGACACAAAGCGTCAGTCGATGCACTGCAAGGCAGCCGGATTGCCAAGACAGCACGAATGAGCAAGTCGAAATCGAAGGCAATGCTGTGTTATCATGATTGTCTGGGTGACTGAGGGTCAAACTCTTTATCAGAAATACTACAAAGATATCCTAATCAAACTGAGGGAAAAAGTAAGGAAGAAAAGACCGAATTTGTGCAAGAACAACTCGTGGATTCTGCACAAGGATACCACACGAGCTCACAATGACCTGTCTGTGAAGCAGTTTTTAGTGGACAAGCACATTGCTGTGCTTGATCATCCTCCGTATTCGCCAGATCTCGCGCCTGTTCCCAAAAGTGAAAAGTGCATTAAAGAGAACACATTTTCAGTCTTTTGCAGATGTAAAAGCAAAAATGGCAGTCGTAAAAGAGGCTAATAACTAATGAACTACAGCATTGTTTTGAACAATGGAAGACACGTAAACAGCCGTGTAGCCGTGTATACATAGGGGAGGAGAATATGTTGAAGGGGATGAAAGTTAATTTGCAATAAATAACATTTCTCATACAGTCTCGTTATATGTATAATTGTCGCACCTCGTATATGTTTGATTATTTCATGTAATTTGTTTGTTAAAAAATTAATAAATATTAATTCAATGAAAACGCTACGAACTTATGCATGAATCATAAATGTACATGAAAATAATAATTATATGTGTGTATGTGTAGATTTTATTTGATATTCTTCATAAAATTCAATGTTGCTTAATAGATGCTATATATTGGTGTACATAGAATCGAATAAAACTTATGTTTTTGTCGTTAATCATAATGAGAACATATATATATATATATATATATGTTCTCATATATATATATATATCATCATAATGAGAACATATACATATATATATATATATATATATATATATATATATATATATATATATACATATATGTATATATATATATATATGTATATGTTCTCATTATGATTTACGACAAAAACATAAGTTTTATTCGATTCTATGAACACAAATATATAGCATTCTAGTAAGCAACATTGTATTTTATGAAGAATATCAGATAAAATCTATAACAACAGAAAGGTACTACTCTAGAAGACATAGAGTTTGATATGTATCTATATTATATTCAACGGTATATCCTTTGTGTGTAACGCTTGACGTAGTGAAATTACATGTGCATGTTAACGAATAATAAATACATAATATGTCTGATTAAATATTCAATAATTTCATTTCTTCGATTTTAAAATCTATTTATACACGCAAATATCACATACACACATATTATTTAATATTTGACATACTTTTAGTTATTGGTTTTAGCGGAAATTTTGTAATCAACCACTGTCGAAACTATTTATTAATAAATGTGGAAAACCTACGATTGTATGAAACGACCATTGTTTTAAAATATTCAAAAGGCGAATTATGAAAGTAGCCTTCAGTCAATACCGTAAGAGAGATAAAACACCAAGCAGCAAAAAAAAAATTAGAATGCGTGTACGCTGCCGTACTAACAACAACGAGATAATTTCTAATTTCCTTTCTTTATAATACCAACTTAAAACAACTAATCAAATACATAAAATGACAAGACAACCCAGTTTGTATATACATACACATTGATCGCATAATCATTTCCACTTTCCCAATATAATAACATCGATTTGCCCATTCTTGGACGATGAGGATAAATATCTTCAATTATGTTACTGCCGGAAGACATGGTGTGCTAAAATTCATCGATAAGGAAACGTTCTACTAAAAACGGAACGCAACGGCGACCGGGGCCGTGTGTTTCACTTTAATTTAAGACGTCTCAAAACTAAAACGTGATTTATATTTTTGCCCGGCGAACGACTCATCTCATGTTTGTCCCATTAATGTTTCAGGAAATGTGTCCGCGTGTGTTAAATAGAGAAAATGTGAACATAAAAAATGTTCGAATTGGGTGCTGTACGGATAATTACAGGTTTTATCATGTGCAATAGGTCTTTTTTTGAAAAAGATGCGATATTTCTTCTATTTTATCTGCCGCCAATTCACGTTAATGATTGTAAATAAGAAGCTATTACGCTACTTTTCATATATCGCGTTGTTAATAACCAACCGGAAATGACATTATTCCTGTTAAGGTTGCTTTGCAATATATTTTATTACTTGTAGTATCAATATGCATATAAAAAAGTAACTGTTGAAGTTTTACATTTGTAAGTATCTGAAGATATATAATCAGCCTTCGTACGGTCTGATTAATAGCTGTATTTTATTTAATATATACAGAATTGCTTTCTCTAATGATGGAATATTGTGTCTTTACTTACAGAGCCGCAGGAAGTTTTTTTTTATATTTTGGATAGGATTGTGTCATAATTTTATGATATTTCCTCTTACTGAGACTTCATAGCTTATAGTATTTCAATTTTCTTGAATAATATTGACAATAAGTTAATGATTAAAATGTCTAATTTAGTTTTGAACTATTAATATACATTTTCCTTCAAATAGGCTTTGAAGGCTTTAAAGAGTCTCGACTGAACATTAATAGAAAAAACCGATATACTGAAACTATCGAGAAATATTACAAAACTTACTACGCTTTGAGATAAGCTTTTATTCGGAAAAATGAAATAAATAGTGATGGAAAGCTAAAACTATTTAAAAGTGTATGCGTCGGTTTTAAATTACTGTTGTAAAAATATGGATTCAAAATGATAGAGACAGAAGTAAAAACCAAGCTTGTAAAGTGTATTTTCTTAGAGCAATGGTGGGAAAAACAAGAAAAGATCGAATTGAAAATGATACTATAGTAGAGTAGTGTAGTATGGAGAAATGTAAAGTGGTTCAGTTATATGGTAGGGATGGACGAGTGTAGAGAAGTTAAGCTGATATGAAAGGTGAACAGCGAGCATAAACGCTGAAGAGGTAGACTGAGTAAGTCATGGAATAGTAAAATAAGCAAAACAGTTTGGAAGAAAAACATAGACTAGAAATGAGTAGAAAACATGTCAAAAAATCGGAAGACGTGGTGAGACTTTTACCGTGAAACTTCTAAATCGTAACGTAGATGAGAAAAGATTAAATAAGTAAGAAAGTTGTTTTCTTCCAAAAAATTTAAATTAATATAGTTTATATCAGCTCTTTTTGGAACAAATTTCTAGATAATTCTGTAGTTTTATTTTTTGCCCATTTTTCAAATTTTATTAGTTGATGTTAATGACAAGTCGACGCCTGATTTTGTATTTAAGAAACGTTTTTATACTGTTTTGGTACCAATACAGGCAAGCGGTGGATACCTCTTCATAGATAGATGTATTTTGGAAAGGCCGCAAATTAAATTTGCTTTTTCGTACAAGATTTTCAAGTTCATCTTGCAGACGAAACTTCGTTGGTTATTTTTTTTTGCTTGCTAGAAAGGGTGTAAAATTCAACTTGACATATTCAAAGTTCAAAATATGATTTTTATTATTATTTTGAATCCAGATTTTGCTTCTCATTTTTTAATTTCATTCAATTTTATTTAATTTATTTTCCTGGACCAACCACATAGCATCTGGAAAGTTCATATAGAGCTTTTAAGACTCCGTGGGGCATAGATTGAAAAACAATAAAATATGTTTATGATACTTTTATATGATACTTTTCTATCTTGCATAATGAAGACAACAATATACATACATATATATCAAATTCGTATATTACAACCATAAGAAATATATGACCACCTCATATAATGATTTAATTGTTGTCTCTCATTGGAAAAATAACATTATTGTTATATCATTCTTATGCTGACACTGCTATTCCTCATGGTTTCATCCTGGGAGCCGCATTATTTTTACTAAACGTTAATGACATATTAATAAATATAGGAAAAGCATGAAAGATGCTCTATAATAATGATACTAGTGTTATAGATGATTCAATGAACGTAGATAATATGATACATGAATTTAATTTTAAAGTCAACAAGTTGGCCTATTTTGTTAAGAGATGACGTCGTTGATGATATTCATACTTACACTGAGCAAAGCCCAACAAAATCTTTTCGGAAAATATTAAACGAACAGGTAATATTAACAATACCACATGACTTAAAGCCATATTCGTTTGTTTATTTAGAGGATAGCTATGTGATGAACTATTTAAAAGTACTTACTATGTTATTGATCAACACAAACGTCGACTTTTGCAGCTATTTGAGGACAATCTATTGCATTTGTCAAAGTAAAAGTCAACAAGTTGATCTACTTTGTTAAGAGAGGATGTTGATGATATTTATGCATACCAAACAAAATCTTTTCGGAAAATATCAAAATGAACAGGTAATCTTAAAACCATAAAACGTCAAGTCCTATCTGATTAGAGGATTTCTATGTGATGAACTGTTTAAGAATTTTTAAAAAGAAACTTCACATGCACCTTTACTTTGACGAAAACTCTATTATTTTAATAGAAGTGAGTTGCATTTAATAAAAATTGATGTATGAGTGGAAATATTGTGATCAAATTCTCTAAGTGATTTGTCCATTACACAATTACTGATGAACGACGATGTACAGTTATTTCGCAGGAATTCATTGCATAGTTACACAATTATGAATTAATTCCAGAATATTTCTAAGAGGCTAATACAGTATTCAATGTTGCTCAGAGGTCTTTGGAATTTTTTGAGGAATTGGATGATGGCCGTGTTATACATCAGTGTTTGTTGCTTAACACTCCAGGCTATTATTTATTTGATCAAATAGAAAATACCTTCGTAATATTGATAACTTTGTACTGTGATAAAAAGTAAAATAATTTAAAAATTCACTGAAAACGTTTCCAATGTTACCAATTTATGTATTTGAAAATTAGACTAAAATATACCATCGATTATTGTGGCTACACTTTACATTACAATAGAAAATCATGAAAGTAGAGGCGGAAAAATGCCATAAACAGTATATCAGTTATAATAAATAATTTAATAAACACTGATTTATCTACAAATAGCTAAATTGAATATATATACTTAATGTTAATGTTTCCCGTTGAATGATTTCGCTGTTAAACATGCAATTTGTTATATCACACCGGGTGGCATGTTAAATGGAAAGAAAGTTATTAGTAAGTCGTAGCGAGCAAATTTTATTTATGATCATAAATCTAATACAGTATATTTATTACATATGTATGTAATATGAAAAGGGAAAAAAATGATTCAGAAGTATTTCAAAAATTTTAACAACTACACATATTTCATTTCTTTCATACATAGCATTTACTCCTCAGTTAGATTCTTTTACAAAAAGCAAATATGCGAATGTATTGTAACATGACTAGAGGAATGTCAGTGACTTTTTTTTAGGTAGCGATTTGCCCGATAGATAACATGAATCAGACAAATCTAACAAGTCGCCCACGATTACATGATTCATTGGATTTTATCTGTGTTAAAGATTTACTTAACTGTATTTCTTTGGCATAAAAAAGACAAGACACAACTAAATTAACTTTTAACCTATGGACATCCTTATATCATTATAAAAATACTAGATTTTTTGTGTACACGTAAGAAGTAGGTTCATTACTTTATGCCGTAACAGTTTATTGAGAAAATAATTTGTCCTACAAGATAGAATAGTCGGGAAAAGACGTGACGTATTTTTTCTGTTTTTTATGTCATTTTTTAATATAAAAAAGATCACTCCATTATATATTGCCCGTTTTGGTGAACCTCATAATTCTTAGTTTATAGAAGGTCCTATTTTATCGGTAAAAACTTTTTAGGTGCTAATACGCAGCTGATGCCCAACTTCGTTTGAGTCGAAAATTTCACAATGTAACGAATTTTGTGGAGAACGAAACAAGTGTATAACTGAAGGTATAAGGTCCGGCGAGTATGCCAACTTATCCCATCAAAATTACAAATATTTTTGACGGGCGCTCAAATTCGGATGGTCTCGCGTCATCCATTCTTTTACAATTAAAGCACTTTGGACGTTTCTGGAAGATGTATCCATTCAAGTTAACCAATCGTCGCCAGTGTAAACTAACAAATTGTTCCGTTCCTTGGTCTACGCTCGAAAAATATGGCATCTTTAAAATTCTACCAGATTGGAAGCATAATCTTTTTTAACGAATGTTCGCTTTTGACAACGTTTAAGGCGAAGCTTCAGGTCGACGCCAACACCGTTTTCCCATTAGTTTGCAATAAATAAAGTACTTCTCATCGCTATCCCATTAATTGTTTCAAAAAGAATCATTTTCCTAACGTTTAAGAAACATATCTGCAAAACTAACAATCTATCCCTGAACCTTGGTAAATATAGAATTCTAAGCGTGTCTCGAAAATCTAAATGAGTTCTTCATCCACGCTGTTGCATACAGGAGTACGATGGATCGCAGAATCTCATTCAGATATCCTTACAGAGTGACGGCTCCATCGTCTATAATATAAAGGTAAATTAGCCTTCCAGAACTTTCCGGCTCATGCCAATACCCCAGCACTCTAATATCAAAGCCTTTCTTGAAGGAATTGCGGGTTATTGTCTGTGATCAAATTAGAATACGCCTGTAAGGATGTAAAATAAATCTGGATTCTCAACAGGATAATATTCGTTTCTAATCATTGTAACCCCAATTGATACGCTCATTTTCCCGTATTCTACGGACTCCTTTATACCCTATACAGTAAGAGGAATGCAAACCGACGGTCTTCGAGCATATAAGACAGATATACGTAAAGGGCTTCTTCTTATTTTCATTGATAGGCGCCATAATAATTCCATATTTCGTATACCTCTTGCACATAGCATTTTTCTACGAGAACCGAGGTACATAGCTTGGAACACAATGGGAGAGGAAGGCCCTTTCAAATTTAAAATATCATGGTAAACGATTTCTCTCATAAAAATAATTCCATAGGTGCTCAGATATCAATTAAGAAACAATTAAGCACCTCCAGTGCTTGTAAATTGCTCAAAGGCGTAGAGGGGAGCGGAGATGAGCGGCTGCGAAGAGTAAATGTTAGGGCAAGAGAGAGGAGCGGCCTCTCTTCTCTTTCCGGCTCACTTCCTTTGACAACCACTATATAGTAATAACAAACTCACACCAAGCCAATATCTCTAATAGAAGTTTCTTACGGACGATACTAAGTATAACAAATTTTGATTACTAATCATAGGGATGAACTTTTGGATACTGACCGAGGAGCGTGTTGAAGTGCTCTTTTATACTCTCCAGTGATGATCGTTCAAACGCATGCCTAAACATATTCACTTGGTTGTTTAAGAAAGTTGAAATTAGTTTATATAAATATTTGTAGATATTGTATTAACTAGTACTACTATTCATTATCAATTATATAGATTATCATTTAATTGTTTCGAACAGGGTATATGAATTGTTATAATTTGTTGGTTTATTGCGCATTGAGTGTTTAAGATGTATTTCTATTCTTTGACTATGAAATTTTGTGACAATGCTGTTATACACGAGGTTAGTGTGCTCCAGTTTAAATAATTAAGTTAAAGTAACTTTACCTGTCCTTTCCGATGCTATCTTTTTCCCGCGACAAGTTGTTTTGCATATACATACATACATATACATACATATACATACATATACATACATATATATATATATATATATATATATATATATATATATATATATATATATATATATATATATATATATGTATATATGAGTAATAATAGATTCTCAGGCTCTCCGTGATGTTTTGATGACATCTCAATCACCTTCTTCAGGAGTCGTTTCGTGGATCGTCGACCTGAAACTTCATTAAGAAACAACTCCTGAAGAAAATAATTGAGACGTCATTGAATCGTCGAGACGTCGATTCTTTTGAGAATTTCTGTCCATCGCGGAGAGCCCGAGAATTTAATATTACTCATACTTACAACTGTGAGAACCTTCGTTCAAACACAAAAATATATATATATACATATATATATAAGAAGACGTTAGTTTAATACAAAAACAAATACAGTTACTAATGCTCTTACTAATTACTTACAAGTTGATACAACTAGCTGGATTAAAAACGTATCTAATTTTCTTCAGATAGAATTTTATAAAATTAGTTACAATTTTTAACATGATGTATAATCAAGAAAACAAAAACAACTCCAACGGATGAATGTTCATTTTCTACCTATAAAAGTGATGCACATCTAGTCTTAATTCTGTTTTAAACGCCTATCATCGCAACTCAGAAAAAAATAATTCCTAGTGAAAAGGATATAATAAGCGTGCTATTCCATGAGAGTGCGGAAAATTTAATTTTAAAAGCGTGGATTTCTGTTCCTTTCACATTCTCGCAGTTTTAACAATATTTTCGTCAGCCTATAGAATACTCGAGAAAGTTGATTTTCGAGAATAATTCCTACTTTCATGTTTACATACGTTCTTTTATATAATTTAACTTATTATTTTGCTCATAATGTAAGTAAAGTAATATGTATGTACATATTTGCGAGTCTTAATGATTTAATTTGAGTTAATTATTACATTTACAGAGAAGATATTTGAGCTTTTTTCTTAAAGTTTAACAGAATTTTTTACTATTAGTTTGTTTGATAATAATAGTAATGAAGCATTTGTTGCTCAACAGTATACATACGGGGGGGTATCGAAAAATAACCGGAATGGCAGTGCTGTGGAGTTGACTTGCTCCATTCCTGCCGCTAGGTGCGCGTGAAGCAGCTTATTCTACGTTCGGTGGAGTCGATTTTTTCGCCGAATAATGTTATGTCTTGTTACAGTACATTTTTTTGTAAAAGCATTTTCGTCTGCTTGTCGTTTTTTGTAATGTCGGACTTAAGTGAACAGTGTGCGGCTGCGAAATTTGGAGGTTTTGGGAGTTATGACAGTGTGCGAAGAAAGAGGATCAATTTGAAGATTTAGAATGTTATATTTTCCTGCAGAACAGCGCTCCAGCCCATTGGCACTTGAATGTTTGACGTTTTCTGAATGAATTTCTACCTCAAAGATGTCCAGATATCCTCGCCAAGCATTTTTCACACAGTAGTAACGTTTTCCTCCGTAACTGACGTTCGTGACCTTCCCGGCCTCTCAGCATCCTCCACAGTTAAATTTCCCCTTTGGAATTCTCTGTATCACCTGGATATCATTGTGCGATGTGGACAAACATCACCTAGTGCAAGAGTCATTTCTTAGAAGCACTGGTCTTGTTTAACCCACGCACTAAATTATAACGTAACTGCCCTTATCTCATTTCGTGACTACGATGCCATCGCAAGCACTTTACACTCTCACTACTATGCACGTACGAACATGTCTCAACATGCAGCAACGAGTAGCTTCCTACGATTCATTGTTGCGTCATATTGCCAAACTTTCCTAGTACCCTTTGTATTAAATTCGGTTTCTATATACATTCGAAATAAAGCCTTTTTACTCAACTTAAGACCGCAATTTGATTAAACTTTGATATGTTCTAAACTCAATTTTTATCTACTTTTCTATGCATCTATTGTGATGTATAGTTTAATTGTAGCTTAAGTTCAAAACTGATAAATCTTGCAAGGCTACAGATATAATTGAAATGCATATGTAAAATATGTAATAACTTTGTTAGCTATATCTCATACTTTAAGAAAGGATAACTCTTATTACTTTTTCAAACATAAGTATTAGCAACTGCAGTAGACGCCGATCTCAAAAATATTTCAAATATTTATATTTGGGATCGAATTATCTGTCTCTTATTTTAACGTTATTCTATCTAATTATTTAATTTATATCGATGGTAATAAGTTAATTAAAGATGAATAGTATTAGAAGTTTTGATAGAAGCTGCATAGGTAAGATGCTTATAGAACTTTACGTGCTATGTAGTGTTGCGTTTTAAAAATTACTCTAAAGCAACGTCCCAAAAATCCAGCAATCCTAAAAAAAATTTTTGTCCGGTAAAATGAGGCATCGAACATAATGTGTCAAGAGAATTTATAAATGATACGTATGACCTTATCTTAAAAATAGTTTCAGTTCCATACATATTTACAGATGCACAGAAACACCGCATAATTTTGTTAATATAAAATGTTTGTGTCTTTGTAAGTTTACAGTTTTCAACAGGGAAGAAAATTTAAAAAAAAAGGAAAGAGAATAACTTGAGAAGAGAGCGAAAAACGTTTTTAGTACGAATTAAATGTTCTTCTATCTCTAATGGTCGAAAATTCAAACAAAAGAATAACATTTATAGCTAGAAAATAACATTTAAGATGTATTGACCGAGAAAGACATCATTTTGTAATTTTGAATGATCAAAATAAATTTAATTTGATATTTGCATTGAATGTATAAAAATGAAAATGCGAATGACTTTTAAGGTTAAGTAGTTAAGTTCAAAGGTAACTAAGATGTGTTCAATCAAATACATTATACAAAAAAATAACAACTATTACATTAGCTATAGCAACTGCCATTTTAGTAGATATGCAAATGGAACTAATTTTGCATAACAGATGAAGATTCAGTATAAAGTATGTTTGTTTTACTTTCGATACAGTGAGAGGGTAGTCCAAAGACCGGATGAAACAAGTGGGCCGAGATGAAACGGAAGAACAGGTGGACGAAAGTAAATCAGTACTTGACAGCCAGGAGCGAGAGAGTTATAAAGAAGAAAGAAGCACAAGCGCTCGAAGCCCACAAACGAAGAACCGTTCGTTCCGACGGTGAACAAATATATCTCTCGAGATGCTGCGAATTTGTATTGCGTGGCCGACAAACTTGCAAAAAGGAAAGGTCTTCTTCACTCGTTCTGTAGGACATGTATTTTATTTATAGTAAGTTATGTTCTCATCTTTGTCTTGTGCAAAGTTTTAGAAAAATATTTAATTTTTTATTATAGTAAAATACGTGTTTGACTATTAAATTACAATTATAATTTCGTTACTAAATTGGAGTCTTTTCGTTAGGTTTTGGCTAAAGATTGAAGAGTGAATATTGTACTAACAATAGGAAAGTTAAATAATAAAGATCTTTTTCTAATATTTTCTTTTTTCTAATATACATAGAAAACTTGTGATATTTAATAAGAAAGTTAATTAATTAGGATTTCAAGTAGAAAAAAGCATGGTAAGGGTACTATTATTGTTATATAAGTAACTGAATAAGAAAATATTTATTTCTTATTCCTTTTATTCTTAATAGAAACTAATATTTAATTAACAATTATGAATTAAGCATTAACATTGAACATTACTAGATTCGTTCAATACGTTTGTTTTTAGCCCGGTTTGATTAACTTGTGCGCTTATTGTGGTCAGAAGTCATTAGTTCAATTGTTTTATTTGTTTTACTTGTAAAGAATAAAATATATTATTCCCTTTTAAAGATGTGATGGTATTCCTAAATAAAGTCATTGTAAACTCTCTTTATTAAAATAAGATAAAAATACTTACATAAAATAAATATTTCTATATTTCTCGTAGCATGAACTATACCAAATATATTTACAATATAAAATAATTACCAATACCGTCTGCGTAATGCTTTACAACTCCGTATATATATATATATATATATATATATATATATATATATATATATATATATACATATATATATCAAATCTTATTAGAAATCTGCCGCTAAATGTGTATACATTTACGCTTATATTTTCGGTACCTAAAAGAAATAAAGTCTGATATTTTCTTTGACATTATTTTGCAGTTCTCTAACCATACTTATATTATATGCAGCGCTAATGCTAGGTCTTTTGGCTTTCTGAGCAGTACTTAGAGCAAATTTAATAATATCTTCAAATTAAAGTATGTTTCCTTTCTATGGTATCTATAACATTTTTGCTAGGTTTGTAAAGCGTGGAAAAACGTTTTTTAAAGTACTTAAGTTATAAGTATGTTGGCTGCTATTCCCATTTGGTACGGGTTAATATATCTTATCGGAAGGGCATTGTACTAATTCCTTATCCTTATTGAGAACGGAAGTTCTTATTAAATTTGTTAAATATGCTGTCAACTCCTCAGCTAATCTATGTCAAATTGATTTTGCTGTTCTTATTCATAATACGGGATCAGTGAACGTGTATTTGGCTGTAAGTTGCAATAGAACGAATATTGAAGAAGGCAACCATTTATCACAAGATATATCGGTTGATCTTGTGTGGAATATATTTAATTAATTGGAATATTCTCTAGTTTTCTGTTTAATACTTTTGTAGAATTACCATAGAAAGCATTCTATTTTATTATATTATTTCCTCCTCTTTGCTCTAAATAAAAATAGTAGTAATATTATGGGGTAGATTTTTTTACAATTTTGGCTTAACACTGAGATACTTTTCACTCAACTATAACTCTAGGTTTGAATTCGGGCTGTATGCCGTTGGTATAATACAATCTTATTATCCGCAAAGAATGCTATTTATTAGAAGCTTTATGGTATTCTGTTCGCTCATATAGAGGTTTTTATTATATCAAATTATGTCAAAGTTATATTGTGTCATTGTGTTGATAGAGTGACGGATATTTGTCAGATTATCGTTTATTGTTGATTGAAAAATTTTCTGATTGTTGCTGTTTTTATAACTTCTTTTTGTACATTTGTCTGTGTATGTGGATATATTTCCAATCTTTATAAGTAATTGAGACGTTCTTTTGTCGTAATGCTTGTTACTGACATCACAATACTATCATTACTGCTTCTTGATTTCAAAATTTTGTAACTCGATCGCGAGTATATACAAATATTTTTTTTATTCTTTGTCTGTAATGGTTGTGTGGCAATGCAATGACTATTATGAAGTGTTTTCTTTGTTTTTTTTTGAAGATAAGTGCATTGTCTGGCCAGCTACCTACAATTTGCCTGTGTGTATCTTTCTTTCCCAATGTAGTTTATAATCATTACATTCAAGTATGCATTCTGGGGTTTATTGTACTATTCTGTATTAACTTTTATGGGTTGATGTTTGAGTGCAAGTTCCTAGTGTATAATTTTTGCTGCAACATTGTATCTCTCTGTGTAGTTCTTCCCATCAAGCAATTTATGCCCCCTGTTATATGTTCCATTGTTTCTTTGAATTAGCAACTTTGTCTGACATTGTCATTTCTAAAAGATCTTGAATCATGTATTTTCCGTAGTTCCTTATTGCGGGTACATCACTCTGTACTGCTGATACAAATCCTTGTATTTTCGAGGACAAATGTCAATTTTTGTTGTTGATATAATAATTTCTTGTGTACGTATATGTTTCCAAAATATTGAAATTCGTGGTGTGTACTGTTTTCTGGACCATTTCTCTTTTAAGTTGTTGTGTTGTGTGTTGTCATTTGAGCTTTCATCTTCTAAGTTTTCTAGTTTTAGGTTTAATGGTGCGTATCCGTTAGTTCCCAATACGAGGTATTAATTAAGTATTATCTTAGATTCAATATTTATTCAATATTTGAACGTTATGCATCATTTGTATGTCCATCATACCTCCGTTACTATCTTTTCAGGCTATAGTAATTGTTTCCATGCAGGAATCTTTTCCCTTATATGATATTTTACCAGCCTTATTCTACTGACGCGAATAAACTCTTCTAGTTCTAGTTGGACCACTTAATTAACCGGAAAGATTATGTGAGAGCTAGTATTGTGGGCTACGACGGTAGCCGTTTATATTTCGGGAATAGCAAACAAAAAAAAACTTTTTATTATCGAAAATAGTTTTATTGCTTTTCAAAATATTCTCCTTGAAAATCAATGCACTTTTGCATTCGTTTAAACTAATCCGAAAAGCATTGCTGCCTCTGTGAAGACGGTTTCTTTAAAATATAAGTTCTGAAAGCCTCAACTGGCTCTTCCGACGTAGAAAACCGTTAACCACGAAGTTTATTCTTCACGTGTGGGAAGAAAAAGAAATCACAGGGTGCTAGATCAGAGGTGTACGGCGTTTGGCTCATCAATTCAATGTTTTTCACGGTCAAATATTCATTTGTTTGAACCGACCAGTGAGAACTCTCATTGTCATGGTGGAGAATGATCTGTCGTTTTCGGTTTGTTTTCCATATTTCTTCAAAAGGCGACCATTTGTTTTGATGTGCTTCGAGCGCGAACAACTTCTGTTGCTTTTGGCTCATCTTGGAATACCCACACAGTCGACTGCTGTTTACTATTCGGGCTCAGACGTATAGATCGAAGATTCATCATCTGTGGCGACTTTATAAATGTTCTTTAAAGCACCGCCATTGTATTCTTTGTGCATTTCTTGGCACCAATCGACGCGAGTCCTTTTTTGAGCGGTTGTTAAATTTTGTGGTAGCCAACGTAAAGATAGCTTCTTAATGGATAAATGTTCATGCAGAATCTTATGCACGCTGGTGTTACTAATACCTAGAGATGCCTCGATCTCACGGTGTGTCACATGGCAGTTTTGCATTATCAATTCAGACACAGCATTAATGTATTCCGACACAACAACATTTGTGGGACGACCTTCTCGAAATTTATCGTACAAAGCACGCCGTCCAAGTTTGAATTGACTATACCAACGATATGCTGAAGTTTTCGATGGTGCTTCATCACCATATAAAGAATTCAGCTCGTCGATGCATTCTTGTTCAGATAATCCACGCCGAAAGTTATGAAAAATAATTGCAGGAAAATGTTCGCGAGTTAATTCCATTTTTTCGCTGACATAAAATTGTCAGGTTACTGTCAACAATAGAAATGGCGACCTGATAATAAAACTATCATCGGATCGGAGGTAACACTAGCAGTATTGCCAATTTCCGAAATATAAATGGCTACCATTGCACGATATTTTACCACCCTTAAGCTATTGACACGGGTAAATTCTTCTAGATGTGAGTTGGACCACTTAATTAACCAGAAGGAGTATGTGAGAACCAGTATTGTGTATGCATCAATTTCTTGAAATACATTTCTGAAGTTAAGACTCGACTTCATTATAGATGTTACTCTTTGCTGAAAGCCTTGCATTCTTTTCTATCCATACATTGCGTTATTTAACATTTTTAATGGTATATTGGGACATACATAGATAACACTATGGAACAGTACAGTAGGATACAGTCCTCGAAAAATCTTTCTCTTACTTAATTTTTAATCCATATACTATCATGTGACTTAGTTTTCTTTTTACTATATAATAAAATGATAAATTAATACAAGCTTTATGAAGCTTTGGATCTCCATAAGAAGAAATATTATTGGGTTGGCAACTAAGTACTTTCGGTTTTGTAGTATAAAATAAAACACTTTTTTTAAACAAAGAGTAGTTTTTAATCAATTATATATTTTCCATTTTGCTCAATGACCTTTTGCCATCTTTCTTTTAGCTGCATGATTCCGCGCTCATAAAATTTATGGTCCTTATCAGCAAAAAACTGAACCAGGTGCGAGTGAAGGTCATCGTCTTTTGTGAAAGTTTTACCATTCAAAGAATTCTGCAAACTTCGAAATAAATGGTAATCAGATGGTGCTAGATCAGAGCTGTATGGGGGATGTGGCATCACTTCCCAGCCAAGCTCCAATAGTTTCCCGCGAGTTGCCAAAGATGTGTGACCCCTTGCATTATCTTGGTGGAAAACTACACCTTTCCGATTTGACAATTCTGGCCGTTTTTCTTTGATTGCTTGATCCAGTTTTATTAATTGTTGACAGTAAACATCAGAATTGATCGTTTGGTTCCTTGGAAGCAGCTCAAAAAACACAACACCTTTGTAATCTCACCAAACTGATAGCATGATCTTTTTTGGATGCAATTCAGCTTTCGATGTGGTTTAAGCTGGTTTGTCGTGTTTGCTACATGATCGCTTTCAAACTATGTTACTGTACAGGACCCATTTTTCATCACCAGTGATGATTCTTTTTAAGAAAGAGTCGGTTTCATTTCGTCTAAGGTGCATATCGCAAAAGTTGATTCTTTGCGTTAAATGAATTTCTTTCAATTCGTAAGGTACCCAAGACATTTTAAATGTTTTTCAATTGTTGTGTGTGATACATGTAGCCTCTTCGCAACCTCTCGAACAGTTATATGACGATCCTCTTCAATTATGACTTTGATTTGGTCATCATCAATTTCAGTAGGCCGACCAGAACGTTGCTCATCTTTGAGGGAAAAATCTCCAGAACGGAATTTTTTATACCGATTCTGACACGTGCGCTCTGTTAAGCAATTAGCACCATAAACTTCGCATATCTTTTTGTGAGCCGCAGCAGCTTTCTTTCCTTTACGGAAATAAAATAGTAAAATATGTCGAAAATGTTCGTTTCTGCACTCCATTTAAAATTAACCCACAACTAATAGCTTTAATAAAAATCACGCACTACTTGCTTCTGAAGTTACGTCAATGTGACTACTATCACGCGACAAACGGTAAAGTACAGCACTAACATACGTTATACAAAAAATAAAGCAACGCTCTCTATCAGTAAAAACCGAAAGTACTTAGTTGCCAACCCAATATTATCATCATTATTACCATATTTGTATTTAAAATGCAGATGAAATTAGATTCTTTTTAATTGTGTATTTAGAAAATTTCTGATAATTGACTAGGCGTTATTACTATTATCTAAATATTATAAATACAATTATTATTGTTAATAAAATACTATAAAATATTAAAAATTGAATAGCTTTTGTTTATTTTCTAATTACTCTGTATTAAATTTCAAATTAATTGTCGTTCAATACCACACGGATTTTCTTGTATTCTTTAGATATGCATATTTTAATTAAAGTCTCTTCTCTTTTTCGTAAAATATACCTAAATAAAGGTGTTTTATTCTCATTTAATTACAGTATATAGCGTTCGAAAAAAAACTCAGAAAGTGAATACAATAAAATGCCGGAGGCGCTATTAATGCAATCATCAAAGCAACAATAACACAAGGACTATAATTTTCTCATGTCGATTTCATTTTTTATCGTATGCACTCAATAATTATAAATTATCGCCATTTCATAAATAACCATTATATACTATGTATTATATTATTTTCAATAATGCGTGTATGTATGCGTGCGTGCGAGTATGTGCCTTATATTAATTGCAGTTCGGACAATATTTCAAATGCAACGTTAATGCAACAGAAATACGTATATTCAACATCCTGTTTGGCCGGTGCACGAATCGGTTCATCGTCAGCGTACGAGAAAATAGTTTTTCGTCGCGTTGACGGTCCGATCTCATTTAAATGACACGCGATGACAACAAATCTTATGCGTAATAAAAATGTTACAAACAGCAGCCATCTCTTTCGTAAAATTGCTATTCAAGACTATACATTGGAGGCTTTTGTATTGATACCAAAAAATTTTCTTTATTTATTATTTTCGACATAATTTTGTGGTTTATCTTAATCTGAACAGCTAACATATGCAAACGTTTAATGTGAGTTTCCATGGGATGTTTTTAATACGTGGGTTGTCTTTTAAGCTTTGCATATAAAACTAGAATAAAACAATAGATAACTTTTAAAGACTTTATTGTTCTTGAAAGTTGCTCCACGAAAATTAATGCATTTTTGCATGCGCTCGGATCAACTCTGGAAGCACTTGTTCCACTCGTTTGTTGGTACAGTCAAAATTGCGTTTTAGAAGACTTCAGCTGCTCCTTCTGACAACTGGAACCTTTGACCACGCAGTCCGATCTTGATTGTCGGAAAGGTAATTCGTTGGGACTTAGATTCGGACAGCACAGAGGATGGTCCAACAATTTCACGCTTTGTTACATTAAAAATTCAATTGTCTTGCGTGCTGTGTGCGAACTAGCAGTGGGGGGGTGGCTTTTCAAAGCTCGGCGATGACTTGCGGCAAACAAATGGTTGTATAATAAGGAGCAGTAACAGTTCTTTGGTTCTGTAGAGGAATTGTTGCTACATGACCTGCTTTCGAGACAAATGTTGTCGGCTTTTCTTCAACTTGGAACACCCGAACACTGGTTCGTCTGAGTAAATCATTCATGACCTCTGACAATATGTACACGTTTTTAGAGTTTTTGGCGTTGAAGCGATCCAGAGTTTTTTGATACCTATTCACCCTAGCTGCTTTCAGTTCTTCCCTCAACAGATGCGGTATCCAACGGGAAACTAATTTTTTATGCGAAATTCTATATGCAAAATTTTTTGAATTGAGATCTTTGAAATTCCCCAATAATGTTTCGATCTGGCGATATGTCATATGTCGATATTCGTTAATGACTTGCGCACAGTATCGATGTGTTCCCGAGTGACTGCCGTTTTTGTTGAACCTACTCTTGGATCGTCGCTAAGACTAATTCATTCACGTTTGAATTCTCCATACTAACAAGAAATTATTGACTGATGCACCACCTTGGTCAGTAATTAATACATTTATCAATTTTTATAATCAAGTTACTTATAACATTCTCCTGAGGCTTATCCAGCAGGAGAAATTAAATTCTAAATAAATACTTTACTGGTTTTATGTATTTATACAACCATCGTCTACCAATTATTTCCAATCTTTCTTCTGTAATGTGTATTTAGTAATGTTTAAGAAATATTTTAATATTTTTCCATATGATGGAAATAAACAGACATTAAACATTAACATACAATAAGATTTTCAAAATCTATCTAATCATACCTGTTCATAATTATCCATGAATTAAGTTTTTTACTCCGTGTTTTTCTAGTTGATTCTCATCGATCTTTAGTCATAATTAGTATAATTGGTCTATTTATTATTATGATGTTATACAGAAGTTATTTAAAGGAATTATATAAGAGGATAGGTAATTAAATCAATAAATGTAATTATTGTCAATCAATCTATACAAATATTAAAATTTTCTACCGTCTTTTAACAACATTTCCGTATATACATAAATAATGGCGAAATTACCTATTCGTTAGTATCAAAAAATATTTGTAGACCTATCTGTCCACTTTTCTAATAAATGGCTGTGTTTTATTTACAAATACGGCAAATTAGAGATTGCGCAACAAAAGAAATTATGTACACGTGTGATATTGAATTGTCAAAGTTTTAATATGTAAACTATAGATAACACAACATTCATAACGTGGTTTAGGTAAGAAGTTTGTTGGTATATTGTAATATTTCAAAATTGCATTGATGAAGACGATAATTGAAACATGTATGGTACTCGTATGAAATAAAATACTATCAAAACCGAAACTGGACCTAAATGACTGGGCGCGACATACATACACTATCGCTCATAAGTATTTAGTCACCCTTGTTTCATTACAGTTTCCATAGAAAAACATTACAATCTATAAAAGCTTATTCAAAAATAATTATGCGATTACCCTATTATTCATAATGAATGATAATACCATAATAAAACTCCAGGTAGAATAATTGCCCTTAAGGGATTTCCAACAATTTCACGCTTTGTTGGATCTCTCAATTCTAGGAAATGTTCGATTGTTATGATTTCATTTGAAAATAGGGTGTTATTGTAAACTATTAAGTATTTATACATGGGCATTTTGGCAAAATTGCAGTTAGTTTTTGTGAGGTGCTCATAGTGATAATATCGTGTGTTTCGAAGAAGTTCAATCGGTTAGAAATGCCGGAAACGGAAAGAATTTAGTGTAGAAACACGATCGTTTATAGTCGCACACCATAAAGCTGAAATTAAATCAGTCCATCGTGGGTTATATTATCAAAAAACACCTCGAATATGGATGTGCGTTGAGCAGAACTCGAAAAGGCACAAAAAGGACAACAGCCTCAACAGAAGATCTTGCAATGGTAGTAACAAGCAAGAGAAATGGACGAAAAACAGCCCTAGAAATCACAACAGAAATGAATGCCGTTCATCGGAAATACATAAATGTTTCCATAATTAAACGGCGATTAAAAGAAGTCGGTCTTCATGGACGAATTGCAATGCGGAAGCCGCTTCTATGCAAGCAAGCAAAAACATTTGAAGTGGGCACGCGATCACCAAAATTGGACCAAAGAAGACTGGAATAAAGTATTGTGGACCGATGACTCCAAATTCGAGAGATTTTCGGTTCACGAGGACGTGTTTTCGTGAGGATGTCTGGGTGAGCGTATCCGGGAAGAATGCATAGCCCCCACTGTTAAGCACGGTGGAGGTTCAGTCATGATATGGGGTAACTTTTCTGGAGTAAATGTGGGCGATCTCGTAAAAATCGATAGTATACTAAAAAAAGACCAGCATAAGCGTATATTACAGGAAAACGCAATCCCCTTTGGAATTAAAATTTCGGGTCAGAATTTTATCTTCCAACAAGATAATGACCCGAAACACACTTCCAAACTATGCCGGGAATATTTGCAGAAATTGGAGAACGAGCTAACCATAGAAATTATGGCATGGCCTCCCCAGAGTCCCGATTTAAATTCCATTGAATTGCTGTGGGAAGAACTTGACCGAGAGGTAAGAAAATCAGCCCTCACATCTGCATCAGACATTACGAAAATTAATCGAAAGAATGCCTCGATTGTGTGCTGCAGTGATTAAAAATAAAGGAGGGCATATAGACGAGTCTAAAATTTCGATAAATATGTTATATAACAAATTATTTTAGATGTAAAAATATATATTTTTCATATATGTATGTAAACGACAAAATATTAGTATTTCAATTTTGATTTTTATTACAATTTTCGGCTTAAATGCGATTGGCCAAATACTTATGAGCGATAGTGTATATATACGAGGTATGGCATTTAAATAACGGACTGCGTCTCTCCCTCACCCAGCCGCACCGGGCGAGGCTGTAACTGGCATGTCATTTACTTTGATAGTTTCCAGGCAACAATCCGTAGATTCGCCTCTGTTATTTAGTAGTGCCGTGATAATGGTTGACATAAAAATCGAGAGCCAATTAACCTGAAATTAATCGCCAGATTAAAAAAATCGCCTACACAATGTTTACAAATGTTAAAAGAGGTGTTTGGTGATAATGTTGTGTCATGTGCGCGAGTTTTTCAATGGCACAAACGATTTTTTAAGGTCGGGAAGAGGTTGAAGATGATGGACATCCTGGTCGGCCTGTGACTGCAAGAGCTGAAGGGAGCATTCAGAAAATTAATGAAACTATGCGGAAAGACCGACGTCCGAGCACTCAAATAATTACCAGTATGTTAAGGAACAATAAGACACATTTTGCATGATGAATTATGAACATGACAAATGCCACACATGCCGAAAAAACTCAGTCAGGAAGAAAAAGACAATTAGATGAACATCATGGAACGACTCACAGAAAAACCAGACTTGATCGTAAAAATCATCACATGTGATACAGCTTGGATTTTTCAGTATAACCCGGAAACAAAGCGTTAATCGATGCACTGGAAGGCCACCGAATCGTCAAGATAGAAAAATGCGCGAATGAGCAAGTCGAAATTGAAGGCAGTACTGGTTGGTCTTGTCGATATAAAGGGTGTTATCATGACTGACTGGGTGCATGAAGGTCAAACTGTCAAACCTACGAAGAAGTCCTAATCAAGCTGTGGGAAAGAGGAAGGAAGAAAGAAACTGATTTGTCGGAAAAAAGTGAAAAGTGCATTAACGGGAACACATTTAGAGCCTGTTGAACATCTAAAGCCAAAAACGACGAGTTGTTGAAGAGGTGAACAACTGATGAACTGTAGCATGATTTTGAACAATGGAAGACACGTATAGAGCGGTGCATAGATAGGGGAGGAGAAGTTAAATATAAGTTTATTTGCAACAAATAACATTTCTCACACCAGTCTCGTTATTTAATTGCCACACCTCGTATACAATAATAATATATTTTACTTCACTAACTCATACATTAAATGAAGTAATTACGTCAGTGTTCATGTCGAGTGTTTGTGTGTGTGTGTATGTATATATGTATGAGTGCACTTATGCATATATGTAGGTGTAACTATATGCATTCTGGGACTTAGTATATTGTTATTTAAATTTATTTTTTTATGACAAAGTTATATCTGGTCTTATTTTATAATTTATTTTGTTGTATTTATGTATAAATAATGTAATAGTATGCATTTTTATTGTAATTAGTATTGGATTTATGTACAGAATTTTTTTGAAAATAATTTTGAATAGTAATGGCTATTTTCAATTTTTTATTTTTAAAATAAGATTTATATTGCTTTTTCAAATAAGCTGCATAAATTAATTGTATATTTTCAATAAACTTTAATTTTCTTTCAAAATTTCACGTAAATAATTAATATTTAACTATTTTCAGAATGTAACTATGTATATTTATATAGACGCTAAATATAGGTAAGAGAGTTGATAATAGTGATAAAGAACGTTATTTGGTGTTTAATTAGATAAAAGCGGTAAAATTAAATAAATATTTATATGTTCTGTATACGTGTTTCGACAACCAAGTTGACATCATCCCCAGATAATTAAACAGTGTCGCACCTGAAAAACTACAGTAAAATTACCCGTACAAAAAACAAATTCCGCACATTATCTGTACTGTTGAAAGCCAAAATGCACACTGTCTATTTATATTATTATATATCAAAATTTAGCCAATAATTTAATTTCCAAATTGAAATAAAACTTTTCGTTGTTTATGGAGTGTTAAGTAATAAATCTGCGAAAAAAAGATATAAACAAGTCCACCATTTTGCAAAATAGAAAAAATATTTTTTATTTGAGAAGAAATATATCTACAGAAACTGAACTAGAAAAATATATTCAGAAAAAAGTAAAACAAGAACACTGCTTAAGGAAGTTGGTTAAAATATTGTTATTATAAAATATTTCAAAATTTTTTCTATGCAAATAAGTAGTTTACTTAATTGTAATTAATTTTATTTCCCAATTGCTATATGTTGCCTAGTCATCATGTTTTTATTCTACACCAGAGCAAGAGACATCATTCAAAATAGCAACACTTATTAATGTATATATCTATATCACTATATGCTCTTATATATTTTTTGAGATATTTAGCGTTTAACACACAAATAATTGTTTATATTATAGTAAATCGTAACATAGATGTAATTTTAACGTTTCATATTTATGCAACGCAATGTGTCACGGTTTAAAAGTTCGAAATCAATGAGAAAAAAGAGTTGATAAACTGTAAAAAATTGATTAATCAGAGTTATCTTTTCAGACGGAGACGGTCGTGTCGGTTGCTCAGTAATTGAAGAATAATATGAAAACGCGACACTTGTATATAAGTACGTCGGAGCGAGTAACAAGGAATCTCGTACCCCTTTTAATTATCAGACATCATGTAAAAGACAACACGTCGATGACAAAATAAAATTAAAGAATAAATAATAAAAAAACCTACTCACGCGAGAAAAAAGGTTGAATTGTAAGAATTACAATCTTTAAAGTAGATAATAATAATAATATTTTTATTTGTCCGACAGAATATTCGTTTTACAGGGCAACAAAGAAGTCGAAGTAAGATATTAAAATTAAGAATAGTATATGACCATGTCACAAGATAAAAATTAGTTAATAAGTTACTACAAGAAAAAGTAAACAATATTAAATAATCTTTAGAGACTGGGCCTAGTGTCGTCTACATCAAATATTTACATTCTTCTGGAATTGTGTATTTCGTAGACTGTTCTACGTCATAAGTGTAATATATTTTGTACAGGAAAAAAAAACAAAGTAAGATTTGAATTAACTCAATTTCATTGATAAATGTTAAAGAAACCTAACTATTCCCACATTGTTACCTAATAATATTAAAATATGAATCAGCTGATTTATACTTTGAAGTTTTAAACAATATCTAATTAATAAAATTCTACATTTACTGAAAGAAAAGATTTTATAATATTATTGTTATTATAAAAAATCATTTATTAATTCGAAAGTTATATGCTTTGCTGGTGTACTTAATAAATAACCAAATAAAGCTTTACTATCAGGACCATTTTCATTTTGACTGGGTTTTATCGAACGACCCGTTCCCATATACGTATATGTACATACATTCAGTTTCTTTTATAAAAACTTTGAAGATGTCAGTATATATGACATCCATCTATTCGTATTGCTCATATATATTCGAAAACATTGAGTAAAGTGCACCGAATCAAAAAGTGTTGATATTTATCCAATAAAATCCTGTTAATCCAGTGATATTAGTATGAATTCACGGAGACAGATAACCACAAAAGTACATTTCCAAAAACCTTACTGAAATTTCGACGTACACTTATAGGTCTGTAATTGATAGCAACTGTTGAAGTATTGATTGTCAGATTAAAAAGAGTTATCAACAAATATTAATGCCTCAACAAGAAACATGGAACTTGATCGTCATTGTCGTAGTTTTCGGTAGTGTCCTTAACGATGAATTAATAACAGCAGCTTCGATAAAATAAATATGAATATTCGGAGGGTAATATGGTGCCCCTTATTAACACTTCGAATATTCATATTGATTTTATATACATGATATTTATTCATACTGGCACCAAACTGGACGAACTTGAAAGCAATTAGCTAAAACGTGAACAATCTTTCATCTTTCATGGAATTTCACATATAGCTGCTGAAATTTTATTCTTCACAATAGCCTCGATATGCTTAAAATGTTGAAGATCTGTAATGAATTTACATATTTTATTCTTAAAGAGCAAATAATGATGCAAATGATAAAGCATGCTCCGAAGAATACCAGAACAAAAAGCAATTGACGATGATATATAATACTATATAACATCGCTTACAAATAAAGTTTAAGGCAATTACAGACATTATTGTGTAACTGCAATTATGGTTCCTGGTAAATATTCTACTTCTTTAATAGTAGCCCTATTTTATTATCTAGAAACCGCATTAAAATGTACGTATATCATTACATAAATTGCAGCGCGTATTAGTAGTATTAAGAGCAATGCAAAGGATCGTTTACTATGAAAGATTTTTATTAAAGTTAATTCCCAAATAGAAAAATCTTGAAAATTGGATCAATAATGATTTGCAATTATATATTTCGAAAGGCCGGTAACAAACGAAAACACTTAATCACCTCGTTTATTGTAAAATTGACAAAGATTGCCTTTATTGTACTGCAAATTATCTATCGGGGTCAGTATATTTATTTGATTAATAGATTTGATTTCTTCTAGGAATTGTACGGAGTTGTGAAGAACACGTTTCTTTTTTTTCTTTTCGGTGATACGAATATCCTTGATGGTTGTCCTAATTATGTTACCATTATATTCATTAGCCTTCATCATTGTCTATAATTGCATCGTGAATTTGTTCCTACGATCTTATAAATTCGATTTAATAAAATTAATTAGTAGCATTGTATGTTGAAAAAAGAGCAAATAGGTGAAACGAAAGACAAATTTTATATTTTATATGATTGCTATAGAATAATAATCAATTATTGGGCCGCGCATAACTTAAAGATGGTTGAGAAATTTCAACAACTCTACTTTTGTAATAAGAAATAATTATATACAACAACATTTTTAAAATTTTCCAGAAGATCAATTAATTGCATTATAAATACTATCGACTTATAAGTCTGCCTGAAGATGAGTGATTCTCTGAAACATATGTAGTACACAGGATGTTATTAATATTTGAATGATTCCTTTTAACATTTTTTTATCCGGCGATTTGGTGCAAGCGTCTATTTATATACGCTTTGGAAACTTTGTTACCGACATGCGAGATAGACGCGTTCTAGCTATGTCGTTCAATACATTTTTATATTGGACGAGAGAGAGAGAGAGATGCAATGATTATTCATTATAAGTGATAAATAATTATTAAGTTTTTCAGATTATATCTAGTAGCTAATACAGGTATTGTTTCGCGAAATTGGAAATTCAATTTCAACAACCAAATTCAACGAAACCAAGAGTCTCCAGAGGAACATGAAGACCACAATATATCAGACAATATCGCAGTGGAGGAAGCCTTATAACCACCTCAAGAAATTTAAAATTTTAAGTCTTAACTATGACCCTTCTTCTTGCGATAATAAAAAGCAAAAGTCTATATTTTAAGTACTGGTCTAGTATCTGATGATGGTAATTGCTTTTATTTTTGTTTAAAAATTTGAACGTTTGCCTGTTCGAAGTAACCAATTTTTTGGAAAATTTTCTTGTTCTCGCCAAATTATTAGAAGTCTAAATAATATAGAACTGCTCTTCCTATCAAATCAAGTCCTCCAAGTAGCGGCATAATGTGTACGATGCATATGCGGTAATTTACTTCCTCTGCTGGTATATTTTAAATCATCTACGGACAACAAATAATCGTCTAAGATTCGAGAATTTTAAAATTTATTTCATTTAATTCGGTTCCTTATATACTTGTATGGAGAGCACCTTCATGATTTGTTATAATTGGTCAGTTTAAAAAATGGAGAGCCTACTAGATGTACCGGAAAGTCATTACCGGTTTTTCTAACAGATGTCGCTAGGCTTAAGTGTGCAATGTTATGATTTGACACATAAACCATTTTATTCTACATACACCAAGTTTCAAAGCCACACATGTTATATTTTGCGAAAGTAACACCGTCATAGATTTATATCCTTTCGAAAATGTCGAATTCCATGCCTTAAAAAGTGCATTTGCGGCACGCATTACTTTCCTTATTTAATCAAAAGAAAAAAGTTGCTGAAAGTCATCGTTTCCTGGTAGAAACTTACGGTGAGCATGCTTTAGTCAAAAAACATGTGAGGCGTGATTTCGACATTTCGAAAGTAGTTATTTCGATGTGCAAGACAAAGAACGTTCTGGTAGACCGAAAAGCTTGAAGATGCCAAACTGCAGGAGTCATTGGATGAAAACCCAACTCAAACACAAAAACAATTTACAGAAGCGTTAAATGTGGACCAAGAAACAATTAGCGACTAATTACCAGCAATGGGAAAGATCCGAAAGGTGGAAAAATGGGTGCCACATCAATGGAATGATAGGCAATTGAGAAATCGAAAAGTCGTGTGTGAAATACTGCTTCAAAGGTATGATCGGAAGTCATTTCTGCATCGAATAGTGACGGGTGATGAAAAATGGGTTTACTTCGAAAACTCTCAGCCTAAAAAACCATGGTTATCATCTGGCGAAGCCGACTCATGGATTCCAAGGCCAAAACTCTGGGTTTGTTAGGATTAGAGTGGCATGGTGTATTACGAACTGTTGAAACCTAATGGAGCAGTTATTACTAATCGTTACAACAACAAATTATAAATTTGAACCATACATTGATAGAAAAACGTCTAGAACGAGCCCAAGGACACGATAAAGTGATTTTACAGCACGACAACGCGCCGTCTCATATAGCAAAATCGGTCAAGGAAGCCTTGAAAGCACTTGGATGGGACATAATATCGCACTCGCTGTACTGTCCAGGCCTTGTCCCGTCCAACTATCAGCTTTTCGCATCAATGGGACACGCGTTTGAAAAGAAACACTTTGCCAATTTCGAAAAAGTTAGAAAATGAATAGTATTGCTCAAAGGGCAAACAGTTTTTTTCGGATGACATCTGAAAATTTCCTGAAAGATGGGCAAGATGTATAAAATCAAATGGCCGATACTTTGAGTAAATAAATTTTTCCATTTTCTTGAAAATTTTGTAGTTTTCTTCCGAAGAAACTGGTAATGTCTTTCCGGTACACCTGGTAAAAGCTGCAACTCATAGTAAAATCTTAGCAGATAAAAATTGACAATTTTTACTTCTGTTTTATAATGCGAGTAGTTGGTTGGGTAATACTAAAACATTTATAGAATACATTATACTTTATTACACTTACATTATACATTATAGAATAATAAAACATTTACAGAATACATTAAAACTAAGGAAATATGATAATATTTTTTTAAAATTTCATTATAAAAGTTGTGTGATGGAAAAGCTTTTATAATGGTTTTGCAACTACTACAAATACGCATGTAAAACACAGCCATTGGTATAAGACAGTGATTCTCAAACTGTAGGATGCTCCTCTGTTAGCTGAAGAACCAGAGCAATCTCTAAACTTTAGGAAGTTTCTTCCTTTCTTTCGTTCTTAGAGCATTGTATTGTACAAAGATGTCATGAAGGCAAAGCAAGCACTCTTCGACCTATCATATCTCAGATAGTTTCTATGGGTGTAGATCTGGCAGTCGTGCAGGCGAATTTAGTTGTTGATGTTGGCCTCCTTTAGGAATCGTAATGTATTAGCTGCAATATGAGAACAGGCATTGGCTTGGCGTTGTATGATTTAGAGACTGTTTCCAAAATTTCGTAAATGTATTTTTGTATGTATACAATTCCGTGCTTGACCTTTTCAGGCCTACCACCCTCGGTAGGGAGTGGAATTTTATTAAACACTAGAACACTTCTTTTTTCTATTTAAGTATTTATATTTAACTTAAAGCAAAGAATTAATAATTCCTTTAAAGATCTAAAATACGTGTTGTTTACGTGCATCACTGACGAATTACTCGAATAAAACTACACCTGTTGGATATGATATATTAAATATTTCTTCACGTGCTGGTAGTGTTCAGTACGGACTTTGATCCAAGTCTCGTACTATAAAACCAATCTTCGAAAGTCGTCGGGAACTAGCCTGGTTATTAAATTATTCAAAGTGTATTTACCTCTTTTAAGCTTCGTTTACCATCTTTAAATGACCTCTCCAAATTTTTCGTCGGAGCCGACACATCGTTGCACCTTTCTGGTTAGTAAACTAACTGTTAGCGATGGCTGCATTGTATTTTACCTGAAATTTGTCGTTTACATCTAGTAATGCATCACTTTTGGAAACCGTGAAGACTAACTTTTCGAAATTAAACTTGTCTTTTAAGCACTAATTATCTTAGCTGAGAGAGATTACCAGAAAACGTTTAAGACAATCAGTTCAATGTACTTTTATGGTAATATTAAAATGTATTTAATCACTCAACTCGCTGACTATGGTAAGGTCATTAATTTAAAATTAGTCATATCGTTTATAATTTATTTATTGCACTGAAAAATACTCGCTATTATTTTGGAATTTTAAGTGAGGGAAATAACAGTATTTTTATTATCTTTAACTGTTTCTCTCCGATTCCACATGTTCATTTTATCGCGAACAAACGCAACTAACTACAATATTTAGAAGGAATAAAATGTACGTTTTATGTCTATTAACCATATAAAACTACCATTGTTATATAACTTCCCATAGGTGTACCTCTTTGAGCAATAATTTAAAGCCCAATAACAAGTTCTTATTAAGTATAAAGAGATCGATTTTATAGTTCTCACCTTAATGTAAAACACGAACGGTATCTTTACGATTCCGAAAAACTTTTATTGAAAGTCTGTCGTTGTGGTGTATATGCTTATGCGCGCGTGTGTGTGCGTATGCGCTTGCATGAGCGCGCGTTTTGTACACTTTCCGTCGTATACTTACGACATTTTTGGAAACTTGTCCTGAAAATGAGTCGGATTAAAAGGCGACAAAACAAATTGTCATGTTTATGTGAAAAATAAATATTGTACCTACTTGAACTCGTATTCCTTGTGTGAATGTACATGGGTAACGTATCTTTGGCGAATGGTGTGTGCGTTCCGTGATAAATATTGTATGCTAATGTGTTTTGCTTTATAGTTTTTCAGAAAGTGATTCATGTATGGATATCGTAACTGTTTCGTCATAATTTCTCAGATCTTTTATGCTCCGCCAATATAGATAGGTACGAACGAAAGAGAATCACATATAAGGAATTGAAGGAAGTACGAAAGTAAATTGTTATTCGTACTGTTTTACATTTTTACGTAATGAAACCAACATGAAGTTATTCAAGAGAATATATAAATGAGATTTCAATTTTATTAAATTTATGCTTGTAGAATAAATGTCATAAATATTGAGGCACTGCACTTAGATAGCATGAAAATCTAGATTACCTACAAGTAGAAGATTCCGTATCTAATCCGAATATTTTATTTAGTCTTCTAGGAATACCGGTGGGTTATTAGTTATCTAATAATGTTATTATGGTATATAAAAAAATTACTGTAAAAGTAAAATTGAAATATAAGAGAAAATAATTTTGAGAAGAAATTTTTATATTCTGAACATAACATGAAATATATATATTTTAGATTCAAATCGTAATTAAAGTATGAAAATTAATATTAATAAACAGTATTCATTGACATAACAGTAATATTACTCATTTACTCCTGTTTCTAAAAATGTCTAATTGAAAATGTCCAGCCAGTTGCTATAATTAACATATTTGCCAAAGTTTTTGGAAAGTAGTTTTACTGTTGAATTTATTCAAGACTTAAGCCTTTCATGTCTGTTGATAAACATTGCTTCAGCAAGTGTTTAACAATAACTAATTTGACCGTTTTTACTTGGTACATTTTCGAACAGTTGAATGACATCATCCAACTTTTACATTGACTTTACTGAGACTTTTAATCGTATCGATTATCGAATAGTATTCAATGCATTAAAAATTAGAAGGTTCACCCATCACTAATATTACTTGTTTCTTCATATTTATCCGATAGGAAGCATTACTTTTCTTATTTGGGTCATTTTTTTCCATCTTCGGGCGTTCCTTTGCTTTTCCCAATTTTAATGAACGGCCTTTGTAATGAAGGACTTTATCAAAAGTTATTGCTTGAAGATGATCTATAGCTTTTCCACCAAGTAACCCAGTTGGCGACTGTAAGTTGAGAGATCAGGTACAAATAAGCAGTAAGTAAAAATTATTAATTTGACTCTTTATTTTTTTTAAATAATTTGTAAAAGATTTATATAATTATAACATTTGATACTTTATAATATTTTGGCTTTTAAACGTGGGGCGAATTAAAATTTATTCATCAACGTTTTCACTTCATAATAAAAAATTTGGTTGCTAATATATGTAACTCCGTTTGATTGTTCAGAATTAAATCTTGGCACAATAATCTCGCACCACTACTTAATGTAGTAAATCGTTTCAAATAAAAATATACAAAAAAAATCACTATTTTAGATTTGTTAAAATATTATCAAGTTATGAAAATATAAATTATTTCCTCTTTCTGATTTTGAAATACAATAGATTTTTTTTCTCCCCTGCTTTTTGAATAGCATTTACTACAATAGTTTCATCGCACCAGATTGTACAGATATATAATGGCCATAGCAAGTGTTGTATGCACCAAACCTTCCAAGCAAGTCTAGAACTAAATTTATTACGATTCTATATTAGTTGAGTTACGAAAGGCTAAACAAAATATTAGTCAAGTGGGCTTCTTCTACTTTGCAAAATGATAATTGCTTCAAATTATAAGAGCAAAGGTGTGGGATTAAGTTTTAAGGTTGTTTATGAGAATTTGCAACAGGAGCTTTTTTCATAATCGAAACGACTTTTGGAAAGCCGTCTATGGCAAAATCTGCTCTCTTCGTTGTTTTTTTAAGTGATCAGAGAAGACGTGAAAGGGAAAGTGATCCAAATGCTCTAATTAATGTGCTAACTGAGGAAACCGTCAACGCTGAACCAGAAATTATTTGCAGTTCCACGTTTAATTATTTCACAACTCTCTATTAGTATTAAAATATCTGTTGGGTGAGCTTTTACCTTCTTGTACGAACACTTAAATATGTCTAGAATGTGTGCACGCTGAATTACGCCAGTGACAAAATTTTTTAACATTAAATGGTAAGCCTATGTATAGTCCTGATGTAACTCCAAGCTAGTTCTATCAATACTTTTAAGCAAAAACGACTTTAAAGTAGAATTGTATGTCATTAGGGGTTTAGTAACAACATTGAAAAAGCTTTTAAAAGTATTTTCCGTTACATCCTTGAACAAACGCAGCAAAATACTTCTAAAATACTTACGCGCTTTTTGCTTGTGCCACTGCGACATTGTAACTGGGAGTTTCTAAATAATATTGAACAAATCTCCGGGTTCGAATTACAGGTTATTAAACAACGAAAGACAATAGTTGCAGGATAACAACGAGAGAGGCAATAGCAGTAGTGTATTGAAGATGGGTTAGAGAGTAATACTAAAGAAGCAAATTGACCAAGCGTTTTAAAATAAACGAAGAGAATTAGTGTTTAACGTTTTTTAAACATGTTTGTTTGAAACCATGTTGCGTATCCTATATATGTCGTATAGTAAAAGATGTCAGTTGTAGAGAAATGGTTAAAATGAAAAACCAACGAAGTAACATGACTGAACAAAACTAAAATTAAATTAGTATAACTTTTAACTATTGGTTAGAAACGAATTAGTTCAGCTATGACCTGCACTTTCAAATAAATTGAATAAAGAATCGAAAGCAGTTCATAATCTAATTTAAAATAATACAATTCATTTGTGATTCAATGAACGTAATTCAAGTTATTAGTTAACGAGTTAGTTCAATTTTATTAGGTTTTACTCGATCAATGAAAACAGTACTGCGACTATTAGTTCTACTCGTTTTCGAGCGCACAGAAGTAAATGAATGTATCGAGTCCAGGAACAGCCCTAGGCTTAATTCATTCATTTTATTGGAAACGTTATTTCTGAACGCACTCCAGAAACGTTAATGGAGGAACTGTATTTCAGAAAAAAACTAACTAATATGTGCAAATATTACGACAAAATCTGCAAAAATTATTAGGAAGTCCTATTTTAAAAATATTAAAGACCAATTTTTTATAGCTTTGAAAAAGTGCGTGTAATTGAAGATATAAAGAGTGTTTCAAATTACGCGATTTTTTTCGGAATAAATAAAATACAGATGGCGCACTGAATTTGTCTGGGCATGTAGGCATTTAAAAAGTGTGATGTATGACATTTATAAAAACGGCTTCGTACACGGTACAACAATGCGTTCAAATTGTTAAATTATTTTATGAGAATCAGTGTTCTGTGAAAAGAGATTTTAGAAAATTACGTGAATTTTATAGTTTACATAATCGTCCATCTGAAAGCGCTATTGGTCGAATTATTAAAAAATATCAAGGGACCAGTTCCTTGGAAGATCAGAAAAGTGAAAAAATACAGTCATAGTGGTGGTTCACAAGGAAATATTGGTTTGGTTCGTGAAAGTGTTGCTGAAGATCCTGAAATGTCCATTACACGACGCTCACAACAACTTGGACTTAGTGGATCAACAACATGGCGTACTTTACACAAGGATTTAGCTCTGAAGGCATATAAGGTTCAAATAACATAGGAACTGAAGCCATTAGATCATTTAAATCGCAGTTCATTTGTCAATTTCATCAATGAACAACCAGCTGATTTTTCTCAAAAAATAATGTTTTCCGATGAGGAACATTTTGAACTTGGTGGCTATGTTAATAAACAAAATTGCCGCATCTGGGGTGAGGAAAATCCACAAATTATTCATGAGAAACCTATGCATCCTAAACAAGCTACTGTTTTGTAAAATTTGTAAAAATAGCATTCGAAAATAGATTATCTACTACTAGAGAACTAGCAGATAAGTTAAAATGTATAATATACATATGTCTAAGCGCGTGATGCGATCACGATTGTATGCTTCGGAATATCTAAGGCCAACCTAGAAGCCTAGGTTGTCACTAAACATGAAGGAAGCTTATGTGTAATTAAACAGTTTACGTACTCATCCCCGAATCCTACAATACCAGTTCTAAAATATAATTCGCAGGAGGAATTAAGAAGAACTAACAAACTATTGACATAATATCTTCTGTAAAGTATAAAAACCATTTCACATTACTAATACGTGTCTTTCTGTTTTATTTCTGATAGATTTAAAAAGTATTATACCAAAATCAGAAGGTGGCTTTAGTTCAATTGCCAGGTATACAGTACCTATATATTGTATTAATATATTGAAGTCTTCAAACACGTACCTACATAAATGTACCAGTGAAGTATGGAACCCACAAAAGTAGGAAAAAAATTTCAATGTAAACATGAGAGAGAGAGAGAAGTATTAAAGGAAGGAAAGCTAGTGGAAGGTACGTAAAGAGACTTATTAGTGAGGAGTAAGAGGAACTTTATAAGGACTTTAGCCATCATGAGTAGGGGTTCCGTATTGAGAATAAGTTAGATGTGTCCATCTGAGTACTTGTACGATAAATATGATCAAAATTCGCTTTTGCTCACTGTATATCTTCTTTTAATATATATACATACATATAACAATGAAACAGAATAGCACAGACATTATTATTAACTTTTTACAAAAGAACCTTTCGATATACTCTCGATTTAATTTTGTGCACTTATCCAATCGACGATTCCATTGTTGGAAACATTGTTCGAAATCATTTTTCTATATGGCTGCGAACTACTGTGTCGTTTCTTTCTTCACCTCTTTTATGTCATTAAAACGATGTTCTTTCATGTCCCTCATCAGCCATGGAAACGAAAAAAAGTCACACGAAGCAAGATGAGGTGAGTAGGGGACGTGGGGCAAAGAAAATATGCTATTTTTAGCCATGAACTGGCGCATGCAGGGCATGAACTTCGCGGCGACGGCGACTCTTGTCATCCCCAACTCTCCCGACAAAATTCGCTGCACTGAGCTCCAAGTTATTCCAGATTCCAATAGCTTCAATATTTCGTCATCGGTCATTAAGCACAATTGCATGTACTTTCTCGATATTTTCATCCGTTCTGGAAGTTGATGGACGTCCAGAACGAGGATTGTCATCAATTGACATTTCACCTTTTTCGAACCGAGAAATTTTTTCGTGCACTTGAGTTTTTCCCATAGCGCTATCCTTGTAAGCTGCTAGTAACATCAGAATTATTTCTGCAGCATCTTTTCCGAGCAGGAAGCAAAATTTCACAACCGCACACTGTTCACTTAGGTCCGAAATTGCAAAAAAAACGACGAGTAAACGAAAACGCTTTTACAAAAAAATGCACTGCAACAAGACACAACCAGATTCGGCGAAAGAACTGACAACACCGAACGCAGAACAAGCGGCAAGAATGCGCGCTAAGCAAGCCGTACCCACAACACTGCCATTCCAATTACTTTTGGGTACTCCCTCGTAAGTACCGAAGATGTGAGTTAATATATTTATATATTATAATATCTACACTCTTTTTTTTAATTAAATCTGCTTTTTGTTTCTTTATAAATTAAGTCGCATTATTTCATTTATTCATACATTTTTACGGAACAGTTTTACAATAATATTAATGTAATATAAATCTTGATTTATTACGTAGTTCACGGTTTAGCATATATTTTATTACCGTGTTATTGACCGCCTTCTTTGATACGTCCTTGTTTTTGTTATAGTCTAGAAGGGTTTTAGGTTATCCTTTCTTAATCCATATTATATTTCGTAAGAATAGGTTCGTGTTATAACGTAATAACTTTTAAAGGAGTTGATTTACTTAAAGCAAAAATTTAAATCATTCCATTTATCATTTTTTCCAATTGTCGATGCCAATAAGTTTTCTATTTTATTGTTGCGCGCATATATTTCTTTGATAGGTCTTATAATAGATGGATTCGTAAATATCTGCATATTAATTAAATATTAGACTTGAACAGTTTTTCGTATTTAATTGACGGAGAAATGAAACAACACAAATTGCTATTATAATTGAATTTCACTACAGCTGGAAACAAATAAATCAGCATAGTGTTTCTCCGTCTTTGTTTTTCTCGGTCGGTCGCGAGATTACAATTTACATGCACCTAAATTTGTAAACTATCATTAAGGCTAATAAATTGCTGTCTCTTGAGCAATAAAAAAAAGAAAGCATCTCTACCACAGGTGCTGGCTGCGTGTTTGAATGATTTGAAATTCCACTGACAGATCGTCATTTTTCCCCGGTTTTCTTTACCTTCTCTCTTCCTTTTCTTGCCGCCTCACGGAATATAATTTACTTTTATGAATACCAGTTTAATAACATATATTGTACAGTCAAAAAATGGACATCTACGGTATAAATATTTATATGTAAAATACGGTTGTATGCAAATTTACTAAATCAAGTCATAAATACGATATATTTATTGTAATATGTGTAAATTATTTACAATATTTTCTCATAATAAACTTAAGTGTTAAATGTGAATAGTTTCGGGACAATAAGATGCGTAAACGTTTAAATATGGAAAATAACGCGGAGCAATATAAATTTTCAAGTCATCTAAATTACAATTTATTGCGTGTAAATTTTTAAATTGCATATTAACACTTCACCAATAAAAATTTTATTTATCCGGTTTAAAATTTACTTATGAAAAGTCATATTATAATTTCCTGTCATTTGTGTAATACATGCATGTAAATTATAAGAGAAACTTGAATTATATTCTTCATTTATTATATCGAAAATGAGCGGTACTAATTCAATAAAAGTATACTAAATTAAGCTAATTTAGGTACAGAAACAATTGGAGTACTTCCGTTGGACTATTTTCATCGTTTGTAGAATTTGTATGTTCCGACGTTTCAGCAACATGTCTACTGCCGTTTTCAGGGTGGCCTTAATAAAGGCTATAACTTTTCAAAAGCATTCGGTTAGCTCTGATGTCTATCCCCTACAATTCTTATTCTTATTATTATTTGTCGCAGTGTATAGCGTGAGCCTCAAACCCGGTTTTGAGTTTTCGATTTGGAGTACTACTCGAACCCTCTAAACTAAAAAGCAGTCCAGTATGAGATCGGAAAATACTTTTTTAAAATCTACAATCAACTTAAGTTCACGTACGATTTGTTTTTGCGCATTTGAATTTATTTTTTATATTTTTATAGTTAAAGCAAATTTTCGCACAAATCAATTCACAATAATTAGCTTTTTTTATATTATAAAACAATAAGCCCTTTTTTGACTAGTCTTATTCAAAAGAACACTGATGAATAAGTACAGTAGGTACCAGAAAAACGTTTAGAATGGTCTTTATAATAATGACTTATAAATAAAACTGGCAGTCGGAGCACAACATAGCAGTACACATTTTCTGAACGAAGTTGTTAAGATTTGTATTCGATTAGGTATAGTAATGTGCGTGAGATACGAATAATTCTCCTTATTTTTATGCATTTCTTCTATACATACATATACATATGTATATATATTCTATAACACTTATATTTATGTTATTAAAGGTGAATTTGATGGAGGTTGTCGTTGATTAATTTAATCATTTAAAGATATAAAACCCCTTCCCACAAAAATTTTCGTATTTTGCATACGTATTTTGACAACTAAGTTGTCATCATAAGCAGATAATTAATTGTGTTGCATGTGAAAACCACAGCAACATCTGCACGAAACAAATTCAGTACACGTCGAAAGCCAAAACGCACGCTACGGAATTTCTTTCATGCAGATTTTACCGTGGCTTATAGGTACGACACTGTTTAATTATCTGCTGAATGACAACTTGGTTGTCGAAATACGTATACAGAATATGAAAATTATTGTGGAAAGAGGATATATATCAACCTCATACCTATGGCGTAGAGGTATGTGTAACGTATGTGCCCTTCTCATTGTGAAAGAGCTCTAGCACGTGTTTGAGTATGAGACATATGCCAAAGGAAGTAAAATCTGTTGAAATTTTGCGTCAACCGACAACACTTCCTAACCAGTAAGTTACCAGCAGTACGGGAAATCGTTGTAACAGTCGATGTCGTACGGAATTGACCAAACAATTATTTCGGATCATTTGGGTTACTGAAAATTGCCGGTAAGGTTGTTTCCTTGTTTCCTGATGGAAGATTAGAAATAAACCGTCTTTTCAAAAGTTGAGGTATCTATGTAGTTATCTGTCATGATTTCAACGAAAATTTTGAACTACTTAAACAAATGAACACTAAGCATCAGATTCAATCCCGTTCATTGATGTGGTAAGTTGTGTATCTTTAATAAGCTGAATTATCTGAGAACCATCAATTTATCCTCCTTTCAGTTTCACCATGCTAATTTCAAGAAATGTGCCTGCGAAGAAGCCAAAAAAGTTTATTCCGCTTTAAAGTCTTCATAAATTGTTTAAAAAAACCCAACTTGAATTAATGCAAATATAATTTTTTCCAACAAAGGTTGTCCTTGACTCATGGCATTGCTTAAACGCTAGTTTCTGTTAACCTAGTCCTAACCCTTAACTCTGCTGTTCAAAGATATAAATCACAAGGATACTTTGTACCTCCGCGTTGCTCTCCTAAGAGGATATTCACGATTTTTTTATCGATAAAAATCTCTCACTGATGCCCCCATACTTTTTTTTTTCGTTCTTTTCGAGGACGTTTATATTGCCTTTTGAATACAGACTGGTCTCTCGTTAAGTTATGAGTGGAAGACATTTTCTGATGTCAACGTGGCGACACTTTGATGACTTGAGACAAGAAGAATCTTCTAACTGTTTAGAGAAGTAGTTCTAAAGAACGAATAATAGTACCTACTCTATCTTAACAGCATTATTAACTTCTCCTTTTTTGAGGACCAACTACCTCAAACTAACTAGAATCTAATTTTAGGTACGAAATTTCAATTTTGGCCTCTAAAGGTATCATTATTTATTTTTCCTTTTATCAGAGCTACATTCACCTGGCCTGTATCTCAAAAATTAGAGTTGGTACGAAAAAAAGCAGGTATTTTTGGAAGCAGCTCATCAAAAATATTGAAGATCAGTATTTATTTTGTCGACTCTTTCTGACAAATAAATATTTTTTGTAGGCTCTGGAAACGTTCCGTTGTTGTTGTGCTTTCTATAATGAAGAAGTAATAGTAATAATAGTATGTTAATTCAATTGCATCACTTATAGCTTTAAACGAAACCTTAAAAAACAACTCTTACTAATTATGTATTACAATATACCTAAAGAAAGCCACTTAATCGTATGTAATTATTTTGAAATCAATAAGTATTTTCTTCAACAGCCTAGTTATTTTTAAATAGTTCTTAAGGTTGGAATAAAGTGATTATCACATCTGTATTATTAGTATTAAGTTATAGAATTGCTCATGTAATTTACTACACCTGTTCGATTGAACACATTATTGAATAAATTACCATTAACATAATTAACAATAATCCCGAAACGCGACTGTTATTTTTTCTTCTTTTTCATTGTCAAATATTACCCGATCTCAATGTGAAAGTCAGAAAAAGAAATACATACTTTGCCATTTAAAAATAATGATGATTACGTCACTGCTCCTTCACTTTTATGCAAAAAAAATGTAGGTCTAATACAATATGTCATAATGGAGGCTAAAAGTTGATATAATTTGTAATGCATGGTTTTATAACTCCTACGTTAATGGTCCATATACGATGACGTATGTACATTACATACCATATATATATATATATATATATATATATATATATATATATATAGTTATATATATATATTGACAATGATTTTTACCTATGTGCAGAAAAAGAGAAAATTCGGTTATTCGTAACGGTGTACTACTATAGGTGTAATTACCGTAGCTTAGTTTAAAGCAATTGAGGAACAGTTATGGATTAAATTAGGTACTTAAATAAACTTCTTTTCAAAAAAAAAGATACCGTAAGGGAAAATGATACGCAATTGTTTTGTGAAAGATTTGGTGACAATTTATAAGGCCAATCGAGTGTGAATTACCCAATTTAACTGGTTATCTACTTAATCGTTGGAACATAATACAAGTCCTAATAACTAACATCAACAACACCATATTTGTATTACATTCAAGATATGATTTATTCTTGAAATTGCGTAACAGCTTTAGAATATTAATGATACTAATTTTACTATACATTGATGTATATGTCTACTGTTGAAACAATATCACTACTGGTATTGGGATGTAATTCTTTAATATTAAATAAAAATAAACTCAATGTTAAATATGAGAAGGTACTTATACTATTAAGTTATACTATTGCAAGCTTCCACTACAAATTTTAAGATAACTTATAGAAAATCTAATGAATAAAATATGTGTATGAATATTACTTAAGGCCCTAGCTAAACAACGACAAAGTTTTATAATCAACAACTACACCGACAAAACTAATGAACAACATGCAATTACTAAATGTGTGAAGAACAAAGACGCCTAGACTGGTTTCTCACCTAATACTTTTACTTTATACTTCACGCCATGTATGTATGTATTTAGACCACGATGTTTATAATGCCTTTTGAATACAGACTAGTCTCTCGTTAAGTGATGAGTGGAAGAAATTTTCTGATGCCAACGTGGCGACATTTTAATGACTTGCCAGAAGATGAATTTTCTGACAGTTTCGAGAAGTAGTTTTAAAGAACGAATAATAGTACTCCAGCTTAATGGCATTATTAATTTCTCCTTTTTTGTGGGGAAAATTTGAAGAGTGATTTCTATAAAATGCGGCCATGGATTGTTTTACCACTGTACATGGGTGAAATTTTATTGCACTGCTATTATTAAGCCCGTGTGAATTATTGACTTATCACGTCGGAAAAGGTTATTCGTGGTTTTCCTTTCCCGTTTAAGCGAACGCTGACTGCCAAAAATCTTAAGTCATACCACGAGCGCGGACGTTTATAAAATTCATGATTAATCTACCAACGCACTCTGTAAAGACGTATATTATTATTATTCTTAGTGTCAATATGTAAAAGAAACTGGCCACGAATTATTTTACTCGAATTTTTTACACTGAACTTAACCCTAGATTTACATTATGAACTTTAAAATAAAATGAATCGAGCAATATTATCTCAATTGAACTTGAGAAAGGCAAAGTAGATAAAACACTTTTACGATATTTAAGATAAAACTGCTCTATATAACGGATGGAATAGAAATTGTCCATGTGATAATTATGCGTGCAACTGAACTATGTAATGGATGCAATAGAACTGGCATAGACATATCTAATCCAAGTCTTGTTACAAAAATTAATACCCGAACTATTGACCTATTTGATAGATGCTGCAAAAGAAGGCATACATTTGAGTTTCGAAGGAAGTCAGTAGGTCTGTTGGTACCCTTCAGTATTGGGGAGAAATAATCAACACTCTTTTCCTTCTTATGGAAACAAAGGGATAGTAAAAAAGCCATATGAGACACTTTACAGACACCAAATAAATACTCTCGTTCCCATGATCGTCAAGTCGGAAATATAGTAGTCATCATTTGTAGAATTATGGTATTCCAGCGTTCCGGCAGTCCGGTTTACTACCATATCCAGAGTAGCACTAATAAGGGCTGTTATTCTCCAAAGTATTTATGATATAATTACATTGAATATAATTTCGTAGACATTAATAAATTAACATATTACATGCCAAGAAATAAGAAGTCTTATCATCGTAACAGCATTAACAATAGTTCTAATCTGTTTTAGTTTACTGCTATTATACAAGATAATAGTTTAGTGCATTGTAACTCTTTCCGTCGTTCCTGGCATACTATTCTTCATGCTACTCTGCTTGAAGATACCTCGTTGTCTAAATATCTTCATACTACATTGTCCAGATCTCTCCTGTTATATTTCTGATACTAATTTTATCTATAGGTGGTGTCCCTCTCTTCTTTTTAAATATTGGAGTTACTCCATTATTTTTATACAATCGTTCAATTGTCATACTTTTCACAAGCTATATAATGTCAACCGTTTCCTTCCTATATATCTAGTCATACACGTATGTAGCCCTAAACTCGAAATTTTTTTTATTTAAAAGGCAACGTAGGTTATGTTCTAAATGGATTTCGTAAAACTTTTTCCAATTCTATGAATCCTAAATAAACTTCATTGAATTTTGTTTTTAATTCCTCTATTGATATATAGTATAACCATTTAGTTCTTCCATTCTAGAAAGGCTTTACCTTGTTTCTTTAGTACCCACCCATTGTAATCTTTAAATTGCATTTACTTCTTTGCGCTTCGCCCTTGTATCGATATTAAATAGGTCACCTGTATACTAATTGTTCTAATTTTTTTTAGAACCCCTGCAAAGTATAATTTCTTCTCTCGAAAATATTACATAAAGCTAGTTTTGGTAAATACAACTTACTCTTATTCGAGTGACCGATTTTTATCTCTACAAGAATTTGTTCACATTGTTCACATTTCAGGCTATCTAATGGAGGATGCTTCGCCATTAGATATAAGACGCTTCATTACGATCTATAGTTTATTATTTATAGCTGCTTATATTTTTAGGATTCTAACCTAGTTGTAGAAATTTATGTATGATATATTATCACAACTAGGTTGAATCCAGAAATGCACTTCATTCACTATTGTTCTTATTCAGTCTTCATTGGTCGAAACTTCTCAATAATTTAAATATGCTGTTCTTGTTCGATAGTAAAGGGTGTTTCAAATCGTGCGGTTTTTTTAAGAATAAATAAAATATAGATGGCGCACTGAATTAGTCTTGGTATATGTGACATTTATAAAAATGGTTTCGTACACGGTACAACAACGCGTTTAAATTGTTGAATTATTTTATGAAAATCAGCGTTCTGTGAAAAGAGTCTTTAGAAAATTACGTGAATTTTATGGTTTACATAATCGTCCATCTGAAAACACTATTGGTAGAATTATTAAAAAATTTCAAGAGACCGGTTCCATGGAAGATCAAAAATGTGATAAATACAGTCGTAGTGGTCTTTCACTAGAAAATATTGGTTTGGTTCGTGAAAGTGTTGCTGAAGATCCTGAAATGTCCATTAGACCATGTTCACAACTTGGAGTTAGTGGATCAAAAACATAGCGTATTTTACACAAGGATTTAGCTCTAGAGGCATATAAGATTCAAATAACACAGGAACTGAAGCCATTAGATCATTTAAAATGTCGTTCATGTGTCAATTTCATCAATGAAAAACCAGCTGATTTTTCTCGAAAAATAATGTTTTCCAATGAGGCACATTTTGAACTTGATGGCCATGTTAATAAACAAAATTTACGTGTCTGGGGTGACGAAAATTCACGAATTATTCATGAGAAACCTATGCATCCTAAACTAGTTACTGTTAGGTTCACATTATGATCAGGTGGTGTAATTGGATCTTACTTCTTTGAAAATGCTGCTGGTGAAGCTGTAACTGTCTATGGTGATCGATGTTGTCGGATGATAACTGAATTTTTGTGACCTAAATTAATGAATATTGATCTAGAGGACATGTGGTTTCAACAGGATGGCGCTACACCTCATTTTGCATACGAATCAGTTGATTTATTGAGAGAAAAATTGCTTTGACGTGTAATCTCAACAAATGGTGATATTAATTGGCCACAAAGATCATGTGATTTGACACCGTTAGACTATTTTCTTTGGGGTTATGTGAAAAGTCAGGTTTATAAAAATAATCCACAATCGATTTCTGCTTTGAAAGATGAAATTATTCGTGCCATTGGTGAGATAGAGCCTATATCAAAATGTCTCAAAAGTGTAACAAAAGAGTGGACGTCTGTGGATCTGCAAGAGGAGGCCATTTGGCAGATATTATTTTTCGCATATAAATGTCACAACTGATACTTCAATTACCAATAAAAGTTTTTGAAAGTGAATGCAAATTATGTGTTTAATTTATTTTTTAAGAAAACCTCGAAATATGAAACACTTTACATTTTATCTGTCTGAAGCAATTACAAAAAACAGAAGGTACTACATTCGACATGGTTAAAATTATAGCATATTGTACTGACGTATTCATCTATGGAGCAACATCATGTCAATGCTGAAATTCTCAGTTTCATCTTGAATTTTGTTTCACAAAAATTTCTATATAGTGATTAAGTTGCATTCCTTGAAGAAACATCTGTAATTTTTGGGAGATTGAATGTCTATTGATTGAAATTTCTGCTTTTTTTTTTGAAGCTTCACAACTACGCAGAATGGCAAAATATAGTGGGTCACTCACTTCTGTAACATTATTCTATTATATTTAAATATCTGGTAATACTTTTTTAATAATTTTGACCAAGAACAGTTCAGCTGGTATTGACAGGCTTCTCTTTGCTTGCAACATTAATTAGCTATTAATAAACTTAACGTACCGTGCAATGTAAAGTACATATAAAAATTATAGATTGCCAATTATATGCATTGCAAAACATATTTAGATGTTTATCCTTGATAAGTTGTATAAATTTTAGTACTTTCTCTGCAATGTTCAGGCAGCGTATGTTAAGTAATGTGGTTGGTAAAATGCTAAGTTCAGGCATATCATTCCATTGAGTTTTCCAACAGGATTAGTTGCCATGAAAAGCCACGAGCAACCTCTAATTTGTAAACGGTCCCTATTTTTTGTTTCGATGTTGGCGTTGTACCATCAGTAACGTCAATTTAAACTGCAAGTTATGAAAAATCATTGCACGAAAATGATTGCGAGTTAATTCCATTTTTTCGCTGACAAAATTATCAAGTTACTGTCAACAATAGAAATAACAACCGGATAATAAGACTGCCAAGGTAAATATATTGTCAAAAGTGACGAACTTCACGATGCAATCATCAGAACAACACTAACAGTGTTGCCAGTTCCCGAAATATAAACTTCTGCCCTCGTATTATGTTATTGTGTATTTTATGTATTTCAGAACAAAACCCCTTTGCAAATTATTATTATATTTCCAATAAAGGGCAAAAGGTAAGAAATTACATATAAAGATATTGGTATCATTAATATGTATGTTTATGCTAGATTCCCAGATTAGATGCAACTGGTGTAATTATTATGTTCGAAGTGGAAGAAGAATTGTTTTCAAAACAAATAATTCTAAGTACTAAATTTCAAATTTCGCGGGAGTTTTAAGTTGGTAGTAGTAGTAACAAAAGTTCAGTACGTTTTTATTTCATTCATGTATTAACAAATAACATATTTTTAGTAGGAACAAATTTTGTTTTTAATTGCAATTTCCTTTCTTAATTAAATATGCACCCTTCTATTAACATTCATGCTAGGGCGAACTAGAATATAATTTTCTATATAATTCTTTTCTTTCTTGGACCACTTATACCTTATACGCTCGGTATATTTAAAAGTTGGGCAGTTAAACTGATTCGATTTACAAAATTCATTTGGCCAGCATATTTAAGCAGGTAGATAATCTAAATTTATTGGAAATAATTCTTTGATACTACTAAAATATCCCGCTCAAATCATAAGAATATTTTATTGTATAATTGAAATGTTAATGTTCATTAAGATATTCCTTTTTATTAATTTTTTTTAAAATAATTGAATTTTAAATACAATTTTCCGTAAAATACATATGTATGTACATAATAAATGTATGCATGTATTATAGAAATACAGAATAAACGTGTTTTCCCTTTTTTGTTGTCAGTATTGCAAAAAATTAAATTATTGAATAAATTACAAAGAACTATTACGCTGTAACTGCATGCACAGATGTGAATTCATATATTGGTATTTAACAAACAATTGCCTAAAGTTAAAAATATTTAAAAATATTGTAAGTATAAAAGCCACGCATATAATAAATCCCATATACATACATACACAATACAAACGCTATTCTGTTTTTAGAAAACCTTTTATTTACATTCATACATTTGCTTTTATTTTCTTTTTCATTTACCTTCTTTTTGTAGCCTTAACAATTCTATTATTTTTCTGAATAAATACACAAATGGACACAGATGTTACAAAAGTTTTTCATTATTTGTGGGTCAAATAAAAAATTATTTTGTTCTTATGCCAACAATGACTGATTTTTACTCTAGTATCTACATACGTATGTATGCATTTTGAGTTGAAATAATTATTGTTCAAGAATGAATATAACTACAATTAACGTACGATTAATTGTTAAATTGATTTAGGTTAATTACGAATTTCCGCTGTTTAGTAACCAGGTGTTCTCTTTTAAGAACCAAAGTTAATAAAAAGTCTATAAAAATTGTTTAAATTGGTTAATAAAATAAACTAATGACTTAAATATATATAGATGAATTTGTTGTTTGAACAGATATCTATATATAGACACTAATTTAATATTTACTTCATATTTTTGAAATATGAATTAATAAATAAGTACGTATAAATTTCTTTTATTTTATACGAACTATGAGCTATTATTACGTAAATATTAGAAATCAATAATATTTCTAAAGTCTGTTTTATTAATTTTGAATCTATTAAAGTGACTTTTGCTAAAAGTTTAAAGTATTTTGAATTCCAATTAAGTAGAAGCTGAATTTAGAACGAGAAAGAAAGTAAGAAAAGTTTATTACATTACAATAAAATAAAAGACAGACAATTTTGTTTGTAAATTTATTTTACAAGGTAAATTCCTTTAACTTCAACACATGCACCACTTATCCTGTAACGACTTTATTCCATCAGAAAAAAATGAGCAGAGACGTTTTATTGTTGACATATGAAAGGACGTGTTTCTGATTATAAATCCCAATAACTTGATAGCGGTATGAATAATGTTACAGTCACAAAAAATACCAAACTATTAAACACATTGTCTGGGATCGCTACTACTTCTTTTACTTTTAAATGATTTCTGTTGTACGCCGACGATTGTAAACTATACAGAGATGTTAATTTATACTCAAATTTTAATAGTTAGCATTATAAGCATTATAACAAGCTAGTTTGGAGTATCTCCAGAAAAATATTATTAATTAATAATCATGGGCTTTTTATAAATTTTATATTATTGAGAAGATTGATCAGTACAGGAAAAGTAAAACAATTACACAAAATTAAAGAATATTAATTATACATACACTTATTCAACCTTTACTTAATGCACAATCATTTTATAATTAAAACACTATGATATAAACATTTAATATTTGTTTTTAATGGGCGATTGTTTTGTTATAATGTGACTTCTTTGGCTTTTACTTTAATATAAAGATATTTAAAGTAAAACCTGAAAAAAACGTACCACAGTGTTGTAAAACAACTACGAAATAAATCATATGGCAATTGTTTCAGCTTGTAGCAATAAAAATATTTATTTGCCCGACAGAAAAGATTTTCTTTAAAGTTAAAATTGACCATGGTGTATAATAAGATAATTGTTTTCCGAATTAAATATTAAATATATTATTATTGTGTTGTAACTGATTTAATGATTTTGTAAAGTGTTCGTAACTTTCTGTTAAAGATATAGAATTCGGTAGCTGCTTTGTTGCAGAAACAAAGCAGTGTCCACGCTACCAACAATGGAAGATATTGATGCGATTATGTACTACATCAGAAGTAAATTAGATACTACCGAATATGCTTAACAAGTCAATTTTGGCATTATACATTTTGTACAGTGTATAAGCTGGTATAACAACAGTAAATATCGTGTATGTAATAGTAAACAAAGATACATTTCTATGACAAGAAGAATTATAGAAAAATATTTAATATCATGCAACAATTATATAATACACGAAACTACTCTATAAAGATAATAAATGTCTTGCAGGGTCTGAATTAAATTTATACAGAATATTAGCTGATAATATAGAAATAAATTATAATTAATTTAGTAGCAATTTTAATATATAAAATGACAAATTTTTGTAGTAGAATAGTAGGAAAAACTATATTATAACATACAAAGTGATCAACTATTTTGATATTAACAATTTTATAACCCGTGTCACACCTTGCAATAAGCCTAGTTTCTAAGTTTTCAAACGACTACATTTTTTATGAATTCGACCTTTACGAATTTTACAAAGTTTATATTACGCTTACGAATACTAATTGCATGTTCTATTCATTTGTTTAGTATTTTCTTCGGACGGCAGTTAGAGAGAGCGTTTCAACGATTAATTATACAATATCAGTTACCCAAGTTACAAGTATTTAAACCATAAAATACCTCAGCTTTCTCTTCGTCATTCTTTATCCAAATCAACATATTCTATAAAGGAAGGGTAAGCGGCCCCAAAAAATTCTTTGCCCCACATAAAATAGTTGCAAGATTCGGAACTGTTTTAATTTTAAAAATGTTACTAATTGTAGGATATGCTTCAATACTGGTTTAATACTTTTAATATCGATTTGAATAGCTCGTATATATCTTTAATATTTTCCATATAAAAAGAAACATAAAATATTAATAACTTTGAAAACACAACATATATTTTCAGAGAATTGATAATCTCTTTAAACGATGACCAAATATCAAAATAAATGTTTTAAAACTTACAATTTTATTATAATTGGAAAAACTAAAAATATTTTATATATTTTGAATACTAAAATTACAAATATAAGTTTATCTGCTTGGTAAAAAACTTTAAGGGAAAGAAAATAATTTTGAATAATGGCTATTTAATAATTACTTGTGACCTACTACTTTCTATTTTAAAATTAAAGTGGTTGCATATTATTCTGCTAATATTAAATTTAAACAAAAAGTAAATAGGTTAATGTTAATAAAAATAAAAACATTGTTCCATGTTAATTATACACACACTTAAAATATGGTTAGCAAGGGATATTCAAACAATAATTGGCACTTCTACAAGTTATACGTCAAAATAAAACTTTGACATGTTTAATGACGGAGGAGCTTCAGAGAGCGCCATCTTTAAATTATAAAATTTCCTTAAAATTACGAAAAATTAAACAGATATTAATTCAACTAAATTTTGCTGCAATAGAGAACAGGTTTTCGTCTACTATTAAAACAAATTAGTAAAATGTAAAAGTTAAAAAAATATTTAATTAATAACTATGTATATATTCACATAATTGACACGAAAAATACTTGGAATTAATACATAAGCTTACTAAATAATTGATATAGATAGATAGCTAGTGTTTATTTACTGTAACTTATATATTTATATATATTTTATTATAAAAATTTTAATAATCTTAGAGTAAATCGAATTTTCTCTTGCTAATGTTAATTATTTACTAAAATTGTAGCATATATATAAGAATCGAATGGGCTCAAAATAATATTAATTATAAAGTTAATTAATTTAATGCTATCAATCAAAAACACTATATTATGCACATTTTTTTCACAAAAAATAGAAAAATAATAGATAAAAATTTTCTGGATTTAGTTATTATATATATTATATATTCTGTTTTATAATTTATTGTTTTAATAATATAAAGGAATAGTAATAATTTAAAATTGAAACATATAAATCCATATGGAGTTAAATTAATTTGCTATTACGTATTTTAATTTATAGATAACTGCTCTACTAAATCTCAATATTTAATAGAAATCATTATATTAAGCAGTTGCTTCTTTTACAAATTAAAATATCGCCATTTTATATAAACCACGTGACTTTTGTTTACGTTTTGCATATGCACGGTTGAGTATTGGGAATTTGATAATTCTCTTACCTGTTGAATCCGACGACGCAGTTTAAAGAGTCCTTCACATCTTTAAACCGCACCGCGCGCGCCAAAAGGCAAGAACAAACCTTAAAGAAGCAGAGAAGAAGAAGAACAGGACGCAGCAGGATACTCGAAAAAACAACATCAACACACTCAAATATCATGCGACAGTTTTTCAGAGTTTCATGTTAATTTCATTTAAAAAAATAAACAGCACACAATCTCATGATATGGAGAACAAAACGGTATCTTAAGACCGCCTTCAATGTATCTACTAGTACAATTTCATCAGGTGGATTCGATTTTATTTATCGAGTATTGAGACTTATAATAAATAAGGCCTTGATAGACAATACTGCAAGTATTTATTATCAACCACTGATTATCCTTGAACGTGGATCATGTTACGCACTGATTTAATTTAATTATTTTTCTTTATCGGGTTCACTGACAGATCTGAGGGTTTTTTTCTACATGTGTACATATAAGGTTTATGTTTTAGTGTGTTTTAAATTTGATTGAGTCGATGGTATAAGTAACACTGTCACTGGAACATCCAAAATGTAAACCATCACATATGAGAGTATCTCCTTCGCGCCCCCTAGTATTTTTTAATATGTCTCTATCTCATTAAAATCGAGCGCGGAGATCTCCTTGTATAAGTTCTTCATTCATGCAACACTCTCTCGGCCAAGTTCTCGCGTGTTATCCCGAAGACTCCGCTTCTTACACTGATCACATACACATGAAGGTAAGAATGGTACCCGGGTGGGGGGACACCACAACAACAAACAACATATAAGCATATCCCAGGTAGTACGGGCAGTTGGGCAGGTTGCAGAGAGTGATCGAACTGTTTTGTTTCTTAAATGTATAGAGTATTTACCACGCGCGCATCCTATTTATTTCACTTTAATACGTTAAAAAGCTATCGCGAAAAAATCAGGTAATTTTCGGAAAGTAAAGGACGACACGCACTAGTATATGCCCTCGTCGGACTGATGTGATTGACTTGACAATGCAGTACACTGTTCCGTCTCTTCGCGTCCGCGAAAACAATGAAAACAGGTCATTACCGTTGTGTTGTGGCTCCAGATCTGTTCTCAACGATAAGGTTGATCGAATGCTGGCAGGTTAAGGAATGAGATTCGTGAAACACTGAAGAAAATCACGATCTTCTCGATGTTTCAGGTGTATGGTGACGAGACGAACTAACAGGGGAAAACTAAAATTCAGTATGAACGGACTTTAACGTTTCTGACCCCCCTTAGACGTCACATCCATTAAGCGTCACGACGTCGTCTTATGTGAATGTTCCCCCCTTATTCACGAAGAGACCATGTTGACCGCATCGATAATTAGATATAGTGTCCTCTCATTAGCTTATTGATTGCTCCATTGTCTCTCTGGCAATATAGACGCCAGGGTTATGCTACGGAAACGTGCCAGAGTCAACTTACAAACTTAGTTAGGCGAGGACGGGAGAAATATAATGGACAAAGGTCTCTATACTCTCCTTCTCAGTTTACATCGCTTGTTTCCCTCCGCCACCGTATATATGTGTATAACAATGGTACAGTTGATTATCCTTATTATTAAAGGGGAACAAATCCGCGTAATCCTGAGTTTCGTCGGGACAAAATCGAATTGATATCGTTCGAAATTGACGACAAGCAGTGTTATCGCTACCGTCAAATGATTTATGATTCCGACGAGTCATTCGATTGGATAGAGGACGTTACGGATCTCGGAACGGTAGTCGGAACGATTAGCCCTGAAGACCACGTGCAAGTCACGCTGTCCGCCCAGTCCTGGGGCGATTCTAAATGCGGGCGGGAATTGGTAGCACTGCTGGTGTGATGGTACATGAACGCACAATGACTAGAATAATTTGTTACTTCAAAAGAAATTGCAGATACTGATTTTATTTTCTTATCCATAAACTGCCTAAATGCGTGTATTTTTAAAATTTGGAATGAAATTAATACAATAATAATTTCTAATAATATACTTTAAAACAATTGTTATAGAATATAAAATATAATATTATATTTTATTTATAGTATTACAAATGCGTATTAATTAAACAATTGTAAAACTGCTTCTGTTTTCATTTTAATTCAAACATTTTATTAGAAAGTAGGATTAAATTTGCAAATAATCTGTTTAAAAAAAAATTGCCTATATTAATGAGATATAAATGAACGGGTCTCGGAAGCCCCAACTTTCAGTGTCTATATTATTTTCTTCCACTTTTTTCGGTCCTTTGTTGCTTCTTTTCGGTAAGTCGTTCCTATTTCATATCTCTTGTAATCTCCTAGAACCATTCCTTCCTTGGATTACTCCTTTCCCTCTTACCATCTTCACTTATATGCAACACGTTTTTAAGATTCTCGTGTGGTATTAGAAAAATGTTCCCTAACTATGTGAGTCTTTGAAGTCTAACTTATTGCTTTACTTTAGGTTTTCTTGAATACGTTTATTATTTATTTATTTGTTGATGCTTTCCACGTATCCTCTGCTGTCTTCACATCGACATCTCCAAACATTATTCACAGGATCTTCCTCTCCCAGATCTTTGCTTTCGGTGCATCTCTTTTCATTATCCATATTTCATTTGCGTACATGATAACTAGCTTTATAATTGCTTCGTATGCCCTAATTTTGACTTCTTTTGACAGATTCTTTGCACTTAATATTTTTGAAAATGACTTCGTCGTTGTGTTTCCTTTCAATATTATCTATCTTATTATCAGATTATAATAAAAAAAATTTCATTCCAACGATATTTCTGTCTTGTATTATCACATATTAATTTCTCAAGCTCTTTAAAAACAGTCGTTACATAGCATCAACAACTTCATTTCGACCTAAAGGAAAGTTTTTCAAAGGAAATTAAATGTAATGTTCATACTCCCACGGGCAGAAGTTATAAGAGGAAATTAGTGACACTAGGGAATCCAAATAATAAGTCCTTTGTGTTTGTAAACAGAAATTATAATCTACGATATCTATAAATTAAACCTACATGATTTAGAAATTAACAGGCGGAAATTGCAAAACATCTAGGTAAGTGTCAGTTTTCTTGATTAATTTGTATGTATTTAAAGATATTTGTACATTATCACAGTAGTAAGAAAACGCATATTTAACACTTGTCACGTTACACTTGATATATTAATTAAAAATACATATGCAGATATTACCCATGGATAAGTATGCAATCTTTAAACGCATAGTCAATAACAGAGAAACTATTTTGTGTTCGCACTTCATGACCTCTACAAATTAAATTATGCTTACGATCAAAATAAGTTATTGCAATAATTAAAATAATTGTGATCATTAAAAGGATTTTAAATTATGAAGAAAATACAACGTTTCGTTGTTTCAGGTGGGAAAATATCCGAAGACACGTGTAAATAATACCATTTACACTGGTAAAGATATAATAAATTATAAACTTCACATTTTACGTTGTTCTGTCATAATATTGTTTCTATTTTATTACCTTTTCGTGTGACAAGTGCATGATCCGTAAGTAATATAATAGGAATGATTGAAATTAAATATCAAATGGTCAAGATCGTGGTATTATATGTTATTAGTAAAGGTTTTCTGGACATAGTTAATATACATATACCTTGTATCCATTAAAGTATATTTGTTGGAAAATCTTTTATTGCTTTAATACAAAAGATACACAAAAATGTATACCCATCTCATACCTATATCGCTTAAGAATATGTGTTTAGTATTACTTAGTTCGCTGCCAAATTTAAAAATAAACAACGTAACTAAGGTGACAGAATAGAATAGAAAAAAAATTCGAAAAATTCTTAATTACTAAAATTCGAAAAAAGAGGGGCAATAACATGTTGGTGTATATAGAGGCTAAACATATTAAAAGGGACTGTGCCCCATAGGCGTACGTTTGATAGTAGGTATATAAAATAAAATAAATAGTACGTAGTAATTAATAAAACGTGGTGAAACACCAATTTAAGGGTCTTCCACGAAATCAAAAATTGGATAGGATCTGTTAAATATTCTAAACATAAGATATGTTGCCACAATTGTTTCAGCAAACCGACTGCACTGTTGGAAAAAATTCTTTATATGTAAAAAACGATCGTTTTGTGTTTAATTATGAATATTTGCATAATTGAAATAATCTTTGAAACTAATTAACGGGTCGTGGTCTAAAATACTTTCAAACTTATCTAAAACAAAATAATTTTTTTGGGTCTTCTACATTGCATACCTGTTTGTGAACGGCGTCGTTCACTATTTACACTGATTTTACTAACGGCAACGAAGAATTTTCTAATTTCTCTATTCCCTCCACTAGTCCGAAATAGTTGTGAATAGCTTGTAAATTTAATTTAGTTTTTTCTGGCTGCTATTGACAGCTGCAACTTCTTTAGGATCGAATTTTAAAATCACTTTATTTATATATTCAAAATATTTATGATAGTAAAGCGCTATCCAACGAGCTGTGGTGGTTCGGAAATTTGCAGCCACACTCTGAAATTCTCGAGTACGTTTGGAGGACTTGCGATACACGTCGTTTGTTCTTGTAATTAATGCATCTAGTTCTGGATAACATCTACGAATAGTTTCTGCCATAAGACGTAAAGCATGTATTTTGCCATGTCTCAGAAGTCGAAGACCGGCCTACAGAACTCGGCAGCGTCAGCCATAAATATTGACTGTTGGTTTCGGGAAAGTTAAAATTTTGTGTTTAACACCACCTTTGATACTTTTCGGTAGTACATTGTCCTTTTATGAAACTTAGTAAGATGATGCGATGAAGATTGATGTAGTTCCATTGCACGTGCCATAGTATTAGCAAAAGAATGTTTTTACAATTTATTATTTTGTCCACATATAGTCACAGCTTCTTATGCTTCATTCATTTCTGATTTAATTTTACTAAATACGTTCACGAGCAGATGGTAAAAGATTTTGTAACATTTTCCGACTAGATAATATTTATAGATATATAGTTACTACAAATATTATCTCACATTATATCAGGTCTACCGGAAGGTTCTGTCCGTTTTTAGAATAAAACAATAATATAGTTTTTCATACCTTGAATAAACTTTATTGAATAATATAATTTCCATCATTATTTATGAGTTCTTGCCAACGTGATGGCTATTTGTATATCCTATTTTTAAAAAATTCCTTATCCCTAGAGGTGATAAATTGAACCAACGCTTGTATGATATCTTCTTCGTTTTCGAATTTTTTGCCTTCGAAAAAAGACAGAAGCAAGTAATAATCGGAGGCGGTTAGGTCCGTAAGTATGGTGGATGTAATTTCCCAGACTGCGAGTTTCTGACGAGTCTCCAAAGCAGTATGTGGCCTGGCATTATCAAGAAGTAGAATGATGTGCTTCCTATGGAACATCGCCGGTCCCTTTTCTTGGAGTGCGAGTTTCTGACGAGTCCCCAAAGCAGTATGTGGCCTGGCATTATAATGAAGCAGCCGGTCTCTTTTCTTGGAGTGCTGCTTTTAAATTATCCAATTGCTGACAGTACCTCTACGAACTTAGCTTTTCGTTTCAACAGCTCAAAATGTATTGGTTCTAGAATGTCCCACCATATACACAACATTCTTTTACTCAGGCTCAACTTCGGTTTAGAAGCGAGGGGTGAAGGTTTTCCAGAAATGTAATATGCCCTTTTCCTTACGATGTTTTTATAGATAATCCATTTTTCATCCTCAGTAGTCATCCGGTCCAAGAAGGGTTCGATTTTGTTCCCTGCAAGCAGAGATGTGCATATGATGAGTCCATCATTCAAATTCTTCCCAATTAACTCATGTAGCACCCATCTGGAATATTTCCTCATCAATTCTAGTTTCTGAATATGGTTTAGAACAGTTTGTTGAGCTAAATCAAGTCTTTTGGAAATGTCTGATGTTGTCGAAGAAGTATTTTACTCAAGCATCGTTTTGATAGTATCGTCGTAGATCAAAGATGGTCGCCCAGAACGTGGCTTTTTGGATAGGTCCAAATCATCTATTTGACATTTTTCGAACCATTTTCTGCATGTTCTATCAGAAACAAATCACTTTCAATAAATTTGTACAAGCTTTTGTAGCATTTCTTTTTTGTTGGAATTTGTACAAAATACAGTGGCGAACTACTACTACTTTATCAATAGCCATGGATACACGATCGCATCTCACTTAATACTAACATAAATCATCTTCGTTTTAGTTCATTTGCTAGGTCAGTATATACACATTCAGTGATAAAAGGACAGAGCCAAACATGCGCCAAACGAATATGCGCATACTGATTGTAATCGGAACGGGCAGAACTTTCCGGTACACTTAATATTAATAACTAAATATAATTATATTTTAATATTTCCATTAATTTTGCTATTTTTAAGTAAAGCTTTTCATGTATCAGTCTAGGTTCTGCTCTTATACTTACGTGTGTGTACATTCAATCTCACTTTTCCGACTAGTTTTAAATTTTACAGCACCCTTACAAACAAGATTGCTTCTACATGCCCGAACAATAATTTTCATTACCCTTCTTGTAAACTTCCAAAAAAATCTATATAATGACATTATATGATTGAATTTTATTTTTATTTTAACTATTTTGGTTGCTCTTACATGGAAATGTCTGAAATATCTATTTTGTGTACAATGTTCTAGATGTAAGAATGTTTCACACAAGTTTCCATGTGAGAGCATATAAAATAGTTAACAACAATAATACCTCAATTCATGGTACTAAATTGATTCTTTCTCATCTAGGAAATATTGGTATGCCTCACCTATACGTAGTTTTCAAATTATGATTATAATTTGAAAATAAGTATTTATGTACATTTAAAGTTCAAAGAACAAAATTATATTCATATGCACATGTGTGCCTTTTAAGAAAATAATTACACAGGCCAACCATGAAAACCTTTTTTTATAAATTTGGCTCCCCTTTATTTTTTTTGACGTGCTGAATCCGAAAATGAACTTTAAAATACCACAAGACGTAAAGTTTCCTCGCATGTTTACTTTACGTTATTAATGTATTGTAAGCGTATAATACCTGTTTTGAAGTTTTTAGGTAATCAGAAAGACCCAAATTACGAAAATATAGTTCGAAACATGTTGAAAACATTTCGAGAACTTGGATGTAACATAAGTGTGAAGGTGCATTTTTTACACTCACATTTAAATTTTTTCCCTGACAATCTTGGAGCTGTAAGTGAGGAACAAGGGAAGCGTTTCCACCAAACTAAAAAGGGGATGAAGAAACGGTATCAGAGTCGTTGGAATATCAACATGATGGGAGATTACTGTTGGACCCTTCTATGAGCAAGTCCAGAAGCATCATATAAAAGGAAAAGCTACACTCGAACTTTTACCGTGAAGAGGTTGAGGAAATACAAAACTTTAGATTAATAAGTAAAAAACTGTACATATTCAAACTTACACTACCATAGTAATAATAAAATATTAAATTTTTCAATTATACCCTGATAATAAATTAGGTACCTTTAAATGTTAACTAAATATTTTAATATTTACTATCGTACCCAACAAAAGATAAAGATTGCGAAAAATTGGTACGTGGTAGAAAAAAACGGATTGAAAATTTGGATTCAGCACACCAAAATAACATACATCTCGCTTTTACTACAATTATATTATAAAAATATATTTATTTATATACGGTAATATTTTAAATCTGAAATAATTGTATTGTATACATTTTTTGTTTTAATTGCATGTACATTTTAAAAATAATTCTTTTATTAGAACAGCAAGAAAAAATACATATTTCAAGCACACAATAGCACATGACCAGGAAATATTTTGACACATACAAAATATTTCTTATGTATATGTATTTAAGAACAAGAAAGTTTAATTATATAGCCTAGAGGTTTCTTCACTCACACGAATTCGATTTGCGCTAACCTACTCTATTGCTATGGGAGAATAGGAGCGTTCCTATTCTTTCTCGAATTTTAAATTTCTTTAAAACAACATTCGGACCGCAATTATCCTTAAAAGCATATGAACAAACATTTATTACTAATTATAGATAACTTATTTAATTATAGTCCGAATGAAATATGTTTTTCTTTCTGATATTACTGAATTATAATGCTAATACTTAATTGACATATTAAAAATTCTTTTAATTGGCGCATTATACAGCGAGTTCCAAAAATATTAGGTCAGGGATAAATTGACGTAATCTTTTGTGGCTGGCTTCGAAACACTAAGTATTTAATGAGTTATTAAAGTATACATGTGTTAATGATTAAGTTTAATGTTGCCTTAGTGTTAAGTACACGTTCAAACACAATATTTTGTTCTAATAATTTTATTACATTTCTTCAAAATATTCCCCAATACAGCAATTTTTGAGTTCAAAGAAAATAATTTTCAAACCATTTTTGCGTCTTTCTAGAAGTATCTTATTTATTTCTGTTTTCGATAGCTTAATTTATGGAAATATTAGGTCAGCGATAAATTGACGTAATATTTTGTGACTGCCTTCGCAACGCTAAGTATTTAATGGGTTATTAAAGTATACGTGTATTAATAATGTTTAAGTTTAATGCTTTCTTAGTGATAAGTATACGTCAAAACACAATATTTTGGTCTAAAGATTTTATTACTATACGTTTCTTTAAAATATTTCCAAATACAGCAATTTTTACGTTCAAAGAAAATAATTTTGAAACCATTTTTGCACCTTTCTTGAAGTATCTTATTTATTTCTCTTTTCGAATTATCGATAGCTCAATTTATGGAGATATATCTTATTTTCTGCAACATATCTTTGACTTGTGATAACACGAAATCGATTGTTACTATATAGTGAACGATTCATTCACTTAAAGGTTTTGTTATTAGTTTTCTTTTCGAGCATTGAGTGACTGTATATGGGGGTGCTAACATGATGTAGTACAGTTCCTCTTATTTGTCGACGACCACATCATAGTGTACCATTCAAAAATTATCTAGAATGAAATTACAATATAGAAAACGATACCTAAGAAATCAACGAGCATTTTCTTACGGCTTTTTTGAGGAACAATTGTTGGCGAAACACTAATTTTTTTGAAATTCGAAGATGCAGGTCCCATGAATTGATCTGAATTGATATGATTTACTTTCACTGAAGATATGGTTCCTGTGCGTTCAAATGATCAACCAAGGTGGTATTGATTATTTTTATGTCAATGATCAAGTGATCATTAGTTCAGTTTGTTGTTTTCAGATGTCCTGAACTGAAATAGTATTTTTATGACATCAATCTTATCAACTTAGTCCATTCTTGAAGTCTGATAATGTTACTAAATTTGGTAAATTTGACGGAGCTCGATGGGTTTTCTAGTACTTCTAAGTAGTATTGTTGATCAGTGATTGAATTTCATTGATCAAATTACTTATGAAGGGACTACTTCTCAATTTTTTTTACAACTTTCTTGTTCCTATTCCTATCTATGGGCACCAATTTCCTATTCTTCTCAATCCCACTTCATTCAGGTTTTCCAATTAACTTTGTTTCTTTCACTCACACTTCTTTTCTCTTACCTAAGTCTAGCCGGCTGATAGCTCCATAATTGTCGTTGGCTTATCATGCCGTAGGTCTCGGGTTCGAGACGAATGCTCTGCTTTCCGGGAATATTTTTCGTGGTTTTCATTTCTCGCTAAAGTGAACGCTGGTAGAAAAAGATATTATGTTGCACTACGAGCGCAGGCATAATAATAGCTCATTCCCCGTCAGAGTCCCCTGTAAATGGCGCTATGCTGTTGGGGGATGTAGAAACATGAATTATTATTATTATTACTAAGTCTATCAGTGTCTAACTACATCTGACGTTGTCTTCCTCTCTCCGATTTTTATTCGTTCGCTGCTTACGTAGTTAACTTTTACAGTGCGACCAAACCTTTTCAACTGCTTTTTTTCAGTCTCTTTACTTAATTATTTTGTCTTTAATTCTCTCATTTTTATGTTGTATTTACAATTTTCCTAAATATTCCATTTTTACTGACGCTAATTTTGATTCAATTTCATTTATAATTTACTTACCTTCAAAGTTTTATTGAGGATATAAAAACAGCGTTATTCAGTTGTCATGAATAAAAAAATTTTATACTGTATTTCGTCACAGTTTCTCATACTTTACATGAAGCTCTACTAAATTGGCTTATTTAATTTGTATTTTCAACAATTATATTATGTAGATAACATGAAAAACAATCTTTTGTCGTTTATTACAGAAAACAAGTTACAATGACACAATAGTAAAAATAAGGGTTCTTCTCTTTGATTGTATCTCATTCTCCTTACCAAGAATTTACGGTTCAAAATCGCACTAATCTCATCACGTGTGACATCCCTAAATTGTTTAGTAACCAGTGCTATTATGTATTTGAAAAGTTGTGTCTCTGGTTCAGCAGGAACAAATAAAGAGTAAACTTATTTGTATTCGCTTTCTTGTTGATACATGTATGTACATATACATATATCGTACAGTCCTTATTTTTTTAGAATTCCCACAATAATCAAATAAAACCACCATTTTTGAACAAATATCTATCTGAATAAATTATAAAATGTTCATCGCTATCTCTATTAAAACAATTTCTTTCGCAATAGCAAGGCTAGTTATGGAGGAAAATATATATTCTGCTTGCAGTAAAGCATAAAGTTTATGCAAATAAAATTCTGATATAGTCATATTCTCCATATCAATTTGGCTGTTGTCAACATTAATAATAACAGTAATAATGATAATATAGTTATTGCTCAACAGGCGAACCCAATTAAAGGACAAAACATTGAATACAAATAAAACGAAGTACATACAGTCAAAATAAATTTCAAAAGTAATTAATAATGTAAAAATAGAAACAATACCACTAAATTAATGATAATTCAAAATAATAGAAAATTAAAAACTAAGAACTAAGGGAACCGTCAAAAATGTCCCTGTAGAGTTTGTTGATATACAACACCATATGATACAAGGGAACCTTCAAGAGGAGATTCATCCTCGACGTATTGTATACAAATGTGGCAACGCTTTTGGAGGACGAGCGAGAAACTGCTAAGTTTAGCCTGGCCAGGCAGTCTGTCAATCCGACCAATCACCAGCTTGTAAATAAAATGAGCACTGTGTCTGGATCTGCGTTCCTCCAGTAGTTCGACATTGTGCTTCTCCAACATAATATTGTAATCGATGGACCGCTCGGGATACATGCCCGAAGACTTAAAAGTAAGGAATTTCCAAAATCTACGTATAAGGGATATCATAAAATCGACCCATATTCCAGCTTACTGACAACCAATGCAGAGAACAGTATTTTCAATATGCTAATATCGTTAAAATACTGAGTTGTCCTCATTATAAAGCCAACATTCTTAACCGTAGAGCGACAAATATTATGAATATGTAAATTAAAACTCAGTGAGGAATCAAAGAAAATACCAAAGTTCTTGATGAAGTCAACCTTCATAAGAGTGCATCCATCTATGGAGTATGAGGAAGAGATAGAAGATAACTTGCGAGTAAATGATATGGCAAAACATTTGTCTTGTTCAAATAAAGACAATTAGACTTAACTAAAATACTAGATTTAGAAGGTGGTATGCTAAAGATTCAAATGATTACATTCAGTTTCTTTTTCTGCAAAATCCCAAAATTTTGGTCAAAATAACGCTATTCATTTTATTGAATGTGATATTCTATTATACTCGTATCTTTGTCAGGATCAAAGAGTATCTACTCCCTACACGAATAGATATAACTCTATTATAATTTGACTATATATTGTATTTAAGTTAATAAAAAGAAGTATGAATTTCGGCAAAAATGTGATTACATAAGAATGACAACGTTACAAAGGCTGCAAATCTATCTTAGAACAGATAAATTTCTCGTTGTTGCAGATTTTTTGTTTTAAGGAACATTTATATTTTTAATATAATTTATTATGTTGAAATGACAATTTGCAAAGAATATTGTTCGACAACTCAATTTTAAAGACCATTCAAGGAGATCAAAACATATTCAAATTCACGAAGGCTTTATCTTCAATCCATTAGCCACCTAATTAACGTAAACGCTGAAACATTATTGCTGTTTTCATTAGACTTAAATAAAGCTCGTATTTTGTAATGTCATTCTTACTGATTTATTGATTTTGTATCACGTTGCCAAATCTACACTTCATTCCAGCAATTCCTAAGGTTTAACTAATGACAATACGATACAATATTTCGGTGTTAGAGTTGTGGAAATAGAATTAATCGTATAATCACACTACCTAACGCTTCTCCGTGAAATTCTGACCATCCTGTATATTGCTTTCTTCGGAAAATAAATTTAAAATTAATGGTATATGATCAGAAATAGATACTGTGTATCAAAATTACGTTCCTTCGAATTACATATTTTACTATGCGAGTAATAAAATTAATACCTGAACTTTAATTACATACTTGAACTTTACCTTGCATATAAACTGGGGATTATTAAACTTTAATTTTACTACTTTCATAACGATATATGTAATAGTAAAAATTTAAATTGGATAGAGTTGTAGGAAATATGTATTTTTTTCTACTTTCACATACAGTGAATTTAAATTTACACTGAGAAACACAATATATATTTATTACTGAAATATAGAGTAAAATTTTATTTGGAGAAGGAAATTAAATTTAAATTATATTATAATTATGTTTGTAAATTGCTTCAAAAGTAGGCAAATATATCCAGGCTATTGTCGGACCTAATTCAAACATATTGTTTGTTCACTGGTCCTTCCAAAAAATTCTTACTTCATAAAGAGTTTTGCTAATATAGAAGAAAAGATAAACAATCCCAAACCAAGCTGTTATAAAAACCCAACAGTATGCTGGTCATTTAAATAATTATTATTCTTCAGAAAAACTAGGAGTTTAATCGCATGGTATTAAGCCTGCAGAAATAAGGGCGGACTCATTGGCGGCGATGTTTTATTTCGAAAACGGTCGTATGTACCCGAAGCCGAGATTTATATGCACACGGTATGTGTATGAATGCCGGATTAGATTAATGGATGGCGAATCGACGGCGTTCTTTGTTATGTTCGACGAGTGTTAATAGATTTCTTAATCGATTTTCGACATTAGAATACACTGGCACTTTTACTAAATGTATTTTGGCAATATCAACATTTTACCGTACAGTATTTTTGTGTGTAAAAGACATGTTAATAGCAAACAACACTGGTTAAATGCGCGTTGTGATACACTCTATTATAGATTTCTGTATGGCTTTATTTTTATGTGAAGTGTGTGTAACGTTCCAAAAAATATTTGGGGAAAAACGTTCCAGAATGAAGATTTCCAACAAGAGGTCAATTACAGTAAAATTTTCCTCGGGCGAAAAACACGATTTCGGTTCAAATAAAAGCAGGGTTAAAAATTCTAAAAATATGGCTAACGTTAGACCACACAATGTATGCATGAAATAGTAGTATTTTAAATATGTTCTTCTTTTACTCTTCTTTTACTTAGTACAATATTACAGAAGACAAACGCAGAAAGCATAGTAGAAACTATGAAACACACCTTTGGAAAGTTCAATATATCGACAACACAACTTGTAACGTTGGTTACAGATGGGGATGAGGGTTCGAATATGGTTAAAGCTGTACAGTTACTAAAACATTCTTATCCTCAATTGCTTCTTGTAACCTGTTTGCTTCATGCATGTCATTTTGTAACTTAATTTATTAGAAACCGTTACCCAAAAGTAGGCCAATGTATAGTTTCTACCAAAAAAGTTCTTATTAGAGCTCCAAAACACATTTGTGAGATTAAAAAAGCTTGTCCGGACATTCCTCAATCACCACAACCGGTATTGACGAGATAGGGAAGGTGGCTGAAGGCTGTTTTATATTATGAGAAATTTTTGCATATTATTAAATCTTGAATCTTACATTTAAATCCGCAAGATGCTCAAGCAATTTCAGTAAGTCAGCGGCTGGTTTCAGATATCGAAATCGATACACAAATAGAGCAAATTTCCGAAAATTATTCAATTCTTTTAAATACTAGATTTCCAAATTAGAGAAGGCCAAGCTATCATTACATGAAGCGCTAAATAATGTATTACCTCAAAGCCTCGTTAGGAAATCTAGCAGATAGTATAGGAAGATTAACAACCGATAAATTGTGTGCGGTTATAAATAAAAATCCTGATTTTCAAACTATAGTGCGTATAGACAAGAGTTTAACTGAAAACTAGAATGCTCCTTTTCCAAATACACCAACATATTTTCACCTCGCTGTAGGAGTATATCTGAGTCAGTACTGGAAGGCCTACTAATGACGCAACAACACGAAAAAAACTAAAATAATAAGTAATTACATTTATTATTTTTCATGTTGATAGTAACTGAGCTGTACGTTATTGCGAAAGCAGCCGTTTCTGCAGCCTTACATGGCATTAGCCTAGATGTAATTTTGAACGGCATTCTCTTAACAGAATACATAATATACAAACATAATATTGTTTTCAGAAAATAGAATAAATAGAACTCCCCATTAATATCCGTCACGTACTTTAATAGGAACCGCTAATTCTTAAGAAATTAGTTACAGATCATTTAAAACTGACTAGAATAATACAATTATCATTGAGATTGTATCACGTTTCCGTAATACCTTCAGGAGATTAGCAAATGAAATTACTATATCATAAACATATGTATGTATATGGGCATGGATTCCACCTTCAAGATTGGAATGAAGGACGAAACTCTTAAAATTGTAATTACTTATTAAATGCCAATAGAAACACACCCATTTATTAGATAATTGCTGATAACCTGTCATCGAACTAGAAATAACTGTTTAAAAAAGCGAATTGGGTTTGTTTCGTAAAGGTACATTCTAATAGAGACTGCAGTTGATTGAATTAATCAAGAAAAGTAAATAAAACCCCTTTCCATAATAATGTATTCATATTCTGTATATGCACCTGGACCCGCGGTAAAATTGAGTTTGCGTTTGGCTTTTGACGGACACGCTGTTTGTGTGTTTAGTTTTTGGTGCGGATTTGTTTCTGTGCGAGTGTTACCGTGGTTTCAGGTGCGATACTGTGCTCAATTATGTGCTGATGATGACAACCTAGTTGTCGAAACATATATCCAGAGTACGAGCACTATTGTGGAAAGGGGTTTTATTTATTTTTCTTGATTATTTCGTAAAGGCGAATTTAGAAAATAGGCATCTTCCTGAACTCGTATATCTATAATGTACATGCGTTAGTTCTTTGTGTTTTATTTTTAATGACATTTTAGCATCGGATTAGTAAGTGGTGTAAAACAGAATATAAACAAGACAAGAAGTCCTAACGATATTTAGTTCGAGTGACGATCAAAGTGAAGATTGCATACCACAAACTAGTGAGTTAAAGCTATTTTAAATCAATTACAAATGTCTGTATGGTTTCCAATTCCCAGTCTCACAAATACTCTCTTTCTTTATCCTCTATTATAAAAATAGAATGGTAAGGACCTCCTATTGCGAAATATACACTTTGTACAAATGCAAAAAACGCATTTTCTCGCTGGTAGGACTAAAGTTTCGTTATGTAACATGTAAATGTGATTCGCCTCTGTATCCATGGATGAGAAATAGATATCCAAGATTATTTAAGTACCCTAGATTATTTAATTCAAATATGAAGGAAAATAATATGAATATTATTAGCCTTCCAACCTTCAATAATAAGACAATCGCATATTGACTAAGCAAAAATATCTTGCCTAGGAAATATTGATTCTCTTCCTCGATTTAATGTCTCTATTATTTTCATAGGTTCTGATGACTAATCTTGAAACCTTGAAATTCAATAGGGCTGTGGAAATCTGTCCAATGTTATTCCTTTTATTCTAGCCCCACCGATTAGTAACTAGAATCGATAGTTGATTGTAACTATAGCTGGAAAAATAGTTTTTAATTCAACAGACTAAAAGGAAACTTGCTATTTGAGTTTTTTTGGACGAACTTGAATCTAGTGTTGCTATTTTCTATGTTGTCACCTCACCCTTTATTTATTATTTGTAGTTTCGTAATTGCTCGTGTACTATTTTGTATCGAAATAATAAATTTTTGTTCATATTTTGTAATAATTTTTAATAGTATAAAAGATATTGACATCTAGTTAGCCTGGAAGTTTCCAGTAGATAAAGATTTTCCCATGGTTGCGTCTGCGATATTTTTTGAAGAAGTTATTAAAGTTTGATATGCATAAGTTCAACGATATAAAACAGTAAATTGTGTAAATGCAAACAACATATCAAGAAAAAACTAAATTTGGAAAAATCGAGTTTCGGTCAAATATTAAGTATTTATTTTGAAAACGTTATGAGGAAAAGAAATTTTTTAATACGCCACTAACACAAACTGCGTTGTGGAATTTAGGAGAGAAAGATTAAATGTCAAATATTTATAAGCACTGACAATTTCTGGGAGCATTGTAAGTATATTTACCTCGAACATGTGTTTCACATTGTTCCTAGGAAAAACACGGCGAAAAGCTTCCCCATCTACTCTTCTTGTAAGACACTACTCTTACTGACAAAACGTTGATTGTATTACAAAAACTTAATTAAATCGGTTGATCAACCACTCTATTCTTAGCATTTAGTACCGTCAGACTATTACTGGTTCCCAAACCTCAAGAAATATTTCTAGGGTAAAAATGTTTCGACAAATGACGAAGACATTATGTGTTGTTGAGAAGTGGTTTGTAAACGGAAAGATTTTTTTTTGAAGAACTTGGAAGAACTTCATGAAAATCTAAAAGCAGATTACTTTGAGAGAATAAAATTTTCTTTTGAATTTTGTGGTAATTTATATGGAAAATTATGTATGTATGTATCCTTAATATCTAGACGTATATGATTTTATTATCAATATTATTCTTATTGTTGTTATTATTGCTATTACTATAATCGTTAAGGTAATTATTATTAAAAATATTATTTAAAAAGCATTCTGGGCGCAAAATACTCAATAAGAATTTGAATTAACAAATATCTGGGTGAAAGGCTTAATATCTTTCCGATTACAATTTATTATTTTCTGTGCCCCTGTATATTTGCATCAGTACGTGATTGCAGATTAATATTTTCATGTGCATGGGCGTCACAAGTTTATAAGCTGCGAAAAATGTAAGTTAAGAGATTCTGAAGTACGTATTTAAATAAATTTCAAAGATATTTAAAGTATATCTTTAATATTAATTCAGTAGGGTTTATTCAAATCCTCCGTCATAGAATTGGCATCTGAATGAGCAATACTCTATTTAAATACTAAATAACTGTGGTGTGGTCAATGCATTTTTATTCGTGACAGGAACAAAGAAGTGGATCAGATTGTTAAATTCTATTGCACGTCCCGTTTCGCGAAAGGAAACGGAGCGGATCGGAGGGGGAAGTACATATATACATAAACACGCACACACATACAGGGATCCCCCCAGATAAAAATAACAATAGCAGCAGGTTTGCATGAGAATCGGTCGAGAGAGCAGATGTGAGCGCAGAGATACTACGAAAGCACAATGCTTGTCACGGTCTTGATTAATTAGTCGACTTCGCTTCTTCCATCTTCTTTACTTTTCTAAACTGTTCTCCTGTTCTACCGTCGTGGCGGCCTTTATTCTTCGTCCATTTAGGTGTTACGTGTGTGACTGCATCGTGTCAGTATTACTTGCGAAATAAATCTGCTATCCGATATATACCTGTATATGCCTGTGTGTGTACGTGTATGTGCATGCCCAGACGAGAAGAGTCGGGCACATGTGTATCTTCAAGATTTAAGAGTTTATAATATAGGAAACAATACGAGCGGTCCTTTCTTCTCCTTTGCTTTTTATTTTTGAATGCGTGTTTGTGTATAAACGTGTATTTACATTTGTACACAGCTGGTGGTCCTTTTCTTTTCGGTTAGGAGAGACTTGTTCATTTTGCAGAGGTTGTTGAGTATTTCTATCATAAATCGCAAAAATAATTGAACTTAAAAAACGTTTTTATAATTAGAACAAGGATTTCCATGTGCACAATTTATAATATTGATGTGCTATTTGAATCATGTATATTTCTGGACGAAATGAAAAAAAGTGTACTTAAGAAACTCATGTTTCATATAAATACTTAATTATGTACAGTATCTGACGATTTAATTAGAACCAACCTTGCGTATGAAGCACTTTGAAATACAAATCATTGATATTTAAATATATTTCAAATTTTCAATTATAAACGGACTTCAGTTGTTCAAAGAAATCCTATTCCTAGAAGAAACAATCATTACGAGGGTGGTCCCAGAAGTACGCGATCCAGCAAAGAAAATACAAGAATTTTGCAAAGAAATATACTTATTTTTCAACATAATCTCCTTTCAGCTCTATACATTTTTCCCAGCGATGTTCAATAAGTTCGATACCTTTTCATATACTCTAAAGAACTGTCTTGCTCCTCAAAATAGCCGTTAACTGCCGATATCACTTCTTCATTGTTGGAAAATCCTTGATCATTGAGCCATTTTTTCAAGTTTGGTAACAGAAAATAGTCCCAGGGGGCTAAATCTGGCGAATAGGATGCATGAGGTAGCAATTCAAACTTTAATTCATTCATTTAGGCAATTGCAATAACAGATTTGTGAGCTGGTGCATTGTCCTGATGAAAGAACACTCTTTTCTTAGCCAAATGCGGCCGCTTTTGCTTGACTTCTTCGCTCAAACGTAGCAATAAGTTCGTATAATACTCGCCGTTGATAGTTTTTCCTTTTTCAAGATAGTCAATGAAAATTATTCCACGCGGATAGCAAAAAACTGATGTCATGACCATGCCTACAGATGAAACGGTTTTCGCCTTTTTGTAGCCGGTTCTCACTTTTGAGTCCATTGTTTTGATTGTTTTTTGTCTCGGATGTGAAGTGATGGACACACGTTCCATCCATGGTTATGAAGCGACGCAAAAATTTTGCTTTACTGCTGTTAAACTTGAGTTTTTGATCAAGTGTCTGCTATTAGAGTCTAAACACAGACAATGAACTATGTGAAAGCACGAGTATTATCCAATTTAGTGTTTTAGTAAAATATTGTCAATTTTATTGTTAGTTTAATTTTTTTAATGAATTTTTAGACTTCGTAATTTGTTCAGAATGGGAAAAGTGTTTGATACTCGTAGCAGGAATAAAATTAAAACAGAGAGTTTATTAAAAAGAAGCACGTATTCAAACCGATACATTGCAATACTGTTACAGTTGAAACTGTACTTTTGCCTTTCCTTAACTGAGTAAATATAGAAGGCCCATACATTTTCATTCAAGGTAGGACACCACGCCATACTGCAAAATTGATAAAAAATCTATTTCAAGAGCATACATTCTCCTTTTACTTTGATCAGTTAACTCACCCGATCTAAATCCAATCGAAAACGTATGGAGCATATTGGAAACGTTTTCGGAGCTAATAATTGCAATTCTAAAAGGTAATATTCACAAAAATTTGTATTTCCAGTATGCCAGATAGAGTTAATGCAGTTATTAAAGCTCAAAGGAAGATTAACAAAATACCGATGGCAATTTTGAAAAAAGCGGTATATAATATAAATTTAAAGAATGGTAAACTGGATCAAGAATTTTATTAGGTTTAAGTTGCATTAATGACACTTTAATTAAACTAGAAACATAATACATGAAACTTCATGATGGAAGAGAGTCTTTTTTTCTTCGCCAGTTGTGATTGTTTGCTCAACATTTGAGTGCTCATCTTCTTTAATGTTGAGGGAACCTCTATCTCTATTTACTCGACTGATTTGGTTGTAGTTGCATATTACATGTCTGTAGAGGAAAGAAGGTGGATCAGCTTTCGTAAATAAATTTTTACAATTGATCTTTATTTAATTTATGATTTTGTTTTCTTTTCTTTAACGTTATATTTACTTTCTACTTTGAATAATATTTGTTTTTCGTTTTGCCACATTTGTGATTGTTTCTTCCCTATAAATCTATTACTTCTATATTCTTCAGTTATTTTATGAATCAGCATTGCCATGGTTGAATTGGGTTGGGATTTGTATAAAATTTCAACTTAAGTTTTAATGAACTATTAGTTTTGAAACTGTAGATTACGCAATTAATAATTTTGAAAAGCGTGACTGTTTATATCCGTTTAAGCGCAGAATAGATACTTGGCTTATAACTTTACGCTTTTCTTAATGACTGACAAATCATTTGTTTAACTGGCGGAGACCGGATGTAAAATAAATAATGATTCATGACTGGATAAGAGACTTTCATAGGCGCCACCTAAATCGTTCTTTGAAACTTGTTCTAGATACAAGTTGCTCTGGATATGCACTCCATCTTTCATAATTAACTGCTCGCCTTTTGCTGTTTTAAATCTGTTAACAAAAATATCGTTTTTTATATTATGTCACAGTTATTTTACTACGCCCTCATATACCATATTTTCTTATTTTTGAGTTTGTATTACTGACGTGTACGGTGCTTTCGCTAACGAAACATTTCTGAAAAGTCTTTCTTTAATTATGAAAGTATATATTCAATGGAATTCTTTTCCCTCAGTTAAAAAAAATTTTTAATTGTTCCATGATTCTATTTTGAAAGTTTAGTGGAGATTTCCTTTCGTCTTCGAGAAAATTAATGTTCAGTTAATAGTTACAGTTTCCAAAGAAATACCACATTCAATTGCATTTCATACATCTTCTAACAATGGGTGTTTCAATATTATCAGTATAGACGACTTAAAAAAGAAATTGAATAATACTATTCTTAAGAAATTTTTTAAAAAGAAACAAAGAGCATCAAACTAGATCTTAATAATCAGTACGTGCAGGTTACTTCCAACCAAGAAAACCATGGCCTTGCTAGGGCATTGTGTGTCCAACGTTGGCATCCTAAGTGAAATGGTATCATCAAGACCATATCTTACTTATGTTAAATAAGTACCCAAATCAATACCAAATTTTTTACTAAAATTATTAAGGAAAGTTTGGGTAATATGTATTTTTGGTTTAATGGAAGTGTACGTGATAAGTACTGTATATGCTAAAAACAGGGAAATCACTTGTAGCCCAGTATGTTGCATATCACGTGTGTTGCACATGCTTTTCAGAGAATCTGCGAATACATCAGGGATCAGTTTTGAAATTTGGGTAGTCTAATATCTACTTTTAAAAAGAATATCGTCTTAGTTCACAAAGAAAGTGTTCATCCTCGCCATTGCAACTCGCTTCTGTAATTGCAACATAAGATTCACAAATAGACGCATGCGAATTTTGTTTTCAAGATTTTGGTCAACTGAAATTAACTTTGGTAATATATGCATTTTCATTTAATGCTCCGAGAATGTAAATATTATAATAATAGAAGAACTCCACTTATTGAACGGTTGCATAAAAGGTTAAGTAATATATGTGGAGAAGTTGGAAAACAGTTACAATAAAAAATTGTCATCATATTTGGAAAAATCCAGATCTACATATGTTAAGAGAAAGTGTGTGAACAGTGGTCCTGTTGAAAATGAAAACGACAAATATACTACGGACGTAGAATTCACAAAACAGAAAAAGATCCACACAAGACAAACAGTGTCTCATAACTACAAGTAAAAGGTGCAATAAATCTCTCGTAATTTATTTATATACATGGACGGACGGAGAAGAATAAGGATGAGATGAAGGCGGAGTTATTATCACTTATGCATCTTTAAGAAGTTTTTTGTCGAGAGAAGCTTTTCATTGTTCGAGGACATATTTACTTCAAAAATAAATAATTTTACAGAATATCAGTAAAATACATAATTTTTTTATACTAACAATAACAAAAGAATGGGTATCCACAGATGTTTATTCACATTACCACGTAGCGTGTTCCTTACGTAAGTATCGTTTTGATATAAAAAGAACGAAGTGCAATTTTTTCAAAAGTTTTATTTTTATAAGAAAGCTTGTAACTTAGTCTATCTTTTCAATATAATTAACACCAATATTATGGCACTTATTATATCGTACAACCAGCTTCTAGATTCCATCCATATAGATGTCTGCCACCACTGCAGTACTGCAGTGGCGGCAGACATCATCATCGTGGCGCTAACCGCCTAGATGCTTTTTCAAATGAAGGGACAACTGGTAGTCACTCTGTGATAGCTTAGACCTATACGAAGGGCGACCAAATGATTCCCAGCCAAATGAATTTACTGTGATACTGAGAAAAAGAATTCGCACGTAGGACCCCCTGCTTAACTCAAATCATAGTGCACATGATTTAGCGTGCTGAAATTGTGTTCTTGTACACCACTTTTTTAGGCGATGTCGAATGCCTCCATTTCATGGATTGCTGTTTTGATTCCTGTATCACACGAGCTACCTATGTTTTGTCACGAGTGATAGTTGGCTTAACATCTTATCACCTTTATCACGGAACCGCTCAAGGGAAGTCAAAGCATTGACTATACGATTGGTTTTGTGCACCTCAGTCAGCATTTTAGGTACCTAGCACGTGAGCACGTTTTCCGATAATTTAAGCGTTCTACCACAATTTCATTAAGAACACACATTGAAGCTTGCGAGTACTTATCAGACAATGATGAAGTCTTAAAGCGTCTGTTTTCGGGAACTTTTGCATCATCTTTCTGCAGCCTTCAGTAATGAATGCTCTAACCTCTTTCGCGCATAGTGTTTTCTTCGTACACTTTTCTAATCTTCTGATGAATTTCAACCGCTTTCGCACTTTTTTACATTTAGAAAACAAGTCACAGCACTTATTTCGCGATTGACGGGATTTGAAATTGTTCGAGGAAGAATTTGAAAAGAAAGTACAAACAAACGTAAACACGAATGAGTGCTTCTGTACTGACGTTTGTGACTAACCAGTAACTAACTTGTCTGAGGAAGAATTTGAAAAAAAGCACAAACAAATGTAAAAACGAACGAGTACTTCTATACTGGCGTCTGTGACTAACCAACATGTATATACTCAGTACGCATGCGCAGAACAATGCAATGGAGTGCGTGGATCTATTGCTCTTGTTGGTAATAAATAAGAGAAGATAGGAGGTTTGTTAGCTGAGTTACTGTAAACAATTTATTTTATGTCTGCTTAATCTTAATAATATTTAGACTATTTTTTTTTCGTGATATTTTAAATTTTTAATATTGTTGTATTTCGTAAATTAAAGATGTTATTAGTAATGGATGAAGGATAAATATCGTATGCGTAATGTAGTTTATATATGTACAGAAAATTATTCAGACTAAAATGTACTTGTTTGATTATTAAATTCAGAGGTAAAACGTTTTCAGATGTTACGCGAAGCCGTACATCCATATTTATTACAAGAAAACGTTCATAGCCTGTTATAAACACTAAGAAATCTGAACAAGCTAACGACTTCAGTTCGTGTATGAATTATCGCACAGACGAATTAACATAACTGCAACGGACAAAGATAGTTTTTTATTGTCTCCACCGGTGGTTATCTATCAAAGTCCTCTTATTCTCTGTTTCTCTTGTGTAGATTGCGAGAGAACAAACTTTTCTCAGCCCTCTCCACCTTCATCTCCTCCTTATTCTTCTCCATCTTCCCTGTCTTATTGTTTTCTTTCGGATTATTCGAAACATCTTGCGGCTTAGGTGAAAATGTAAGATTATAAAAGTCCGTGTATATAAATAAATTACGAGAGATTTATTGCACCTTTTACTTGTAGTTATGAGACACTGTTTGTCTTGTGTGGATCTTTTTTTGTTTTTTGAATTCTTTTCCATTATTAATATGTATATAATGTTCTATGGATTAATGTAGTGGTGTCGCATATTTTAGAGGCACTCGTTGACATATTTTGTCGGTACAATCTTTTAATTTTTCTTATTTCCCTTCGACCTTTGATTAATAGTGGTGTTGAGTTTTCAGAAAGGAACGTATGCAATGCACGAGACGCATTTGTCTAATGAGTTATTATCGATGTTAATTTTATCATTTCTGTGGATTTACAAGAAATGAAACTTCATATTAAAACAAAGTATCCTTTTTCAGTTCATCATGAAAGTCTTTACACACAAACAAAAATTGTTTTATTATACAGATTGTTTGATAATTTTAAAATTAATACAAACCCAAAATTTTTCATACTCGTTTCAAAAGAATATTTTCGTAAATATATTTTAAAAAAAAATTTAAACACATGCGTACCAACGATTTACGATTAAAAGAAAACATACGGACAAAATTACTATGGATTATTGTTTAGAAATGTAATAGGTTCTAATGTAAAACATATCGATATGACAAAAGCCTAATTGAAATAAGACAATTCAATTTAGAAGATCTATCCCTTATAGAATTGAGCATCATTGAAGATTAGATCAGTTTTTACTTTTATCTACTTAACATAATGAAATTTTCAAACCAATATATTACGGCAGTTAAGAAAGAATTGAGAGATAAGACTCGCAGATTGAGTATGTACTCAATCTTCGTCTCAAAAAAAAGTTGCTACTTTGAAAGAAATTGGTGGTAATGATTGTTTTGTTTGAATAATATTGCAAAACGTAATAGCTTCTGCAAAGTAAATTAAGTAAAAGAAAGTACTTAACAAAGAATAGATAGTGTTTGAATAAAAGATAAAGTACTTATATACACAGTTTGTTGCAAAGAAAACCGAACTTTTTAAAATAAAAACAAAACCTTACTGTTTTGGCAAAATTTATTTATTTTATTCAAAGTAGTCACCTTCGACTTTAATACAACGTTTTGCGTGGTCAATTAACATGCATAACGCTGTCCTTTCATCGGCAAATGTACTTTGGAGAATGGATAGACATCACAGGGGGACAAATCCGGTAAAAACGGTGATTGATTGATGGTTAAAATGCCGTTTGTAGTTAGAAAATCAGTGATAAGCGTCGAGCCATGAAATGGTGCATTATCATGTAACAAACGCCAGCTACTATTTTTACGATATTGAGGGGGTACACGACAAATGCGCGACAAAAGAGGCTTCATAACACCAAAATAATATACAATATTAACTATTTGACTAGTTGGTACAAACTCTATGTGCATTATGCGTTTTGAATCATGAAATCAAATCAACATTGTTTTCAGTTTTGACTTCTTCGAACGGCTTTTTTCGGTCTTCGCTTGTATGCTTCTATTCAGAGCTTTGACGATTGGCCTCTAGATCATATTGAAAACACCACGTCTCATCGCCAGTTACAATAAAATACCTGAAGTTTTCGTCCTTTCTTGAGACTTTAATCAAGTCTGTACAATGTTGAAATCAGTTAGCTTGTGTGGTACAAAATTTGCACAAATTTTTCTTAGTCCCAAATGCTGTGTCAAAATGCCATGAATTGAATCTTTGGAAGTATTTAAATCCATTCCCACGTATCGCAATGAGGATTTCGGGTCATTTCTGATAAATTTACGCACAACTTCAATGTTACTTTCCGTAAGTACAGATCTTTTTGCACCAGGATGTTCGTCATCATGTATGTCCGTACGATTGCCTTTAAACCGTTTATATCAATCACACGCACTCGTGCGTGATAAACACGCATGACTATACACTTGTTTCATCAAATTAAATGTTTCAATAAAAGATTTACCGAGTTTAAAACAGAAGCTGGTATTTGCTCTTTGTTCAAAATTAATTTTTCGACCAATGCCAAATACACACTGTTACTTTATGCGCAATTCCTCTGCTTCTAATGATGGAAATGTCATGATATTTAGACATAACATTGGTGAAAGATCTACCTTGCCGACGTTTACATCTCTTATAATCTAAGAGACCTACTCAGTTGGTCTAAGATAAAACTTTGGAAACCGGTCACTAAGAAAGTATTTTTCCCGACTTCGATCTGGAAAGTTTTTTCACTTTACACGAAATCTATTTCAACTCACTTTTACACGGTTGTTTAGCTGTTTCTTTGTGAAGTTAATCAGAAAGGCTCCTGTCCTATGAAAGCTACAGACTAAAACTGTTTAATCAGTTAATGCGTTTTTTCATTAATTCTATAGCTTTTGAGACCTAAAGCCCATATTATTGTCACTTTTTGCAACCAAAGCACGCATAAAATTCCATAGAGTATTATAGTTTACTTTCATTTAATATAGTGTCTTTAGCATTGTATGACTCTTGACAAAAGTGGCCACCGTGCGACTCGTTTCATACTGCCAATTAATTTCTTCAATACAGTGATGTAATATTACTTGCACTTAATGTAGTATCTTTACTTATGCTCACCTGGATTATCGTCCTTTCTTTGTGTTCGTAAACTCCGGTTCCAACTTGTTCTGTTTGAGAGCGATTTGTGTATCATACTTATTCTGTATATAAATATGGATCTCTTTTTCATTTCCCCCATCCTGATCACGTCCATGATGGTATTGTATAATCTGTCTTAGGGCGTTTTTTGTACCATATTTATTCTGTATATAGACGTGGATCTTTTTTTCATTCTTGCTTATCTGATCACATCCACGATAATGTTGTACAAAATATCGTATACAAAATTTATGTTAGAGTGAGCGAGTTCGACTGTTTCATAGAGTGCAAAGTAGTTGTGTCAACTAAGAAATTAGTGGCTACTAGTTTTTAAGAGATGACTGGTTTAGTATTCGTTGACTACCTTGAAAAAGAGAAGACTATTGTGGAGAATATTATGTAACGTTATTGATTGAACATCCAAATCAACAGCGAACGCTCGCACTGGCAAAGAAAAACATTCTATTTCATAACTACAAAGTGCCAAACAATGTTTAGTGTCAGTTTGTTGATCAAGTACCAGGCATTGGTAATGTAAAATATAATATGCAAGTTATAATGCAGGATTTTGGTATCCGATAATTTATTAATTCCACGATATATTTTGAAGTCACGAGATTATACCAGTGCATTAAGAAGATCATTAATAAATATTTTAAAGAGTAGTGGTCCCAAGTTAAAACCCTGAGGTACCCCTGACGTAAGATCGTATATTCTAGATATGTATCCATTGTTGGAAACGTAATTTACTCTATTCCTTAGATTCGAGTTCAGAAGCTCAACTATAGAAGTATTCATACCAAATGTGCTTAATTTCCAAGGAAAATAACATGGTAAATACGTTCGAAAGCGTGGGAGAAATCGATATAGATTACGTCTATCTGCCCACGTCCAGCGTTACGTACAGTTTCTGATATAGAGTCACTGTCGAATAATATATGTATGTATATATATGTACCTTATATTAAATATTTGCCTAATAAATGTTTATCTTTCTATAATGCTACGTAGTCGATTACTTTAGGGTGCTAATGTTCCTAGAAAGCTTGGTCAACATTTTCATCATTATGAAAGAATCGTGTGTCCATGCAAAAGTGAATAAATAATGAAAATATTTGTTGCCAAGTTTACTATTCTTTCATACCATATTTTAGTCTATTTTCAGAACGATATATTGTAAGCCTTAAATAATTGGTTATTGAATTAATACTATTTTAATATCTTACCTACCTATATTGTACATATTTAAATGCAGTCAACAGCTATCAATAAAAACTGAAAGAAATGATGTAATTTGTCACAGTTATAATATTTAACACTACCCCTTATCTTGATTTTGAAATGCTACATTAGAATACTCCTTTCTATACAACCGCTTTTATAAATAATATTGTGATATTGAAATGTTCGCAATTATATTTCACTTAACAGACTTGTAGCTTAACTATTAATTGAAATATATAATGCTATTTGCTGATTGATGTTTACGTTGTGACGAGAAATTACTGCCCATAAAATCCGTCACAAAACATTAAGCGCTTCTAATAACAATAAAACGCGTATTTTTGCAACGAACACTTGTTAAAGCTTTTAAACATGTAACTGTCGATCATGTGCAGTGACTGTGTCTGCATCAGCATAACATGCAATTAACCAACTTTGTGCATTTAAACTTGCGGAGAACTACATTCCTTGTTATAATTATTAGAAAAGAAATTAAGTATTTAACATTTTCTTGCAATTAATAGAAATAAATTAACGCAGTTACTTGTTAAAAAATGCAAGAATCTATTTATTTCTTCATCATTTTAGGTACTTGTAAAGTTTATTTAAAAATAATCAAAATTTATTCTAGATGCATTACGCACGGTAAAATTACAATGAATAAGTAAGATATAAATCAAATAGAAACAAAAACAAACAGAATAAGTTAGAATAAAATCATTTTCCATCAAAGTATTCTTTCATGGAAAACAATATAATATAATATTTATATAGTAATTGTTATTCAGCAGATTTATACATCTCCGAGGGTAGCCGTTTATATTTCGGGAACTCCGATCTGATGATTGCATTGAAAATTTGTCATTTTTCGCAATATATTTACCTTGCCAGTTTTATTATCCGGTCGCTATTTCTATTGTTGAGAGTAACTTGAAAATTTTATGTCAACGAAAAAATGGAATTAACTCGCGAACATTTTCGTGGAAATATTTTTCACAACTTTCGGCGTGGATTATCTCAACAAGAATGCATCGACGAACTGAATTCTTTATATGATGATAAAATACCATCGAAGACTACAGTATATCGCTGGTATAGTGAATTCAAACTTGGACGTCGTTCTTTGGACGGTGAATTTCGTGAAGGTCATCCTACAAATGTTGTTGTGTCGGAAAACATTAATATAGTGTCTGAATTGATAATGTAAGACCGTCATGTGACATACCGTGAGATCGAGGCATCTCTAGGTATTAGTAACACCAGCGTGCATAAGATCCTGCATAAACATTTAGCCGTTAAGAAGCTATGTTCGCGTTGGGTACCACATAATTTGACAACCACTCAAAAAAGATTCGCGTCGAGAATATTTTGAAAAGCAATAAATCTATTTTCGATAACATAAAATTTGTTTTTGTTTGCTATTCCCGATATATAAACGGCTACCCTCGTACTTAGAGGATAATTAAACAACAAATAGGGCATGATTGAAAAGAAAGAATGCATATATGTGATTCTATTCAAAAAAAGATTAATAATAGAAAAAAAAGAAAACCTACACACATTATTTTCATGAACAGAGCAGTCTATTGTACATATTAACTTAAAGGAGCTTAATTAGTATTGCTTGCATTGCTAGTCATATGACTAATAGAAGCCGTCTTTACTGCACTCGTTTTGGCATGAAGAACCCAACTGCCATAATTTGGAATTGAAAAATTTACCTCTATGAGTAGAAAGGAAGAGTCAATTCTGTTTGCTAAAAGTCCTTTGAAGAAGTTTTCAATAAAGACGTTTCTTAGATTAGTCACCGACTGCATGCCAAGCTTCCTCAAAAGACTTTTATAATCTACACTTGTAGGATATACTTCATTGGCTGCGAAAGTTAAATACTCCAAAAATCTCCTCTGGACTTTCTTCATATCAAGTTGTTAGCAAATATTTAATATATCGGATACTTATTAATAGAAGCAGACATCTAGTTTGAGGTACCCGATATATTAAATATTTGCTACCAACTTGACATGGAGAAAATTCAGGCGAGATTTTTGAAGCGTTTAACTTTCACAGCTAATGGAGTATATCCTGTAAGTGGTGTAGACTATAATAGTCTTTTGAGGAAGCATGACATTCAGTCGGTGACTGACCGAAGAAACATCTTTAGTGAAAACTTATTCAAAGGACTTTTAGCAAGCAGAATTGACTCTTCCTTTCTACTCATAGAGGTAGATTTTTCAATTCCAAATTATAGCAGTTGGGTTCTTCGTGCTAAAACGAGTGCAGTAAAGACGGTTTCGACTAGTCATATGACTAGCAATGCAAACAATACTAATTAAGCTCTTTTAAGTTAATACAATAGACTGTTCTGTTCATGAAAATAATGTGTGTAGGTTTCCTTTTTTGTCTTATTATTCTTTTCTTGTATATAATCACATATATACCTTTTCTCTTTTCAAATATGCCCTACATGACTTTTTCGTCGGTTATGGTTTCAATTAATATGCCTGAATATTTATTAACATGCATGTTAATAAATATTCTCTCTTATCTCAATCATCGATGCTGCTCAAAAACTTGAGTTTGCGATGATCTTCAGTCGCTTGACTTTTTGCCTTGGTATTTCCATAGCACCTTTTTATTACGAGAACGAAACTTGAATGTTATTTCTTTGTTTCTCTACTTTATTTTTCGACAAAGGTACATAAACGATCACTAAAATACGTAGTATTTCGGATCGTAATGTATTAAACTTCAATACCTCAAATGATCGTCAGATAATGGCATTACAATAGAACTATTTTAAAGGAATTAGCTATTTATTATTTCTGGAACAGAAGGTGTACTGCTTACAAATATTTATCAAACGTTTTCTATATGAATACATTCTGGTGTAGTTTTAACAAAATCTCACTTATAATTAGATACACTATATCGACTCTACGCTCTTTTTTTTTTTTATTCCACATGTTGAGGGGCAGAGGAGGTTGGGTTTCATTTAGAATATGTAATTAGGCTATGAGCAATAAATTTACAGCGATTGAAAGTTACCTTCAAAGTCAGAATGTATATGTGTTTTTTATAAGGGAAAAGAGATGAACTGTACTTGGAGTTTTTTCCTACAAAAAAAAACGATTTATGTCAATTTTATAGGATACATGTAATATATTTTCGGTCCACTGAATAAATTTGTTTTTTTTTCTTACATAAAATTGACCTTTTTTTGTAGAATTTTTTTCGTAAAAGTTCTCTAGTGCTTAATTAATTTAATTTGCATGGAGAAGTGGGTCTACAACATTTTTAGGTTTTTTGAAAGGTTTTATAGAAAAAAAATATTTACGTCTTCCAAAATTGAATTAAGTTTTAGACAAGGCATGTAATACATACTTGTAATATACACCCAAAATAAAATCAAACGCCTTTATATCTTTCCAAATACCCAAAATTAATACGGCGAGTTTATTATTGTAACTCAAAACTTCTTAATTTGAATTTGCCAGTAGCTTTGTTTTTCTAAGTATAAATTCCAAATAACTAGGGCCACTGATATACGAGGTATGGCAATTAACTAAAGACACTGCGTTCCTTTCATCGCGCAGCCGCATCGAGCGAGGCTGTAATAGAAATGCCATTGACCTTCATACTTCTTAAGCAACAACTCATAGTTCGTCTTTATTTACTTTAGTTTACTTTCGAGCTTTAATTGTAGAGGACACAGTTACTTAGTCGTGCCGTGGTTGACATTTAAAACCAGGCAGCGAATGTTTGCAAATATTAAAGGAGGTGCTTGGTGATAACGTTATGTCACGTGCGCGAGTTTTTGAATGGCAAGTACGGTTTTATGAAGGTCGAGAAGAAGTGGAAGATAACGAACGTCTTGGTCGATCTGTGACTACAAGAACAGAAGGGTATGTTCAGAAAATTAATGAAATTGTTCGAAAGACCAACGTGTGGGCATTCGGATGATCTCCTTTGTGGCAAATATTAACAATGAAACAGTAAAATACATTTTGCATGATGAATTAAACATGACAAAAATTAGTGCTCACAATGCTCTATTTGTAAAGCAAATTTTTAGCGAACAAGAGCATTACTGTTCTTGATCATCCTCTGTATTCACCAGATCTCGCACCATGTGACATCTACCTGTTCCTAAAAGAGAAAAGTGCATTAAAGGGAACATATTTTCAGTCTTTTGAATATGTAAAAACGAAAAAAAGCCGAGTTGTTGACGAGGCTGACAACTGATGAAGTACAGCATTGAACAATGGAAGATACGTATACAGCGGTGCATATATCGGGAAGGAGAGTAGGTTAAAGGGGATAAAATTTAAATATAAGTTGATTTTCAATAAATAACATTTCGCAAAGTAGTCTCGTTATTTAATTGCCACACTTCGTATGAAAACTTTTTAAAGTAATTTGTATATATTTAGAACCGAATTAATTTCTGTATACGTTAGGTTGTCATATTAAATTTTGATATCGACGAGCAAAATTTAAAATTCTCTGCTTTTTAGAAAACAAATTTTTGTTATTTAAAATCATTCCCACTTTTTGAAATCAACGTATGCTAAGGATAAATAAGGACATAAATGTCATTTTTAAAAAATTTTAAAATCAAGATTTAACGAACAACGCTGTATTTAATTTCTTATTTTTACATTATTACATACAATACTAAATCTCTACTGTGTTTGAAAGTTGATTAGGGTGTTTTCGATTTGTTATATATTTGTTCAATATTAAGGCTTTTCCAATAAGGAGTTGACAATTTTTTTTTCAAAATAAAATGCAGACCATTTGAGATATTTCAAAAACTTTACTATCAGGTTGAAGTACAATCAAAACATTTATGAATGGAACTCGACTTCGTTCATATGGCCACCGCGAGCACGTTTGCAGCGGTCGATTCGTTGGACCCAATTTTCGATGACTCGGCCACACAATTCGGCCGAAACAGCTGCTATTTCGCGTTCAATGTTGGCTCTGCGCTCTTAAAACGTTGTCGGCTTGTTGGCATAGACCAATGACTTGACGTAGCCCCAAAGAAAAAAGTCTAGAAGCGTTAAATCGCACGAACGAGGCCGCCAATCGACTGGTCCATTAATTGTGATAACACGCTCAACAAACTTACTCTTCAATAAATCGATTGTAACGTGTGCTGTGTGACTTGTGGCACCGTCCTGCTGAAACCACATGTTGTCCAAGCCCATATCTTATAATTCGGGCCAAAAATAATTGGTAATCATGGCGCGATAACGATTACCATTCACAGTAACGTGACGATCATTATCGTCGACGAAAAAATATGGCTCTATGACGCCGCCGGCATGCAAACCGCACCAAACAGTTATTTTTTGTGGATGAAGCGGTGTTTCATGAAGCACATGTGGATTTTCACCCGACCAATAACGCATATTTTGCTTATCGATGAACCCATTGAGCCAAAAATGAGCTTCGTCACTGAAAATGATTTTGCGATGAAATTGATCATCTTGGCGCATCTTTTCCAGAGCCCAATCGGAGAACGTACGTCGCTTCAAATGGTTCATCGGCTTCAATTCTTGAGTCAGCTTGATCTTGTATGGGTGTAAGCCAAGATCCTTACGCAAAATTCGCCATATAGTGGTCTGGGCGATGCCTAACTCTTGAGAACGCCGTGGAATTGACTGATTTGGATCATTTGCTACGGACGTTTCAACGGCAGCGATATTTTCGACATTTCGACCAACCCGTTGTCTCACTGGCACGGCAACATCACACAACGAATATGTAGACTCAAATTTTTGCAATAAACTTGTTACTGCCTGTCCACTAGGGCGAGAATTATGACCGAAAATCGGAGTTAACGCTCTTAAAGTAGCGGTCACCGACTCCGAATTTCTGTAGTAAATTTTTATAATTTGCAGACGTTGTTCGTTCGTGTACTTTACCATGATCAAAATGTTAAGTTTACTGAATAAATTGACAGTGACAGTTCGATGATTAGTGAAAGGGTGCGTTCACAAATTGAATTAAAAGTTGTCAAGTCCCTATTGGAAAACCCTTTACATAGTTCTAAATCAAATAAATAACCAACCATCTAGAAAACGGTGGATACAAGTCCGAGTCCCAGTTCAATGTAATAATAGATGAAATAGCGCGGAATACTAATTTTCAGAACAAAAACTTTGCTGTTTTTTAACTTGGAAATCCAAAACGTAATTATCAAGTTTTGCATTCATTGCGATCGTAAGAACTCTTGCTATTTTGAGAAAAAGTAAACTGTTTTTAACGCGTTTTGGAACATGGAAAAAGTTCTGATTTTTAAAGAAAAAGACGAACAATTAAATTAAGCAGAACTGGGTTCTATTTAAGTAGACCAATATTTATAGAATACATAATCATGAAACACCAGATATGTGTGTCTGTACGTGGCCGAATTAAATAAAATAAGATCGTATTTCGGGGCCTTTAATTTAGTGAAATTAGAAGATGATCCAATTTTGGTTTTTCGACGCCAAATAATAACGGCTGATGAAAGCTGGATACGCCCTTATATTCCGGAAAGGTAGCCAGAATCGAAGCAATGGACTGAAGATGACACAAGTGCTCAAAGAGGGCAAACACAGTATATTCGTACGGAATGGTTATGGCTACTGTCTTGGTACCGCAATGTGATTCTTCCTATTATTTATTTCAAAAAATACAAAACGATAACTGGTGAATATTATGCATCCACTTTAGATGAGCTACATGATGTAATAAAATACGAAAGTCTCCACTTAAAGAAGAAATATATGCTTTTTCTTCAAAACAATATGTTCTGTTTCAATGGCAACAATTAATAAATTATTTTTCTAACGTCTTTCGTATACAAGTTATTCACCAGATTTGACCACATCAGTTGTTTTCTCCTTTTTAAATTTGAAAACTTAGCTCGAAGGTAAAAGGCTCAAGTAAGGTAGGAGGTAGTCACTGAAACTAGCGCGTAGTTCAAATAGCTAGCTTATCTGAAGGATTGAAGAAACTGGAATATTGGTGGACCAAATGTAATAGGTACTAAGTATGTACGTTCGAAAATACGATACTTTTGCCAAAAGTTTGTCTTTTTATCTGTGTTCACTAATTACTGATCCATTCTCGTATTCAAAATATTTCTAACAAGTGCTTCCATCTTTCTTTATTTTAACCGTAAACTTATTTTGAGTAGCACACATATGATTTAAAAAAATAAAAAGTATCTGCCGTTACCCGCCTCTACCTAAAATATTTTTCAAAAAAAAAAAGTATCTATAATTGCTTAAATCTTAAAATATGAATTTTCATGCTTAAAAGCCTTTTACAAATACTACACGATTTATCCAGAGCGTGAAAATAATTTTTCATGAAGCAATTACTTACTCATTAGGTGTGTACATAAGGAGGTTTGCGTTCAGGTAATCCTTAACAATTCAAGCATGGGCACTTTCAGTTACGTTTAAAATCCCATCGCATTATTCCGGAACAAAAAAAAATATTGAAAGACAACACTTGCACGACTTGAGTGAGCGCACAAAAGAAGACAATAATAGTTCAACGTGGCGTATTTTTATGCGAGTCCCCTCGATATTTATTCAAACTGCTCTATTATTCCATCAACAATTGCCGAGGTCCATTGTGTACCCATCTGTGTACGTTCATATAACATATATACATACATGTATATATACATATACATATGTGTGTGTATGCGAATCAAACGATGTGAAGAGTGTGCATAGTTGCCGTGTATAGGGATTTACCACTCTAATATCTACATTGGTCTCGACCCCAGTGCGGCCACAGGTGAGCCAGAAGAAGATTTTGCATTCGATGACCCCTGGCTCCTTTGTCCAGAGATTGTTGAATATCTCTGTTACGTAGTCGAATCGGCACATTGGAAATCAACCACTGCCTTGGTAAATAATGAAGACGTCAATCGGATTTTCTACCACCATATGTATGAACACGTTAATAATGTATTTATATTTATTCAGTTCTGTGTTTCATTGTGAAAGATAAATCCACTATTGATGAATAACCAGAAGAATTACAACATAATGATATAGTAAAAGAAGGAGTTTCGAATTATAATAAAATTGTCTTAATTATAGAACTTGTTACAGGGTGCTTGAATACTTCATTAACATAATATAACATCCAATTTTGTTAGACATTTTACATACGACATTGTTATTTTTGTACTGCGAAGAACCGAATCCGCTTTAAAGCTAGTCCAAGCCAATCGCGAGAAAATAAATAAGAAAAGAAGGAGCAAAATAATAAAGAACAAGAAGCAGAAATAGTTGAATGAAATGATGGACGAAATGTAAAATGATAAGGACTGCAGAAAGTTATGTAAACAAAGAAGGAGGCAAAAAGAAAAGAAATACCACTGCTCTGCAATGAGTACTCTTTTGAGCTGACCTTATTGAATTAAATGAATAAATTTCTTAACACAAAAAATGCATTTTTCTGTTTACTTCATTTTGACAAATCTCAACAATTTTTTAGCTCAAAATTACAGATTTCTCCTGACTGTGCTATTTCGAATAATAATCAATCTTTCCCTAAAAACAAATATTTTTCTTGACGCAAGGCAACGAATATGAATATGTAGTGTTGATAAAAAACCTGATAAAACGTCTTTACCTAGTTGCTACTCTATTCTTTTCCATTTTGCAAAAAGTTTTGGGTAAGTGCTACATACATCTGTATTTTCAATCGTTCGGTCATCTTTGCCACCAAGTCAGTATCGTTTCGTTCGTGGCATCATTTTTAACTAATCTTTGCACATTTTCCCAGCATAATTATATGAGATCTAAACGTGAACAAGTTTGATATCTTATACAAGGATTTCCAAAAATTATCGTGCGTGTCTTAGCTGCCTTATATTAGGCCAGAATTGCGTAGGTCAGGATTGGTTTAAGAAAAAATTTATAAACCACAGTTTGTCGGAGATCTTTAGGAAGCAGGTGTTGAGTGGACAGAAAGACGTCCTTCTTACGCTTACTGTATTTGTAAAATGTAAATCTCTGATCAAACTCGAATAGGTATCCCACCTCTGGTCACTAAGGGGCTCGAGTTTCTCTCATGACAATATCATCGTGAGGCGGATAATTTTTACTCATCTTTCTAAGGGCAATGCGCTTGTCCTCGTTTATTCGAAAACCCCACAGAATAGCCTAATCTGTGAAGGCATCAGTTGCTGACTGAGAATGACAGTGCATAAGTTTCTCACTCCAGAAGGCAAATATTGCTGTACAATCGGCATATACGACCAGTCCTAGAGCTAGAGTCCTGGGTATGTCCGAGGTATTAATAATGAATAGCCTCAGGTCCAGAAGGAAGCCCTACGGTACGTCAGCTTTGATCGGTCTAACCGTTAATTTGCTCTTTTTGGTCTTATACAAGGATTTCTCTTAAGCATTTTATGTAATATGCAATCGAACTTTCGCTCCTTTCGTTTTGTTTCTTCTGTAGTAGCACTCATTAAGTCATATTTAGACAAAGCTTCTCCTACGTCAGTTACAATTTAAACAAGTTTATTGCCACGTCAAGTTCCACAAGATTCGCATTTGGGTTAACTTTTATTTATTCTCTTTATTTCTGTCCTTTTACTAAAAATAAATTGTCCTTATTTATACATATAAATATCTTTTCCGAAATTTATATCATTGATGTTCGAAGTTTGCACAGAAATCTTGACTTTATTAAAAGATTTGATGTGAGGTATTTCAATTAATTAAATGTCGATAAGTGATGGATTGTTATACAAAGGTATGTACTCCGCTTTTACTAAATTATAGGATTGGCCATTTTGCTTAAATATTCAATTATTATTTAAGCATTACTTTTAATTCACGGTTCTTTAAACCACATATTGAGGGAGTATCTGCTTCTACTTATTATTCTTATTTGAAGATACTTTCAGATCCTAACCTTTTGAAGTCTCTCTATTAACAAGATTGTACACCCTGCTAAGATTGTACGGTATCCCACTTATGTGGCTCATTATATGTTGTTTTGTTCTATATGGGACGGGTGATGGATATAGTATTTTCACCTGTTTGAACCACAATTACTTCGTGGTACAATATAAACAATATAAAATCCCTTTGGATAGAAGAAATAAACACTCTGCGAACTATTTTCGGTGAAGTCCGATACATAACAAAATTGAATGTGAATTACACTGCTCAAAATAATTAGAGGATATTTGAAAAAATAATAATAAAATAAAATAAATAAATAATATAAGACACGCAAATATTTTTGTATCGCAACCATAGAGCTTTTAAACAAGAAGCAGAGTGCATTGACAGGTTTCAGCTTGTACCTCGCTTCGGCGCAGCGTCTGCGCGAATCACTTTGAGGGTATGTGAGCGTAGGCGAGCGATCTCGCATACGCTCACTGACAGTTCGATTTTACCATTTTGTGTATCTTTGCTAATTTTTTAACTGTAATTACGGGTAATAATGGAAAGGCAACGCGATTTGACTCATGCACTGGCCTGGAGAGTCATAGGTCACAAGGAAGGTGGACGGAGACAGCAAGCTGTTGTTGAAGTTTCTGCAGTTAGTCAAAGTGTGATTTCACTTTTACTAAATCGATTTTTAAAAACTGGAGATGTTCAGAGAAGATAAGGACAAGGGCGCCTAGCGTCAACAACACCAAGGGATGACCGACACCTAACAGTTTTTGCAAACTGATATAATAAGAAATCGTCTTCGCAACGTTGGCATGTTTGCTTGAAAACCCCTAGTACGAGTTCCACTAACTGCTCTTCATAAAAGATCGCGAAGAATGTGGGCTGAGCAGCATATAAAATGAAATGACGATGACTAGGCACAAGTTTTATTTTGCGACGAATCCAGATTCGCCTTAAATCCAGATAATAGGCCTATTTTAATTTGGCCTGAACTGGGCACACGTAATCAGCCACAATTTGTTCGAGAAAGGTCGCAATATGAAGGTGTTAGTGTGATGGTATGGGCTGGGATAAGCACAGGGGGTCATACAGGCATTTATGTGATACATAATGACAACTTGATTTCTCAGAGGTATCTGGATTAAAAAAATTTTGAGACCCACTTTTCTTCCATACGCTGGTGCTATTGGCGAAAGGTTCATTTAATGGATGATAGTGCTCGTCCACATCGAGCAAACATCGCGAATAACTGGATTGAAAAAATGGGAATCAATAGAATGGACTCTCCTGCTGGCAATCCTATCGAATATGCTTGGGATGCCTTAGGAAGGCGTGTTGCAGCAAGAAATATGCCACCGCGTACTATTCAGGAACTTCAAAGCGCTATGATAGGGGAACGGAATAATACTCTATTTCATCAATCAATGCCGATGAAATGTCAAACCTTTATTGCCGTTCATGGAGATCATACATATTATTAACAATAGATTTTTCATCATTTCATTAATAAAACTTCTTATAAAGTCTCACAATTGCGTATTCATTTAATGACATTTATTCACTCTAGTGCCTTAGTAGCTTTTTAATGTGCACAAACAAGTTCTTATTTAAAAACATTGTAGTTAAATATAAAAGTAACTATTTGCGAGATGCTACATTCTTTATTTATTCTATTACCATTTTTCCAAATATCCCCTAGTTGTTTTGAACAGTGTATTATCGCGTGTGGCTTTACATGTCGCAAACATTTTTTCCAGAATTATGCGCGCTTTCCAATTACCCACTGATATATTCAGTGCACATTTAACGATTATGTAAAAAAATTCAGATAAAATCCTTTCTGATGTATTTTTAAGTTTAAATAAGTATTTTGTTTAGCTTTTAAGATTTAACAGTTGCGCAAATTTTGTTCAATTTATGGTATTTATTATTCTTATGAGGATGTAATACCTATTGGACAATAAATGCATTTTATTATAATTGTTATTATTATTATAACAAAATCTTCAAAGCCTATTGTTCCAATTAAAAATAGCGCTAATGTGAATAGCTAATTAGTTTTTTGGTTATTAATGAAACAAAATGTATAGTACATTTCTGAATCCTGTATAATAGTTATTGGTTTGAAAATTTAGTTGTAAATATTATTAATTAAGGTAATTAATTACATTGTTGATATTTTTAAATATTAAAACGTTAATTGGTTAATTAGTTAATTAAAAAATGTCCCAGTGTTTGTTGTAACTGTCCAAACAGTCTACGTAAATTCGTTTTTCTCTAATTAAAATTGCTTATTCGAAGAAAAGAATAGACGATTATATAAACATTTTCGAGAACAATTTCTATTATAAACTATCAGCATTCACCTTCACAGAAGGTACGCTATTTATTTATATTAAGCAAACGTATTATTAGAGTATGCCGCGAGTAAATAAATTTCTATAAACACACCAGTCCTCAAGATAATAATTCGAAGGTATTATGTCTTCTTTAAATACGCCACTGGAGTGGAAAAACAACATAATAAAGTTGTTGAAAACTTTACGTTTCTCCTGAAGTCTATGAATAGATATTAAAAAACACTTTTGAGATGGGCAAAGCCGGTGCGTCTAGTACGAAAGCACGCGCTTTGTTTATCTAATTTTTTTTTTCATATTAGAAAAAAAAACCTTGTTTAAAACAGAACGGTCGCGGCTGAAAATAATAAGCTATACTTCAAATAACTAGTTTCGTAATTTTCGGTAGCCTATATTGCTATGCATACCAAAACGTACATGTATATATGTATATATTATAATTGACGCGGTCTACGCTCTTGTATGGAGAGACTTAAAATTGTAAAAATCGTTTCTGGGCTGGTGTTTGTGTGTTTGAACTGTAAACACTATAAAATTTTACAGTCGGATTTCACCTGAAAAAATAAATTCAGAAACAATATATCAAAGAGAGTGTAACTCTTTTCGGCCTACGTCGCTCTAAATTCCTGATAGATAATTATGCCAGTTTTAAATCAACTTTGTTTTATATATCAAAGAGCCTCTCATAATTTACATAAATAAATCGGTATTAAACACGGCATTATGAAATCTGTAGGAAACGGGAAGGTATCTGGAATATTGGAAATAATTTTTGTTAATGTTTGTGTGTGTGTGTGTGTCTGAATTGAAGCTCAAAATACTTTTTCCTACGTATTAAGTAAATATTTTATCATATGAAAGAATTTCTGATAATATTGTAACATATTTCTTTAATATGTTTAATAATTTCCAATCGCCTTACTACAACAACATAAAACTTAACACTTCTTTGGTCAAATAAATAAGTCGACACAAAGTCGAATGTTTTTTAAGCTAACACTGACAAGATTTAAAATAAAAAATTAATTTATAGAATCTATTGAATAAATTGTCTCTATTAAAATTTGGATAAAAAATTTTGAGCTCTGCGTTGAATAAATGTAGCAGTTCGTACATAGACATAAATTAAAAATTTCCTGTCTAATTGAACCACGAAAGATATCTAGATGCACATATGTGGTGGAGAACTTCCCTTCTACGAAGGGTACTAGATAAGTCTTGCGATGCAGCTTTGTTTATTTAATTTTTCAAAGTAATTTCCTCTACACTCAATACACCTCTCCATCTTCGGAAACCAATCCTTAAACCAGTTCTGCCAAGTTTCACTAGGAAGTAAAGCACACTCGTTGTCCCAAGCCAGCAGAAGATCCTCATCACTGAAAAACCGCCTCCCTTTTAGCTTCACTTTCACAATCGGGAACAGTGCAAAATCGCAGGGAGTAAGATCTGGACAGCAGGGAGAGTGCTCGAGATGTTTCAATCCTGTCGTGGTCAAATACTCGGTGCAGGCTTTACCGCGGTGAGCTGTGTCCAAGACGACGCGTTCCACAATTCCACTCGATTCGAAAAATACAGCTATCGTTTTTTTCTTTACAGATCGGGATTTTCTGATAACTAGGGGTGTGTTCTCATCATCAAAGACCCAAACTTTGTTTTGAACTTTGGTCGGCACATTGTAATAGTACAGCCAAGTCTCGTCACCTGTCACGATATTGTTTACATACCAAAATTGTCCCTTATTAAGCTTTTTTCGCATCTCCCGGCACCAAGTCACGCGTCGTGTCACCTGCTCTTCAGTCAGTCGATGCGGCACCCAGAGAGAACAAAGTTTCTTCACGTGCAAATGATTATGCAGAATCGAACGAATTGCTGGTGCATTTAGGCCTGAAGTACCCTCTATCTGTTAGTAGGTTTCTCGCCTGTCCTCGCCAAGCATTTTCCTCACAGTAGTAACGTTTTCTTCCGTAACTGACGTTCGCGGCCTTCCCGGCCTCTCAGCATCCTGTACAGTTAAATTTTCCCTTTGGAATTCTCTATACCTGAATATCGTTGTGCAATATGGACAAACATCACCTAGTGCGAGAGTCATTTCTTCGAAGCCCTGGTCTATGTTTAAACCACACACGAAATTATAATGCAAAACTGCCCTTATCACATTTCGTGACCAAGATGCCATCGCAAGCACTTTACACTCTCACTGCTAATGAATAACTGAGCCCATCGACATGGCGCGGTGGCTACTATGCACGTATGAACATGTCTCAACATGCAGCAACAAGCAGCTTCCTACGATTCATCGTTGCGTCATATTGCAAAACTTTCCTAGTATCCTTTGTGTATAAGAATTAAAGCATTGAATTTTTGTTAACTTTTTAATAATTTTTAGTAAATAAAAGTGAATTTATTATTATTTTTTGTTACTGGAAACCCGTCCTCTTTATTTCCATAAAACATATAAAGTAGAAGTGTCAGGCACGTGGGAGTTTGACACAAGATAAAATAATACCATCTTCGTACGTTTTTTATCTGAAATTCGTTATTTCTCATACGTCCATAAAATTGCCTAACTTACAAAAAAAAATAACATTTGTGAATCACATATGATGCTCAAGCGTGTGAAAGGAACTTACTGTGCATCATATGTGATGCAGAGGACAGGGAAAGGGTTCATAAAGTTAGAGTTATAAATTAGTTTTATTCATTTCTTTTTATTTCATTAGATTTATTTTTTGGTACCATTTACTTGAATTTCTTTAATATTTCTTATATCCAGACAACATATTCGTGTTTTTATACATCGACTGCGGTTGACAAATGTCCGTTGCTCTGTTACACAAAGCCATCGATACACGACGCTTTTTTACGATTTCAGACAAGAAAGAATTTCCGTGTTCTCGCCCCGGCGCTTTGCTGGAGTGCATTCAATCGTTAATCATGAGAATACGGTTCATGTCTTTTCGTTTTCGTCTGGAACTCCACCAGCACGGGCTCTCGAGAATAATAGGGAACTTTCAGATTTACCACCGGAATAAATAGAATAAAACCATTTATCACAATGCCGGGACGATTTAGACGATCTTTTTTTATTTCCGCGATAGGAGACTTTTTTTTCAGTGGTTTTCCTTTCCTTCCGCTTTTACAATTTCTCTATAGTTGTCGGGTCTTAATGGCTTCCAACGATTGACTTACTGCTTACAATAGGTGAAAGAGAAGAACTTCGATATTTTTTCTTATTAGAAGTGGGTCAAAGTGCGTTCGTGTGTTATATACATTGCAGAAAGGAATCACAAATGATATGTTATACTTAAAACTTATCACATTTAGCTGTATACAAATTTTTATTTATAAATACATTCCTGATTTTTAAATTTATTCAATGCAGCTCAATGTATGTGCATTTTTATATATATGGCTTTTACGTCATATGCATTACTTGTAAATTTATTTAATATTTTAAGAAAGGTAATTTACAGTGTCGACTATCGAAATAGTACACATAACAAATTCTATTTCGACTACTTCCAGAAACGATTTTAGTTAATCTAACGTGGAAATTCCGCAAAAAACGATTAACTTACAAGGTATACCCGAAAATCATTACCATTTTTTCTAACAGATATCGCTAGGCTTCAGTATGTAATATTTGTTGAGAATATTTTATTTGATAAACTAAATTTGTGTACATGTAAAAAAAAACGTAACTGTCACTACTTGACTGTCTGTCACTTCTCACCTACGCTATCTAGTTAAATAAAATTAACATATTACTTTAATACTTTCCCTTGTTAATTTGATTCAACTGATGCAGACATTTTTTTTAAACTTTTTATATGACTATATAAATAAACTTAAATTAACTAAGAACCACCAAAATCTGCATCGCTGTAGATCTCCAGAATACGTTTCTGGATTGGCTTGTAGTTGATACCATAGGTGAGTGTCCCTGCTATGTATCTGAGGATTCTCTTTACTCGTACTGTGTCTTCGCTACTTGGATTTTCGAAAGTTCTTGAAACAAATCCAACACTGTAGGCTAGATCTGGACGAGTTCCCAGCATTAGGTACATAAGACAACCTACAGCCTGTCGGTAGGGAAACTCTGTAGTTTTCACGTTCACTTTCCCTGATTCAGGATACTCTCCAAACTTGAGCATTGGAGTTGATACAGGCTTGCATGACTTAACTCCTGAGTTGACTTTTTCGATTTCCAGACCCAGAAAGAAGTTGGCCTGTTTCGTGACTATCTCGAACTGCTCTTAGTTCGTTTAGGAAATACTCTAGCTCTTGGAGATCTGTTCCTCCAACCAGTCCATCGTCTACATACAGGACTAGAAGAGTTGTACTTCCATTTCGTATTCTCATGAAGAAGCACGGATCTGCAGTACTTTGATTGAACCCCAACGACTTTAAAAAGGTTCCAAATCTGTTATACCAACACCTTGGTGCCTGCTTCAGTCCGTAGAGACTTCTTTTTAGTTTACAGACTTGCTCTGTGCCATCGCTATATCCTTCAGGTTGTTTGATGTAGATCATTTCCTGTAGTTTACCGTATAGAAATGCGGTAGATACATCAAACTGAGCTAGATGAAGCTTCTCACTTGCTGCTATTGCCAACACTGAACGAATTGTTCCCATCTTGGCAACTGGGCTGAACGTAGTACTATAGTCCACTCCGTGACGTTGAGCACACCCCTTGGCTACGAGGCGAGCTTTGTACTTGTCGATTGATCCATCCGCATTCATCTTCAGACGGAATATCCACATGCAAGGTAATACCTTCTTGTCGGGTGGTAACTTTGTAAGTACCCACGTGTCATTCTTCGAGAGAGAGGTCATTTCTTGGTCCATGGCTCTTTTCCATTCCTGACAGTCTTCTCTTGCCATGGCTTCTTCATAGGACTGTGGATGTTCGAATTGACCGTCTAGGTTTACTGTAGCCATTACATAGTCGTCGAAACGTACAGGTTTTTGTAACTTTGACCGATCTCGCAACCTTGACTCTTGCATTGGATTTTCTTCGCAGCTTTTGACTGTATTCTCCTGGGTCTCATCTTCTTCAATGGATGACTGATTGGGTAACTCTGTCATTTCTGTCGTCTCTTTTGAATCGAGGTTAAATATAGGAAGCTCGACCTTCTTCTTGCACTGGTAGAGCTTTTCATGGAACTGCACATCTCGTGAGGTCATTATCTTGCTGTTCTCTTTTAGGTAGATGCGATACCTTTCGTCGCCATCATATCCCACTAGGTAACCTTTTACAGCTTTCTGGTCGAGTTTTTTCCTCTTCTGACAGGGCACATGAACGAAACACTCTGACCCTACTATACGAAGATGCTTGATCCTGGGCTTGCTGTTCATCCAGATCTCATAAGGACCCTTTCCTTTGAGTGATGATTTTCCAGTTCTATTCAGGATATAGACTGCTGTGCTGACCAGTTCTGCCCAGAGAGCTTGAGGAAAATTAGCTTCTGTATTGGCGTACTTGAAAGTTCTCGCCATCTCTACTATTGTGCGGTTATCACGTTCTGTCAACCCATTTTGTTGAGGGGTATATGGTGCCGTCAGCCTCTGGATGATACCATTTTCTTGCAGTATTTTTCGAACCTCGACGTTATCAAATTCTCCTCCACCATCACTCAGCATCTCTTTGATGAGATGACCTTGATTTTTGGCGTGTGCAATTACAGCGACTAGGGCTTCTTTCACTTGTGACTTCTCTCTGAGGAAGCATACTAAACGGAACTTAGAAAACTTGTCTTTGAACTCAACGTAATACTTCTTTTTGCCAAAAGACTCTGTAAAGGGGCCAACAACGTCTGCAGTTATCAGCTCTCCTGGACTCGTGGCTTTCGTACCTTTGCCAAAAGGTAGACGATGCGACTTTCCATAAATGCATGGTTCGCATAGGTCCCTTTCTAGATTGACTGTGATGCCAAGCTTCTCTGCCATTATTTCTTTGACGTGTCTCTTGTCTTGGTGACCCCAGCGTTCATGATATAGTTGTAGCATCGCGCTTTGATCCATTACAACATTGACTGACTCTGTTGCTGGTCGAACTGGAATGACTGATGCTTTGTAAAGAGTTCCGAATGGCTTGCGGGTACCTGCTAGTATTCCCACACCATTTAACGTCAACAAACACTCTGTGACTCCAGACTCAAACTTGCTGTCTGGACGTTGATCATGAATGGTCAAGAGAGATATCAGATTCTTACAGATATCTGGTACATACCACACATTCGTCAAAGTTAGACTCACTTGGTTGCTTCCTACTATTGAATCAAACATGATGTCCCCTTTATCAAAGGACACTAACTTCACTTTACCGGCTGTGCTAATCAGAATAGGCTCTTTGAACCTTGTGAATCTTGTGTAGTAGTCGAGATATTTGGAACAATGCTTACTTGCACCATTGTCTATCCACCAGGTTGCGCTACCTTCTTGAGCTTCGGAACTAATGTCGCATGCAAGAATTGGTAGTACTAATGCTACCTTGTTTTCTTCTCTCTTGGAATCTTCTTTCTTGGGATCTTCCTTTGCCTTTGGTCTGCCGGCTGCTATCCACTTTCTGCAGTCACGAACCCAGTGTCCTGGAATGCCACAATAGTTACATTTTCCATCTCGTTTCTTGGGGTTGAACTTTTTGGCTGCAGAGTTGACTTTGGATTTACCTGCACCATTGGTGTTCACCACTAAGGCTTCTTGAGTTTGCTGATCAGATAATGTGCTCTGGACTTTGTTACTTCTCTCGAACAAGTACAACTGCATCGTTAGCTCTTCAAAGGTTTTATCAGTATCTTTAGTAATCAGCATCCAACTTGCTCTAAAGCTCTCGTACTTAGAGGGCAGTATGAATAAAGCCTTACATATTAGCAGTAGGTCAGGCAACTTTTGAAGTTCCTTTGCTGCAAGTCCCAGGTTGAGTTCATTCCACACATTCTTCAACTTTGTGAAATGAGTGGAAATGCTTTCTCCCTCCGTCCAGCTGAAGGCGAAGAATTCGTTGCAAAGCTTGAAAAGTTGGTCTTTTGCTGTGGCTTCAAACTCTAGATGAAGCGCTTCCCATGCTTCTTGGGCTGTTTGCTTGTCCATAATTTTGGCATACACATCCTCTGAGACTGATGCGGATATCATGGACTTGGCATAACTGTTTGCCTTGTGATACAGATCGCATTGTGCTTTGTGTGCTTTCTTGGCTTCTGTGTCGGCATCTAACCTCAGTTCTTTTGGCTTTATGAGCTTTTTATCTATTACGTCCAGCGCACCTTCATGATAATCAAGCAGATCCCTTATCTTTCTTTTCCACAGAGGCCAGTCTTTTTCACTAGTCAGTGGTTTAATATGCTTAGCCAAATCCATCTTTGATATGGATAACTCTGTTTGGCCCTTGGTTTTGTAACCTACTAACTTCACTTTTGACTAACTTGAACTTTTGTACACACAAATGTGCCTTTAAAACTATTTTTTTTAACACTTGTACACGGCTGGGCCCATAACCTGTTGAGAATATTTTATTTGATAAACTAAATTTGTGTACATGTAAAAAAAAAACGTAACTGTCACTACTTGACTGTCTGTCACTTCTCACCTACGCTATCAAGTTAAATAAAATTAACATATTACTTTAATAATATTATGGTTTCACACATATGTTGTTTTATTCTACTGACATCAAGCTGCAAAGCCATACATGTTATATTTTGCGAAAGTAACACTGTAATAGATTTATACCTCTTCGAAAATGTTGAGTTTCGTGCCTGAAAATGTGCATCTGCATTACTTTTTTTTATTTAATCAAAAAAAAAAGTCGCTGAATGTCATCGTTTGCTAGCAGAAACTTACGGTGAGCACGCTTCAATCATAAAAACATCTGAGGCATGGTTTCGACAATTCAAAAGTGATGATTTCCATGTGCAGGATAAAAAACGTTCCGGTGGACCGTAAAAGTTTGAAGATGCGAAACTGTAGGAGTTATTGGACGAAGACCCAACCCAAACTCAAAAACAATTGGCAGAATCCTTAAATATGGTCAAAAAAATGATTAGCGACTGACTACGAGCAATGAGAAAAATGCAATGGATGGGAAAATTGGTGCTACATCAATTGAATGACAAGCAAATGGAAAATCGAAAAGTCGTCTGTGAAATGCTGCTTCAAAGGTATGGTTGGAAGTCATTTCTGCACCGAATAGTGACGGGTGATGAAAAATAGATTTTTTTTCAAAAACTGTAAGTGCAAAAAATCATGCTTATCATCTGGCAAAGCCGGTTCATCGACTCCAAGGTCAAATCGTTTTGGTCGCAAAACAATTCTCTATGTTTCGTGGGACCAGAGTGGCGTTTTGTATTACGAACAATTGTAACCTGATGAAACAGTTAATACTAAATAGTGATACAATAAAGCCAAATATGTAAAACATAATGGAAGAAACGGTATGGCATGAGATTGTATATGTGTACCTTGTGGTGGGAATTTAAGAATTTGTGATAACATCAAGTTTTTTTTATTAACTGATAGTCAAAGAAATTTTTCGTCTAAACTTTATAGCTTGTTAGTTGTAAAGGAAACTATTAATTAGTCATGTTTCTTAGAAAAATATATCAACTAAAAATTTAATTAATATTATTAAATTAAAATCCACACATCAAACCCCAGACGTGCAAACTACAACCAAATACTATTGTTAATTAACCAATTTTTAAGTCTGTTTTTCCGAATTGAGAAGAAGTAAGCTGAGTTATCTCTGTCGGTAAATTGCCTCGCGCTCATTTTTACTTTCGGGACATCTTGTTTTATGACAATTTTAGTAATTTTAATGAAGCAAGTATATTCAAGTAATTATTCATTACAGCCAGGAAAATCCGAAACATTGAGATTCACGTACATTATGTTTCTGTTAACCCCACCATTAGCTAATTTAATTATTTTATTTTATATCTCTTGTATCGTATTAGATAACTAGTCCTTGGCTTTTAGGGTATTTTCAATTGCATGAGGCACCCACATGGCTTAAATGCTGCTTTTGCGGTTGTTGTGCTAAACCTGGTCCAAGTTTGTTGTGGACAGGTTTATATAGAAATGCTTTTTGTCAAGGGTCAATGGAACGTTACGGTTATGGCGTTATTTGGAAATAAAATACCGGATTGCCAGGCACTATATAGGTAACCACCGTAATGGATTAAGTTATTGGGGTGTTTTGAGATTTTATTATTTCACGGACTTTTCGACCATAGTAATGAGTTCTTTGAGACAGGATTTGATAGATAAAATTGAATATTGTACCTTTTTTCATATACAATGCACTCCTGTACACCCTAGATGCCTATAAAGGAACGCAATATTTTGCTGAAAGGAGGTCTGAAAGTTTCGAACGGCGTTTAAAGATACTATTAATAAGGGGACTATTGAAAAAGTAGATGATTTATGTTGAGCATCAGGTTGTGGAGTTCGAGGACTTAGATGTTGGTCTATGGATTCGATGTCAATACTAAATACAACTAATGGACCAAACAATACATTAGCTCATAAAAATTTATAATATGTAACCCAAATATACAGAGAAACGCAACAAATACATCCCTCTAGCAGAAGAGATACAGCGGTTCTGATATTAGGACCTCGTTATAATTATAGCAATCATAATTTCTACCATTGGAGGAATTCTTAATCACCTCCATGAAAGCCTTAAAGAACTCGATTTCAATCCAGATATATACATATTAAAATACAGAAAAGTATTATTTTGACCACTTACTAAATCGTCTAAAGATTTCTGAATATACTATAAAGAGGAGCCTAATTTCATCTGTATTTAAACAAAGATATGAACAGTACAATATATATAATATATAGATATAGATATAAACAATAATACTCCTTCTCATAAAGATGTAAAGAATAATAAAGCTTATATTGATTTACCGTTTTGTAATATAAGTATAGTATTAGTATCAGCTGCGTACAGTCCAAGCTCAAACCCATAGATATGTAGGTTAAGTGAAAAGTTTCCCTGCATTAGACTGTGGACGTGGGTGAATTCTACCCTGTAATAATATAATTTATTTCTCAGTATTCAAGTGTATACAAGTCCGAATAACGCAGATTTATGACGCAATATTTTGTGGTAAACATGGTTAAAATAATACGTTTTTGAGGAAACTATGTCAACAACTTTTCATAAATTACGAATTAAGTAAAACATAGAATTAAGTTTGTTAGCCAAGTTATTAATATGTGCGTCCCAAGATTATTAAAGTTCATAGCCAAAAATTTGGAATAACGTGGTACTAATTTACCATTAAAATTGACTGTAGTTTTCTTATTAAAAGATATTGCGGCTGTTCTTTAAACATATATTTCTAAGTATTTCTTCTCGCACCAATTATTCTTAAATCTGTTCATATTAAACATTAATTGAAATAGAACTGTAGCTATTATACATGCAGTATCGTTAGTATATTGATAAAGAAGACATTGTTCAACATAGAGGGTATATCACCAGCGTACGCTAGAAACTAAATTGGTTCTTTTATTGATCTTTATGGAATTCTTTTAGTTATCAACTGGATGACGACAAAAGCTCTTTTATATATTTATAATTATACACCCCAACAATGCTTACATGTTGTTTTCTGATTTGAGGTAATCAAGAGACAAATATTTATTTCTTTAGTTTAAATATTTAAAATTTTTTTTAATAAACATTTTGATATAGTTTTTGTGTACATTTAAATTTACAGTTTTGTGAAAATAATTCATTCGCCCGGAATAAATGCATGCTAGATTGACTAAATCCAAATTATACATTCAGCGGCGCAACATGCAAGTAAACTTAACTATATTTAATGTGTTAGTGAAAGTGTACAAGTGCGATCACTCTACAATTTAAAAATAGTTAATATAGTCGCAGTTATGTAATTATCTTGCAATTTTTCTTTCGATTAACATCATCAGTGTTGCTTTGGTGCATACATACATATGTAGAAATACATTTGCAAAGAATACTGCCATCGAATTACGTGATACACCCGCAACGAACCATTAAACGTCTCTTTATTATTATTATAATGCCATATGTGACAGGCTAATAGCCGCTGCAATTAAAATTTTTATACTACCATCCCATCGTAGCGGACGCATTAAATGAATATAAGCGCTGATGATCGTCTGGGTACGGAGAAACTGTGTTCTCTCTCTTTCTCTCCCTCGTCTAATTGTTGTTGAGTAATTGAAATGTAATTAATTATTTTACATTTTGTTAACTATCTCATTCCATTTTAGGACTTTTAGTTTTCATTAATACATTGTGTAACATATGTAACTATTTATGTTCGAAGAAACATATGTAAAAACTTATGCATTCTCCACAAAATAGGCTAATTAAAAAGAGAAAAACAGTTACCTTAACGAATGATTAATAGCAAAAAAGCATAGTTATTGCAAAATTTGTTTTTAAGAAACAATTATGTCAATTAATAATTCGGATATTTCTTAAATGCGGTTCATATCTAGTACTATCTCAATTTAAATAATATAACTCGTATTATGTACTAGGGTCTGCCTATACGAAATTGTGATTTTTTCGTGCCCAATATTATGCAATATTTGTGACAAAAAAAATCAATACAATTGAGTCAATTGTTCGGTATTCTATGTGAAATTAACATACACTAGGGCAAATCAATAACGAGTGAACCCAGATGAGGCAAACAATATTTGTTTTTCAATATATTCTTTTTATTTTATCAAATTATCCGATATATGTGTTAGTTTCATTCACTATCTCATCATTTCACCCAAACATTTTGGCACAAAGCCAAGTTCCCAAGTTGGGAAAAAAGAAAAATTCCCAGTGGCTCAAATCTAGTGAATAAATTGCTTGCGAATGCAGTTCGGAATGTAAACGATTTGAAGCGATAACCACTGAAGCACACAAACTAGAACGCCACTGCAGGTACGGTGACACGAATTCCAATAGTCTTCCAAAAAAACTCATGCATCTAGTTTAGTCAGTAGAAGATTATGGTAAATCGAATCAGTATAGTACGTCTACTTACAAACGACGATCAAGAGCGTCAGTAATATATTGTATTAGCTCTTCCATGATTCATTTTTTGGACAAATATTATTGTTTTGGGAATAATAAATGATTAAATTTTCATTGAAAAATGTATATCCCTTATAGACAAAATTTAATAAAGGGTGACCGCTCTTCGTCAACGAACACATTCTGCATTTCATCCGAATATGCTTCAATTAAAACGTTTTCTAGATTCTTGTGGGAGCTTATTTAAGGCTACTTATAGGGCATCGTGAAGCTGCTGTAAGTTCATTGAAGGCCTAGAAAGCATACCAACCATTCGATATATCATATGCTTCAAATAAGATGTTTTCTGGATTCTTGTGGGAGCTCATTTAACGCAATTTACAGAGCATTGTGCAACTGCTGTAAGTTAGTTGAAGGCTTAGAAAACATACCAACCATTTGACTTACTATATCATGCTTCAAATATGATATTCTCTGGATTCTTGTGGGACCTAATTGAAGGAAATTTATAGAGCATCGCGTAGCTGCTGTAAGTTCATTGAAGACTTAGAAAGCATATTAGCCATTCGACCTATCATATCATGCTTCAAATATGATATTCTCTGGATTCTTGTGGGAGCTCAGTTAAGGAAATTTATAGAGAATTGTGTAGCTGCAGTAAGTTCATTTAAGACTTAGAAAGCATACCAGCCATTCGATCTGTCATATCATGCTTCAAATATGATATTCTCTGGATTCTTGTGGGAACTCATTTAAGGCAATTTATATGGTATCCTGCAGCTGCTGTAAGTTCATTGAAAACTTAAAAAGCATACCAACTATTCGACCTATCATATCATGCTTTAAATAGAATGTTCTATGGATTCTTGTGGGAGCTCAATTAAGGCAATTTATCATTGTGTAGTTGCTATAAGTTCATTGAAGGCTTAGAAAGCATACCAATAATTTGACATATCATATACCGACATGACCTATTGGCGAAAGATCTGGCTATCGCACAGGATAGTTGATATTAATTGTACTCTTGCAGGAACAGTAATATAACAGCTGTAACGTTAGAAGTGACATTTTCTTGCAGGAATGTGGCATTAAGCCGTTGAACGTATGATAAGGCGAACAGTTCCAGAGCTTTATAATTTTACTTTTAAGTATTTCAATTACCTCGATAGGATACTGAAGGAGTTTACTTCCAATGCTTTAATAAGTGCAGTCTTACGTTATAATTATAAACTCAAAAACTTTTTTTCTTCGATATCGGACTCGTCTATGACCATCATAGACGAGGTTCGTTATTCCAATCTGCCGGTAGTTACATATTTCTAACGTAACGACACAATGCCAATTTGTGAAAAGAGTATTGACCTAGGATGGGAAATCAACCCAAATAAACAATTGCGGCGATATATGAAACGCATTCTTATTCTATAGTTTATCTTTGCCAAAAAGGTATCTACAGATGTTGAGGTACTGTGCTGATCTTTAAGGGCATCTTTCCAGCGATTTCATGAAATATATCTGGCTTATGTATTCCAATGTTCGACATTGTTTACCCGGCGATAACTTGGTTGTTTTCGAATTCCTGTCATTTTGATACTCTAATTTATAAGAATGGACTGTTGTTATTAGAAGAGTCCGAGTGAATAGCAGCACGTGGAGTGGCAATTCATTCATAGATTTTTTAATTCTAATAGATGTTGAATTTAATGGAGCCTGTGGTTGATTAACTTAATCACTAAGGTTGATATATAACCCCTTTCCACAGTGTACATCTTGGTTCTCAGCGGTGTAGGTATTTTTCGCCGTGGTTTACCAGCTGCGACACTTATCTGCTGATTATGACAACTTTGTTGTCGAAATGCGTATACAGAATTACGAAAGTTAATGTGGAAAGGGGTTATGTCGTATATCAACATTAGTGACTAATAGATGTTGTATATCACAATTATCTTTACGTAGATGTCGAACACATAAGCATTCAATTGTTAAAAATATTTAATTTCGAATAATACTAGTCATTCTACCCTATTTTAAAAATCTTCATTTCGCGAAATAATGAAGTTGTCTCTTGCGTTTACATGCATGTATTAATGTAACGTAACGTGAAAATGTGATTTAAGTTTAAACATACCTATTGTATTCAATAGTGTTATCACTTTAGTAATTTTAAGATACGTACAACATAAATGAATATAAAGAGCCTTTTGTATAAGGAACTAAGTACAAACTTGTCTTGATTAGAATCCCAAGAGTAAGTGAGCGAGATTGCAACGGAATGACTAGAGAGAGTGTGAGAGTTTCTAAAAATATAATCAACACGAAGCAGATCTAGAAGACATAAAGTCTAGGCTTCAATCGAGAAGTTGCCGTGTATGTAAATAAGTCTTGAGATAAGAGAAGAATCCGGCAGCCAATCACAAGTGAGTCGGGTAATGAAACTCTGGTTTAGTATTGAACCGGGGAGGAACTATTCAGCAAATGGAGCCGCTGATGGAAAATCAAAAGGAACGAAGAGGTTTGCTTAAACAGAAACAAACATTCAAGTTATAAAGACCGGGCGGTGGCGTCGGCGGCTGCCAGCTTCTTGCCACAAACGCAGAATAAACACCGAGGTCTGTTCTTAAACCTTATAATTAATTACGAAATTACACGGAATTTATGGTATGATTGATCTATTCGAATGAACTTAGTGTAAGTTTGTGTGTGCAATATATGCGCGTGTACGTGTTCACTAAACTCACGAAATAGAAAGAAATGCCCGCGAGTTTCCGAGGCAATGTTATAAACAATAATAAACGTGTCTGCGATTTTTTACTTATTATGTTTATATACTGCAGGCTAGTGGAAAGACGAAACAGTTATTATTAAAGTCAAAAGAAGCGAAGTTCTTGTAAGAAATTTATAACACGACCTACAGTATTAATTTTTACTATTTTATGGGGATATTTAATACGGTCATCTTGTTTCAGTTACAGCTTTAATTTTTGTTTAGCAAATAATAAAGGCTGCAATGGTTCACAACATATAGATATGCACCTATGTATGTACATACGAGTAGAGTGCAAGTCTATAGACTTGATTTGGACTTATAAGACATATGTACATACTTTTACTTCAGACTAATCAAGATACTCATGTAGCCTATGAATAGAAGAGATTAAGTTTTGTTCGTAAAGGTATATTAGCTCGTAAAATTATATAACTGTAGCGAACATATCGACTAAAATACCTTTTACTACTACAATATGAATTACGAGGAGGAGGCTGAATAGTTCGCTGAATGAAAATAAAGAACTTTACGGTTTAAAATTATGTTTATTTCTCAATATAATCCCCTGTCATATATTTTCAGGTGATAAATTGAAAATGTACTAAAGAGGATTGTACAAAGCTAATGCATAATCCTTAATGAATGAATCATGCTCCAAATAAGATGTTCTCTGGATTCTTGTGGGAGCTCAGTGAAGGCAATCTATCATCGTGTAGTTGCTATAAGTTCATTGAAGACTAAGAAAGCATACCAATCATTTGATCTATCATATCCTGCTATGATCTATCGGCAATCGCACAGGATAGTTGAGGATATTAATTGTCCTCTTGCAGGAACAGTAATGTAATAGCTATACCGTGAGAACTGGCATTAAGCCGTTGAATTTAACGATTGAAAATTATGTTATTTCTCAATATAATCCCTTGTCATCTCAACATATTTTGAGCTATACCTTGATAAAATTAAGAACTCGTAAATTTGCAGAAATGAGCAACCAATAGGAGCTTTAACATCTATCGAAAATTTCAGATCTGTGAATTAGTTTTAGGCATGGAAGAATGTGGTAATTCGACTATTCCAAATCCAGCGTATAAGTCCAATTCGTTAAAATTTGCCATACCGATAATACTTGTATAGGGCGGTGAATTGACTTAGTAGATATTTTTTCCTTGCCTAAACGAAGACACTTTTCATTAATTTTTTGCTTTAATTTATCTGAAAGGTTTTCGTAATATGCTTCTGTTTTACCTTTTGAAAGGTATGTATAAGATGAATACCTTTTGTATTTAAAGAAATAGAAGCCATTATCTTTCCCGCAGATAAGAAAACCATCACTTTCCGCGGGGGAGGAGAACCACTGTGCCGCCACTGTGTCGATTGTTGCTTTGTTTTGGGGGTTTAATAATGAATGCAAGTCACACTTATGATAAATCGCTTCGTAAAATCTGCTTTGTTTTCTTCCAAAACAAGGTAGATTTTAAATAAAAACCACACACGAGAAGTTTTTATTGGCAACAATTTTTGATCAACACAGCAGTCGCGACCCCTTCGTCGTGGAACTCTTCATAATCTACTCTTAATTTAAAATGTATGTTGTACGAGATGTTTACAGAGTCTACTATTTCATACGTTTCCAGAAGATGGCCCCTAGACAACATATTATGCATTCTTTCCAAATTAGCTGGTATAGTAGCAGATATCGGACATTCAGGACATAATGCTTCTTTAATACGACTACATTTGAACTGACAAATCCATTTATGAACAGTAGGAACAGAACGAAGTTTTGTTGCAAATAAACCTTTCGGAGAATATACTTAATCATTTCAACACGTCAAAAGTCGGAGACGCTACTAGTAAACTTATTTTAATTTTCGAACATACTCCTCAGCAGCTTTAACATACTTGGACCAATAGTGCTATTCAAAATGTTCCTTTATTGGTGTAATAAAATCGCTATCTCACCCAAACTTCTATCCAGCATAGAAAAGTTAAGTCTGAAATAATAGACAAACTATTAGGTGCGCAACTAAGTTCTCGCTGTTTTTCAAGAGATGGCTACAGTAGTAAGTACTGGTCGATTGTGAGATAACCAAAACGTCATGAACCAAGCTTAGACATATGGTAAAGAAACTGCTTTGACACATTAGTGATTCTGTTTTTGCATCATATACTTTTGGTTGTGTAAAAATGTCTGATTTTGTGCCAAATAATAGCCATTTGCGGGAAGTGTTGCTTTTCTTCTTTCGTTCGAAGAAAATGGCAGCTGAAGCGCATCGAGAACTCCAAGAAGTTTACGGACATGCTGCTCTAAGTGAAACAACGTGCCGTGATTGGTTCCGTCGCTTCAAAAACGGTGATTTCGATGTTGACCGTTCGCGTTAAGGAATACTAAAAACCTTCGAAGACGCTGAATTGGAGGCATTGCTCGATGAGGATCTGTACCAAACACAAAAAGAGCTTGCTTCAGCATTAGGAATTACCCGCCAAGCCATTTCCCAGCGATTGCATGCGTTGGAAATGAAACAACAAGGAACTTGGGTTCCTTATGATTTGAAGAGACGTTGGGCGTCGTTTTTTCGCCTGTGAACAACTGCTCCAGCGGCAAAAAAGGACGAGTTTTCTTCATCGCATCGTTATGGGTGATGAAAAATGGATTCATTACAGCAACCCAAAGAGAACAAAATCATGGGAACTGCCCGGTCATGCTTCTACGTCGTCGATTCGGCCGAATATTCCTGCTGCGAAGGTTTTGCTCTGTATTTGGTGGGACCAGGGCGGTGTTATTTATTATGAGCTATTGAAACCGAACGAAACCATCACTCGGGAACGGTATCGAACTTAATTGATGCGATTGAGCCGAGCACTGCGCGAAAAGCGGCCACAATACGAGCAGAGGCACGAAAAAGTGATTCTACAGCATGACAACGCTCGGCCTGACGTTGCCAAACCCGGTAAAGCCTACTTAGAAACGCTCAAATGGGAGGTCCTACCCCACCCGCCATATTCCCCAGATATTGTGCAGTCCGATTATTACTTGTTCCGTTAGATGGCACGTGGTCTGGCTAATCAGCAGTTCCGCTTATATAAAGACATCCCAAAATGGCTTGATTCGTGGATAGCCTCAAAACACGAACACTTCTACCGTGACGGTATTCGAGCACTGCCAGAAAGATGGGAAAGAGTTGTCGCTAGCGATGATTCATTTGTAAACATCTTTTCACAATAAAGTTGCATTTTCATCAAAAGAGAACTTAGTTGCGCAGCTAATAAAAATTTTTTTTGTTTGCCCCAAATATAAACGGCTACCCTCATAATACAAAAGTAATATTTTATCAATATAGGTAGATCCTTATTTGGATTGCCATCAGAATGCAGAACACCTTGGCGAAATTATTGAAAATTGGTTTAATGAGTAGGGACTTTACCTTTATTAATTACGTTATTCTTCCTATATAGTATAATGGCAAGCATACAAATTCTAAATTGCTTCGTGTCAATGAATGTGCACTGATTCATAAGGCTATACCATAAACAGAGTGCAAAAAATTGAAGGATATTATATTATAACTATGTAAAATTTATTGCGTTCTATATTTTAAATGTGATAAGTATTTTATAGTGAAACCAAAACAACGGTAATAAATTAAATATGCGAATAATTGTTATTGAATTTTAATAAGACATTTTTTTATATGGGTTATATAAATATACTTGTAGATATAATTAAAAGAACTTAAATACGAGGACACGTATAAAAAAGACGCTTTAAATACATTCTGTTAAGGATTTGTGTAGATTAATAATGCAAAGAATTTAAATTGCAGAAATTATAAATGCGAAGCCATTTATCATATCCGATCAAAAATGAAATGAAAAGCGTATGCACTATTGCAAAAAAGGAGGTAAAAGATTTCCCAGACTGCGGATTATTTCGTATTGACGGCGCACTATAAATCATTATAGCTTATAACTACCTATTTTCACCTGTTTTTGTACTAATTAAACGCTTGCTTATTACGGATGTGTCTCGAGAAATATTAGAAAAACCGCTTTCCATTATCCGACAGGCCCGAAGCAAGATCTTATTTTCTAAAAAGTTGACTTCAATATATCATTTTTATTCACGTTTATTGATAAGAAGTTAATAATATAATTTCACTGTTACTACTAAGTATAGAGGAAGTTTATGATGCTTACGTTATGGCTAAAATTTTGAGAATTAAAATATAAAAAATAATTTAATGACAGAAATAAATTCAGTGAAAAGGATAAGGTGCAAATGTAATAATAATGACTATTTACTGCTCTTCATTTGTGTTGTCTATACCAGTGTTTCTCAACCTTATTGCACAGCAACTCAATAAATTTATTTGTACTGGCACCTCAATCCAAACATATATATATATATATTTCGCGACCTAACGAAATGGCACTTTCATTATTAAATATCTCACACATTCAATAAAATATTTATATATTAGGTGCGCAACTAAGTTCTCGCTGTTTTTTTGAGGAAAATGCAACTTTATTGTGAAAAAATGTTTACGAATGAATCATTCAAAATATTGCCCAGCGCTAGCGACAACTTTTTCCCATCTTTCTGGCAGAGCTCGAATACCATCGCGGTAGAAGTGTTCGTCTTTTGAGGCTATCTACGAATCAAGCTATTTTGAGATGTCTTCATATGAGCGGAAATTGCTGATTAGTCAGACCATGTGCCATCGAACGGAATAAGTAATAATCGGACGGCGCAATATCTGGGGAATATGACGGGTGGGATAGGACCTCCCATTTGAGCGGTTCTAAGTAGATTTTAACGGGTTTGGCAACGTGAGGCCGAGCATCGTCATGCTGTAGAATCACTTTTTCGTGCCTCTGCTCGTATTGTGGCCGCTTTTCGCGCAGTGCTCGGCTTAATCGCATCAATTGAGTTCGATACCGTTCCCGAGTGATGGTTTCGTTCGGTTTCAACAGCTCATAATAAATAACACCGCCCTGGTTCCACCAAATACAGAGCAAAACCTTCGCAGCAGGAATATTCGGCCGAACCGACCACGTAGAAGCATGACCGGGCAGTTCCCATGATTTTGTTCTTTTTGGGTTTCTGTAATGAATCCATTTTTCATCACCCATAACGATGCGATGAAGAAAACCCTTCCTTTTTTGCCGCTGAAGTAGTTGTTCACAGGCGAAAAAACGACGCTCAACGTCTCTTCGCTTCAAATCATAAGGAACCCAAGTTCCTTATTTTTGAATCATTCCCAACGCATGCAATTGCTGGGAAATGGCTTGACGGGTAACTCCTAACTCTGAAGCAAGCTCTTTTTGCGTTTGGCACGGATCCTCATCAAGCAATGCCTCCAATTTAGCGTCTTCGAAGGTTTTTGGTCTTCCTTCACGCGAACGGTCGTCAACATCGAAATCGCCGTCCTTGAAGCGACGGAACCAATCACGGCACATTGTTTCACTTAGAGCAGCATCTCCGTAGACTGTTTGGAGTTCTCGATGCGCTTTAGCCGCCGTTTTCTTCGAATGGAAGAAGAAAAGCAACACTTCCCGCAAATGACGATTATTTGGCACAAAATCAGACATTTTCACACAACCAAAAGTATATGGCGCAAAAACAAAATCACTAATGTGTCAAAGCGGTTTCTTTACCATATGTCTAAGCTTGGTTCACGACGTTTTGGTTATGTCACAATCGACCAGCACTTACTACTGGAGCCATCTCTTGAAAAACGGAGAACTTAGTTGCGCACCTAATAGTTTGTCTATTATTTCAGAACCTGAAGATTGACAAACACTCTCTGCATGTTTACTCCAAATACTATTACTGCTCTAGGCAGAAGAGGGGTTTAAGAAATACACACCCAAGCCAAAATATTAGCGCTATCTGCAAATATAACTTTTTTCGTTACATAGCAAAACAAAGTAAAGAGTTTAACCAAAAGTTATTTATTGTAAAAGAAGTAAAGCTTCTGAAGAAGTTAATACTTCGATATTTCGCGCTTTGCTCTTATCATTGGTCGTACCCTCTTCGGCAAACTTTCCACTCAGGCTTCTATTGATTGCTTTATTATGCCACGCATCCTGGATATTGGCATTCAATTTCTAAATGGTGGTAGAATGAATTTTTTGAAAAGACTAACGGTTTTAAAACGATTCACTCATTTTCAATAGCGTTTAGGTCAGGAAGCACTGGAAAATTCACCGACTCCAAAAAGTTTGTCACGGGTTGCCTTATGTCAAAGGGCACCATCATGAAGCATTGTGTGCACACCTATGCTATTGTTCCATTGCGTCTTCGCAATAATACAGGGCGCGGAATCTTCCGACCTTACTCAAGTCCATATTATTGACATATATAATTCATCACTGAACACAATCTAAAATGTCAAAAATTGCGCTAGATATTTAGAAAGCATTTTTTTTATTAATTAATAAATATGTATGCCCTTATTTTGTCTTACCTTTCTCTAGTCCTCCATTGTTCAGCTTTCGTACAGGTTTTCCCATCGAAAACGAATTTCCTCATTGCAGCCGTTAGGCTTGATCTTTAATTGGACATCTACATTTCACTGTACACTCGTACAGTGAAATGTAGTACCTACGAATTGTTTGTGACAAAAATTCATATTATTTTTCAGACAGAATTTTTTTTGATACTTCTACTTGTTCATCTATGATCTTTCTTTCGCTAATTTCATGATATACATATCTATCAAGCCGAGTCATAGTTTTTCTTTTTCTGCCACGCAACGAGCGTCTGATACTTATCTAAGGAACATTTTCTTGGAATAAAGCAGCAATACGTTGCACCGTCCGCCGAGAAATTTCTTCTATTTGTACAATTTGTTTTTGGAGGATTTTCCTTTCACGCTAGTACAGTACAAAAAATCATTTCATGACTCACCAAAAAGAAATGACATTTTTAATATAGCACTTATATTAATAAACTACTGGTTAAGTTCAGCATTAAGAGAACAACGTATGTATTAACAATAAAGTTGTTATACTACTTTCTATGTTTCTTCAATGTAGTTTGAAGAAACTTGGTCAATAATAGGCGGGCTTTTTCATGTTTTAGTTATAATAATAAGTCTTACTTCAAAAGCAAGAGATACTAACAAAATATACATTTTGCTTTTGAACCAAACGCAACTTGTTCTGCGCAAGAATATATACGTATATTCATGTATATTTTGTGTATCTCTTGCTTTTGAACCGAACGCAACTTGTTCTGCGTTCGGTGAAGTAGGTTCTTTCACCAAATAAAGTTGTTTTGTTACATTTTTTGTAAAAACAGTGCATTTTTTTGTAAAACCATTCTATTTGGAGGTTCTGCGGAACAACGTGACGAAAGACGATTTGTGGTTTTTCCACCATGACAATACACCTTCTCGCACAGCTGTATCAGTCTTTTATTCCACGCTTCGTGAGAATTTTTTCGTTTTCACGAATGAAGAGGGTCATGAAGGAACATCGTTTAAATGATGTGGAAGAGGTGAAGAAAAAACAATACAGCAGCTCACAGCCATACAGAAAACCGAGTGCGAACAATGTTTCCAGCAATAGAATCATCCATTAAACGCGCTTACAAAGTCAAATGAGGAGTATATTGAAGGTGTTGGAGTTGTATCGTAAAAAAAAGAAATAAAATACAGAATTTTATAGAGAAATTCCTGTTATTTTTTGGGTACTTGGCGTTAGTTAAATCACTAACATTAATTATATTTGCAGACCTCACAATTACACTTACATAGTCGGTAGAAGGAACGACTCATTTTACATTCTTTAAGATGTTTGGAAGGTCGTTTCTGTAAATTAAAAAAGGTGTAGGTTCCAAGATTGATTCTTGAGGTACACCACTCTTTCACCAATGTAGCCAGACGGACAACTTGCAATCTCAACACTTTGCTTACCGTTTGAAAGGTAAGATTGGAACCATTTGTTTACAATTATATTATACCAATAATAATAATAATAATAATTTATTATTACCCAACAGAGACACTGCGTGGGGTAAATACTTACAAAAGGAAATATTATATTGACAAAACAATAAAAATAATGTAAATCATGAAAAAGTTATACAAATAAAGCTGTACTAAGGAAAACACCATATCAAACAGTGCTCCGATGGAGGAGGTTAAAGTTCCTAGCCGAAAGCATTAATGGAGCATTAGGAAGTATGTTGGTTCTTGCCTTTCCATGTACAGTAGATCATTGAACCTTGATTCCAATCTCGGAACTGCGAACTTTATACCGGCTAATAACTTTGGTGCATCAATTGTCCCAGAGATCAATATCTAATATATTGTTAACAATTAATCATACTAATACTGTATTGGTTCGGTTTATATAATAAAATATCATGATGGACAAGGACAAACGGCTTCGACATATTAAAGAATATTCCAAGACATATCTTTAAGTTATTAACATAATTGATTTTTGTAGTAAATAAAATCCGTGCAATTGTATTCTAGTTCGAGGATAAAGTTTCTATGTAAATCGGTAGGAAAGATAATGCAAAAATTCCGACCAACCTAGTATATAACGATCTCATCTCGTTCGCTAACATTACGTTCTTCCCCATGGTAAGTATTCGTAATCAATAAAAAACAAAGAAAAAAAGCAGAAGCAGAAGATGTGGGAAAAGCTTACACGCCCACCTATTCAGTGGTAACAGTAAGCAGCAGAGAATATTGGAATCCTTCATTCCCGTACCTTCTTTTTATTAGTTGAAACGAATGCACGTACTTCTCTCGTTTAATATTATTAGAAACCTTTTACCACGGTTTAAGTCAAATTAGTTAACTGTACATTTTAGAATGGACGTCCATCCATACATTTACCCGGTTCTTATGAGATTTTATTTTTTGTGCGATCACGATATTCATTATCTTATGTGCATGCACGGCGTACAAGTTCCCTCTCATCTTCGGAATACGCATTAGTTTCGAATAATTAATATATTTTAATTGAAATTCCTAAATGGCTTTAAATATTACGGCTCATCTTCTCATATTTTGATGTATTTTACATTTGAGTGCAGAATATATGATGATTTTAAAATATTTACATATTTCGTCGATGTAATAATAAATTAACCATTTTAAAAGAACTATTTCAAAAGAAAAAGTACAGTTAAAATATTAAAATATGTCTGTAATTAATTTTTTTAAGTAAAAAAATATATTATGAACACCTTAACATTTTTCTAATATTGGTACCTCCTAATATTCGTTTTTAATGTGCGACTAAAGACCTTGTATTGATGATTTGGTATCTCAGAGCTCCATTGTCGAGGCTATCGAAAAACTGTTAATGAAACGAGAACATAGCGTATGCTAATTCAGCAACACCTCCCCGGTAATCAGATAGCTCTGGACTAGTGAGATATATGATAGATAAGCGAGGAACTCAATTGAATGAAAATTAGTGATAGCTGATAATCCGAGGGTTTCACCTGACCAAAATATCTAATTGAACTGCCACAAAATCTATTTGCTTGCTTTACTTGAGAAATAGTAGAATCTTAGACGGACTGCAAATGTAGTAAAGAAGTTCTGACCTAAGACATGATTTTATGATTAACATCTTGACTACGAAGATGATTTGCCGGAATTTTTCATCATGTACTTTGAGAGTCCTCTTAAATTTATGTATTTGCAAACTCTTAACTGCATTATGAAATATTATAAATTTGTAGACGCTGATATATAGAGTATCTCTGAATTTCAGTTAAATGTGTTCTTGATGGAAGTAAATGTGAAAGTTTCCTATCTCTCGTATTATGATCGTGAGTCAGTTTATGTTTTTGAAAAAATCCTTTACTGATAGTTTCGCCAGAGCATGTGAGAATATGCTTAAACTACACATAAAGCATCACTAGCAAAAAAGGCAGCAGCTAACCTCCATATGGGTGATGTTGTATTCTCTGGATTCGTTTTCGTGTGAAGTGCGTTGTTAACGCAAATAACTACTGCAGATTATCCAGGCCATGGTTCACCTTCTTATGTACATCTTAACGTACAAATTTGAGAAGACAAAAACTAGTTATAGCTAAAGAAGGATTATTATCACCAAAAACTGCCATAAAGTTTTAATGACTGGTTGTATAATAAACTTAGTTTGAAATCCAAAAGCATTCTACTTGAAAGTTTGATTTTTAGTCAGACAAAATTGACAATGGAAGCTGTAATAGAATTAGCCGTCAACTGACACAAACATTTTAATTTTTATTAGGATCCATGGACTACTACTAAAAATTTTCAAAACATCCTTTGCATAAAATTCATTCTACAAGCATTGAAATAGTGTTTTAAAAGTTCGCTTAAAGTTTGAAATTCACTAACTTCTTTTTAAATTTCATGAGAGTCTACGAAATATTTATTTTATTGTAGTATTTTGTTATTAAACGCTTATCTCGTATTTACTGCATATGTTTTAAGGAATGGATGTTTGGACCAGTATTTTAGAAAGTATAGACTGTTTTTAATAACATAGCCTTTGTTTATATCACTTTTTATTTCTGGATAATATTTACTGACACTTACAAAATTCATTCTGTATATGTGCATGTAATTTAAACTTTATTTCGATACTAGAAAATACAATTTGCAACAGTATTTGTTCACGAGTTTTTATATCTACTCCTAATTATCATTGGCATAACGAAAATTTATTTGGAAAACTCGACTTTTAACATTAATTAAACTAACGACTTGTCTTCCTGCAAGCGTTCCTTCCCAGCGCAGCATTTTTATTATTTTTTTTGTAGTTATTTCTTTTCCCTCTTCATTCTCTTTTCGTCTTTTTTCTAGTGCTCCTAACAAGTCCGTTCTCTAATTGCAAATAGCCGGGTCCATAACTCCTCGAACCGTGTTGTAGAGATAGGTTGCACACGCATGTCTGCTTAGTACGGTCAAACTACCACGGCGGTGATATGTGGCGCTGGCATCGACGGACGGACGCATTCCCAGGAACACGAACTCAGGTGACAATTGACAAACCTGCGCTCGTAGTCCTGCTTGTCCGCGAGTTCCCGCTGAGCTATGCGTTACTTACCAGCAACAGCATACCTTCTCCTTGCATCTTGTTAGATATTTGTCTTTTCACGAGAGCTATGCGCTTTTTTTATTGTCGGCGCGCCGGTTAGAGAATCCAGGAGATAATGGAAAAGGTGTGTGAGTGAGTGTATTATCCGTACGAAGCGGTTAGATTTAACGATACGACCGTCATGTGCGCTACGTGCTGAATATTTTATTGTTATTGAAATGGATGCGGTCAATATGTATGTACATACTTGACCTGACGAGAAAACAACCTATCACTGTTGTAGTCGGTTCAAAATATTTACCTCGTTTTCCTATTCTGTGAATGATAATATCTTTTTAAAACTGACCTATGTATATGCTTATAAAGATATCTTAGAGAATCCTTGTTTCGTTAACTAAAATTTTTATTTTGAGAGGTGCTTGTAAGTAGAGGACGTAGAAACATTAAATGACCTTTACAGCTCATGCTATTAAAAATTTGTTTCCATATTGGTTTCCATGTGGTCCTTATAATTTTGAACTACGGATTCTCTCAGCTCGTTTATATATCTGGGTTATAAGATGCAAAAGTTCCTCTTGTTTTTATTGAACTCAAAATTTATTATTTTTCGACGAACAAACTAATCAGAAACATATTCTATTTCATTAGTGAAGATTGTCTCCCTACGACCTGTCAATTTTTTTATTCCACGTTTGAAGAAATCCAGTGATTTAGATGTAACGAAGATATTAAACGTAATATGAAGGTACAATTTTGGTTCACCAGCAACGATGCTGGACAAAAACGGTTGGTGTTAGCAAAACGTAATATGAAGGTACAATTTTGGTTCACTAGTAACGACGCTGGACAAAAACGGTTGGTGTTAGCAAATTAAAGAACGCCAAGCTAGAAATAATAGTGTGCCAATCACACAAACAAAGCAAGAAGATCAAAACTGAGTTGTAATCTATTTACGGAGACTAATCTATCTATTGCCATCATAAGACTTTAGACATGTGAGTTTAAAGCTGGTCAGACTACTATATTTGATGAAAGACGGAATGGGCAGCCAAAAGGTGTGTGCACAATTACATGATTTGGTTATAGATAACCGTCCAGTAAGATTATATGAAGTAGCAGAGGCTCCACATAGTGGTTTCTAGTTTGCATAACGCATTGAGTATGAAAAAGTTATGTGTAAGATAGATAACCCATTTGCTAACTGTGGACCACAAACGCCAACGAGAATCATCCCTCAACTTAGCCAAGTTGAGGCATGATCCGAAAGAATGTTAGCGCTGAAGAATAACATGACGAAACCTGGCTATATTTTTATATAGCTGAGATAAAGCATTAATCGAAACAATTGACTGAAGGCTGATACAAATGTTCTGGAGAATGCAAAGGCCGTGCACTCAATCGAAGAAATTATGGTTACTCCCCTTCTAGATTGCGGTAGGCTCCTTCAAACCGTTTATCGATTAGGTACCAAATTTGGCCACCTTAGACAATTATTTCTCAACTTGAAAATTTGGCTCGGTAGCAAGATATTTTGGTTGAATGAAGAGGTGATCAAAGAACTAACGCAAGTTTCGAATACTTTCATAAAAACTACTATTCCGAAAGAGTAAAAAGACTATAATATTGACTAAATGTAGTATATTATAAGGAGAGTACGTTGAAGAATAGACCATTCTTTTGACAAAAAGTTTTAGATTTTCTTATCTAAGTTCATTAATTACCGACCCGCCTTTGTATAATCAACAAATACACATTTTATAAATCGTTTATTGAAACATGTATTATTACTTATTATTATCGTTATTAATACTTCTTCATTTTCATCCAGATCAAAGTGCAAATAAATTTATGCCTACGTCCATGGCAATGGGACTTACCATATACCTATATACGCCCATAAATTTTTGTCCTGAATAAGAAAAAATTGAAATAAAAGGACATGTTCTGTTGCTTTCCAATATAGCTGCCTTTGATTAAAATACTACTTACTTACCTCATCATCGTTTTGAAATGCTTCTTTCCTTAACACTTTCTTCAAATTCTTAATTGCATAGCAACTGCTTGGTGTAGCTTTTGAATTATTAAGTGAATGGGCAAGTTCTTCGAAACTGAACTTAAAAGTGGTTTTCTCTGGAAAATAAGAATTTTCGCTTTGTCTTTTTTTTTGTGTTTAATATACATATTTCGAAATTAATCTAAAGTGTTGATGCAATAAGAACCATTGCTTGGGAAATACATTTTTTTATATTAATCAGCAAAATGCCTGAGATTCCATAAAAACTATTGCTATGGCTTTTGAGCGTATGGTTCGACTATTACTTCTTTGGAACAGTTTATTATTTCTTCTCCATTCCATCAATATCTCGTTAGTTTAGGATTTATTTTATAGGATCAAACTTCCGCCTTTCATAACAATTGTGCTTATAATCTATTTTTTGATTTTCTTCGTGATTCAAGTTGTAATGGTTCCATTTTATATCTTGAGTGTCTTACGCTTCGTTGACTTTGAGATTTCACTCACTGTTATAGCTAATTACAGTAGCAGCATACATCTGATGCTATCACATATTACAGATAATTACTTGATACTAAAAGAAATGTGAGGAAGAAATGGAATTTAAAAACAAAATATTTAGCTTCTTGTACCCACTACAGTCATATCTAAAAAAATTAATATTTCCTTATTGAACTTATTTGTTTTTATCAAAATGAAGTACGTAGTTGGTTATTAGTTCCAAAGGAAAGAAATTGTACATTCAGATAACATATCCTGGACAAGTGTAATATGAGAAATAATTTATTAAGTTATGTGTATGTAAATTATACGGTATGTTATGGCAAATCGCTTAGTTATACTGTTATATTCAACTATACTATTATTGTTATTACAAAGCGAACATTATGTAATTGGCCGTTGTTTGTAAGGTATGATGTTGCAGTGACGGCAATTTACTGAAACCTGTCAAAGATAACGGCCAACTAAGAAATCTATTGCTTACATAAAACGTCCAGACAATATCTGGCCGATCGCAAAAGAGAAAGATATAACAATCAATTATAATATCCCAAGCACCGTGATAACTGACATAAAACACTAGGATCGTTAATATACATAATTGTTTATTATGATACATATGTCTTATATTTATAGTCTTATTATGCATAATCCATTAAAGCTAGTATTTTTGTCGTTCCTTGTTAATTATTAACACTAGCAATATGGAAATGGAGAATTACAGTTACTTTTCGCCAACACGTTTTCTGAATTTTTCTTCTGATAAAAGTTGTATTATTTATGAAAATGGTGTTTGCTAACGTACCTCCATTCTTCAATATAAACAGTCTTTTTAAAGCGATTTGCCGCAAAATTGCAACATGAGAAATGCTGTGAAACAGGTAATTCAACACTAGTTTGCTCATTATTGCAATCTACCACAAATTAAGTCATAAATATATACCTTGATTCTGTAAAATGTTTTATTGCTACTCTAACAAAAAAGAAATTATGAGGCGAAAAACGAGCTTCTCTAGAAAAACTAAGTTGAAAACAAGAAAGGACAATGATCAATAAGGTTAATATATAACCCCTTTCCACAATTAACTATTTGTAAATTCTGTATACGTATTTCGACAACCAAGTTGTCATCATCAGCAGATAAAATCAAAGTGTCGCACCTGGTAAAACACGGCGAAAAAATTGTACGAAAATTCAAACTCAAACTTCAAATTCAACTACAAGAAAGGACAAAATGAGAAGCACAATCTTCAGAAAACAGAGAAATAAGAAACTAATCTAATATACAATTAAAGACGAACAACTGAGGTTTAAGTACTTAATGAAAATTGAGAAAAATTAAACAGTGAGAAGGGTGTTATATTGTTACTTATCTACAACTTATATTTAGTTTTTAAGTTAATGTATATGTATATCAGCTTATTTTATTTCATTCGGTAATTTCATTGTTTGTATGTATGTACATATTTAAATTTTATGTTCATATCTAAAATATTACGTTTGTTTAACTCAACAGTCCCTGTAGCGTCTGTGCAATGTATTGGTTTCCAACGTTATTATGACTGTATCCACCGATACTACTTATAAACTTATCGATGCTCATTGTTCGAATTTGGCACCAGTGCGAGCATTTAACTACTTCAAATCGATAAAATCGTCTCTTCTTGTCAGTACCAAAAATTAATCTCCATCCTAAGTTAACCTAAATCCGAAATTTCAGTGCGATATGTGTAGTGTCGTAGCTACAACGAACTGTCAAAGTTAACAAGTTAGGTGAAAAAAGGAATTATTCTGAAAACATTTTCCCGGAATAATTTTTTATAGTTTTCCAAGACAATTATCTCAACAAGCATGTCTCGTCGAGTTGGTTTCTCTTTTCGGCAATGAAACACCACATCAATTAACAATTTCTCGTTGGTATGGAGAATTCAAACGTGGACAGGCTAGTCTTAGCGACAATCCAAGAGCAGGTATACTAAAAACGGCAATCACTCAGGAAAACGTCGATTCTGCGCGCAAGATCATCAACGAAGATTGACATGTGATATATCGCCAGATCGAAATAGCCTGGGTGCTTAATAATTTTGTTCTTATTTTCGGCGTAAAAATATTAAAAAATAACATATATTGCAGTGAAGTAAAAAGGCGACTTTTCTCGGGCTTTGAAAAACAAGCAGTGTTGTATGTATAAAATTGCTGTGATAGTCTTATGTCATTATAGCTGAAGAATATTTATCAATCCTGTATTTTTGATAAAAAAATCCGTCGATTATTTTTTCGATAAATATCTTATTGTCTTTTCAAAACAACATTAATTGTATTCGAAGACATCTCACGAAAATTAATGCACTTTTGCATGCGCTCGAACCAAGTCTGGTAGCAGTTATTCCATTCGTTTCTTGGTACAGTCAATAATTTAGTTTTTGAAGGCATCGACTGCTTATTCTGACGACTGGAATCTTTGACCACGTAATCCGTTCATTACTTTCGGAAAGGTAAAGAAATCATTGGGTCTTAGGTCCGGACTGTACGAGGGATAATCCAACAATTCGACGTTTCGTTGCGTCAAAAATTCAATTGCCTTACGTGCAGTGTGCGAACTTGCTTTGTTTTAGTGGAGAATGATTCGTCGTTCGGGGTGGGTTTTTTGAAGCTCAGTCATGACTTGCGGCAAAAAGATAGTTGTATACCAATCGGTAGTAACAGTTCTTTGATCTTGCAGGGGAATTGTTGAGTCTGCCTTCCTTTTTTATGTCAGAATTATATTTTTTTATAAATTTGATATTTTTGCTAAAACTTGAACTACTGAGTCGGATAAAAAATTTATTTACAATAACGAATCACTATTTTGAAGATTTAGAAAAAGATTATTATACGGAAACTACATAATGGCAGCTCAGTACCGTTGATCCAAGTATGTTGAATTGAAGCTTTGAGTGTGCTCAAAAATAATAAAAAAGTTAGTTCCATGACACTTTTGTTTTAGTATCAGTTTTACTTCTTTTCAAATTAATATCGTATTAAAGAGCTTTTGTGCGTAAAATAAAATGCAGATGTGAGAATTTTAAAATCATTTTTACTTTTGCGTACAGTTAATACCATTATTAATAGAACATAACATCATTTAAATGTTCTCTACGCAAGCGCTACTAGGAATGGATTCGTCGAATCCAATTTTTCATAACTTTCTCAAATAAATTCTGTTGCATATTAGCATTGAAAAATTCACGTCGCTGGTCCTGGACTTAAAATAACCCACAGAAAGAGGTCTCGTGGAGTTAAGTCGCATGAGCATGAAGGATATTTGCCTGGTGCATTCTAGAAATAATCAAACTTCTCTTTCAGAAAATAAATTGTTTGATTGATGGCTTCGTCTTGTTGAAACCACATATCATCCAATTTGAGAGCATCCAATTGGAGCCAAAAAAATTCCAGTCACCATTGCTATGGCTCAATGCTGACTGAATTTAATTCACAGTAGCAGTTTTACCAGCATTATTGAAGAAAAATAGACATATAACCGCACACTAGACAGTCAGTTTCAGAGAATACAATGCTTTATTATGCATTCCTTCTGTTTTGCTTATTCATGAAACTATTAAGCAACAAGTCCCTCTAACACCCAATTACTGAGTACGACTCAACAAAAGATTATTTGGTTTGAATCCTTTATCTAAAGCGCATAGGGCAACAGATTCTTTGCCAAAGAATTCGCTACAAACTGGTATTGGAAATACCAAATGCTTGATATCAACAAAGAATTGGTGTATTTGGTTCACTACGAATACTCTAATGTATGGATACCGGCAATATTCTCTTCGCTTTCTTCACTTCTTTGTCTCACTAGCATGGGAACGTTATAAAGTGAATATGTTGATTCAAATTTTTGCACAAAACTTTCAAATATTTTTCGACTCGAACGATGGTGATCCAAACCTAAGTTATTGCACTTAAAGTAACTGTAACTGAATGTAAATTTTGATAAAACATTTAAATAATATTTAAACACTATTGTAGAGCATGCGTTCCATGATAAAATGGTAGGCACAGATAAGTAAAAATGTCAAAAGAAACGAACTCAGAAGGGCTGCCATCCGAAAGAAATCTTAAATTCGTCGCCCCTAATGGGCAATTCCTTACATTTAAAGTTCTTAAATTAAACTGGCTTATAAATATTCGCGATCGTTGTCCAGGACTACTTCACCTTAGTTTCCGTGTTGGAACCACTTCTGCTGACTTCTTGTCTTGACATACACGAGATATCATCAAGAAATAACTACAGCTACTGCTGTTGTTATTGCTGCACTGAAACTGTTTAAATTAGTTCATGTAGTTTAAATAACTTACACAATCGATGAAAATAAAAAATTAAAGTCTCAACATTATGGAAAATCAAAATGTTTTGTCATGTATGTATAAGCGAAGACAGTAATTCCCATAGTAGTTAGTAGCTTATCTGACTATGACTTCAACTATTTTTATTAAAGGAAAATATTCTCTTAATTTAGCAAAAATTAACTGTAAAGTACTAAAATTTTAATTATGGTATAAAATAAACCTAGGTTTAAGGTTTATGTTATCGCATGTATGTGCCACCGTTGTATAAATACAACGAGTACTACTTTAATTTAGTATTCAATATGTTTTATTTGTAGTAGTTATTCAATTATGTATATCAAGGGGGCATTTTGTCTGTTTTCAAAAGATCTTCGAACAATTCCATTGACGAAATTAATTTCCAGAATTATCGATTGCACAGAATGTATTTTCCCTAATTACTTAATAGAATAAAGAGGAGTGTTCCTTTATCTCCCGTCGATACAAAGGAGCCTTCATCAGCTCAGAAATTCACTTAATTCTTGTGAAAAGATGACTACTAAACAAGACACGGACTTCGGGACATCAAATGATATCATTGATCTTATTGAAATTGCTTGCATATAGAGTCTTCTCCGTTTCGATATTGTCAACAAAAAAGAAAAAAAGATTTAATAATACGATTAGAATTTTATGTTAATGAAAAGGAGAAAAAAGTCGAAGTGAACGAGAGCGTATTTGGTCCAGTTTTTTCATGATTAAATCTGAGCTTTCTCAAAATATAGCAGAATATCTAATTTAAATTTAATTTAAACCAAAAAGTTTCAAATTGAGGTATTGAAAATTATATACAGTATTATATGTATGGAGAAAACATTTTATATATATATATATATATATATATATATATATATATATATATATATATATATATATATATATATATATATATATATATATATATATATATATATATATATATATATATATATATATATATATATATATATATATATATATATATATATATTGTATTAGATTTTTAACTTAGCTTTACGTTGGCTAACCAAAATGTATTATATTTAAGGCATTTTTCTAATAATAAATTTTTAAATGTTTAATGAGTGGATAAGAAAAAAATTATAACTGAAGTAGGATATATTTATGTAAATATATTATAAATATTCATCGTGAAAAGATCTTCTAGAAAATATTGTCCGCCTAACTTAATTGATTGTCTCATAATCCCAGGCGGTAGCAGAACAAATATAGCAAATTATGTATATATATATATATATATATATATATATATATGACAATAATAAACCAACTTGTACTTCGCTTAGACTTGAAAAATAAACAACTTTTTAATAACCAAACTCAATTTAGTGGAATATTGGGACAGACTTTATAGTAAATGAAATAAAAAATAATCTCGTAAATGCTTAACAATTCTATTCACTTAATTAATGAACTAGTAATTAACTTTCCAAGAAAAATGCTAATTTAAGAAAACGAAAGGGTATACTATTTAATAATCCACATGTAAATTATAGTTTGCATGCAAGTTTTATATGAATCTATTGGGTTGGCAACTAAGTACTTTCGGTTTTTACTGATAGAGAGCGTTGCTTCATTTTTTGTATAACGTATGTTAGTGCTGTACTTTACCGTTGTCGCGTGATACTAGTCACATTGACGTAATTTCAGAAGCAAGTAGTACGTGATTTTTATTAAAGCTATTAGTTGTGGATTAATTTTAAATGGAGTGCAGAAACGAACATTTTCGACATATTTTACTATTTTATTTCCGTAAAGGAAAGAAAGCTGCCACGGCTCACAAAAAGATATTTTAAGTTTATGGTGCTAATTGCTTAACAGAGCGCATGTGTCAGAATTGGTATAAAAAATTCCGTTCTGGAGATTTTTCCCTCAAAAATGAGCAACGTTCTGGTCGGCCTACTGAAGTTGATGATGACCAAATCAAAGTCATAATTGAAGAGGATCGTCATATAACTGTTCGAGAAGTTGCGGAGAGGCTGCATGTATCGCACACAACAACTGAAAAACATTTAAAATGTCTTGGGCTAGTTATGAAGCTTAATATTTGGGTACCTCACGAATTGAAAGAAATTCATTTAACACAAAGAATCAACTTTTGCGATATGCACCTTAGACGAAATGAAACCGACCCTTTCTTAAAAAGAATCATCACTGGTGATGAAAAATGGGTCCTGTACAGTAACATAGTTCGAAAACGATCATGGAGCAAACATGATAAACCAGCTCAAACCACATCGAAACTGAATTGCATCCAAAAAAGATCATGGTGTCAGTTTGGTGGGATTACAAAGGTGTTGTGTTTTTTGAGCTGCTTCCAAGGAACCAAACGATCAATTATGATGTTGATGTTTACTGTTAACAATTAATAAAACTGTATGAAGAAATCAAAGAAAAACGGCCAGAATTGTCAAATCGGAAAAGCGTAGTTTTCCACCAAGATAATGCAAGGCCTCACACATTTTTGGCAACTCGTGGGAAACTATTGGAGCTTGGCTGGGAAGTGATGCCACATCCCCCATACAGCCCTGACCTAGCACCATCTGATCACCATTTATTTCGAAGTTTGCAGAATTCTTTGAATGGTAAAACTTTCACAAATAACGATGACCTTCACTCGCACCTGGTTCAGTTTTTTGCTGATAAGGACCAGAAATTTTATGAGCGCGGAATCATGCAGCTGAAAGAAAGATGGCAAAAGGTCATTGAGCAAAATGGAAAATCTATAATTGATTAAAAACTATTCTTTGTTTAAAAAAAGTGTTTTATTTTATACTACAAAACCGAAAGTACTTATTTGCCAACCCAATAGGTTATGTATTTCTTACAAATCTTGTAAAAATATTTTAGTGTGTTTAAATTATTTAAATTAAAGATGAGGTTTCGAACAGTGTTAATAGCAAAATTGTACTATCTATTCACATAAACTAATAGTAATTAAATGTCCGTTTATTAAGTGTTTAGGCTTAGCTATGCAATGTTATGATTTGACACATAGCTCATTTTATTTTACTGACATCAAGCTTCAAAGCCATACATGTTATATTTTGCAAAAGTAACACTGTCATAGATTTATACCTCTTTGGAAGTGTCGAGTTTTGTGTTTGAAAAAGTGCATTTGCGGCAAAATTTTCTTATTTAATCAAAAAAAAGCCGCTAAGTCATCTTAGCTGGTAGAAAATTATGATGAGCATGCTCTAACCATAAAAACATGTGAGGGGTGGCTTTGACAATTCAAAAGTGGTGATTTCGATGTGCAAAACGAAGAACGTTCTGGTAGACTGAAAAAGTTTGAAGACGCGAAACTGCAGGAGTTATTGGATGGAGACCCAACCACCATGTAGCACAAAAATCGATTAGCGACCGATTGCGAGCCATGGGAAAAATCGAAAAGATGGGCAAATGGGTGCCCCATCAATTGCATAACAGGCAAATGGAAAATCAAAAAATTGTCTGTAAAATGCTGCTTCAAAGATATGATTGGAAGTCATTTCTACATCGAATAGTGACGAGTAAAGAGAAATAGATTTATTTCGAAAACACTACGCGCAAGATATCATGGTTTTCACCTGGCAAAGCCGGTCCTTCGACTGCAAGACCAAATCGTTTCTCTCGCAATATAATTATCATTACTAAATGTTATTGAAAAATTAGTTTAAATTAATAGACATTCTGTCAAATGATTTAATGTTGATTATCAACAATGTTATTTAGTCATCATATAGTGTTAAATCAATTAATTTTAGAAGATAATACTTTCAAATAATATTACTTTTAATATAATATATGACAATATATATATATATATATATATATATATATATATATATATATATATAAGTATATAAATATATATATACATATATACATAATTGCATTTATTTATTGTTTACACATGAGACTCATGAATGGAAAATAATATCTCCTGAATGCCCATATCAGCTATTTTTAGAAGAAATCACTCATTTAATTATATTTTCCATAACGTTCGCTCATAAATCTGACTGATGACACATAGTATTTTAAACTAGGAATTAGGAATCGTTACAGGCCGATCAGTACAAATCTCATTCCTAACGTAACGCCCAAAAAGGAAGACTATAGATGTCATATCGCACTATCTTGGAGGCCAGAATATATCACCAAAACTACAAATTATACAGTAATTAACATTCTTTGCCATAAGTCATGTGTTTCTCCTGTGGTATGGCTGGCGACTTCATCTTACTGAAACGACACGGTGCAAGCATTTATTTCATTCATTTCGAATCAAAACAAATTTTATTAGGTTATCATGTTAGCGAATACCATCTACAATTAATACAATTCATCTACATTTTCTAAAAAATACAGGCCAACAAAACCACCTAACCAAAAAGCAAACAAAACTTTACTCTTTCCAGATTCGTTTGTGTTTCCTGAACCACATGGGGATTTTAAGTTCTCAAGTTCGGTAGTTCTGCGTATTAATAAAACCATCGAAGTGGAACTGATTTTCATCACTTACGATAATTTTGTTAAAAATAAGTGGATTAACTGTTTGCTGCCATAACATTCAGTTGGTAAGAGTCCACGGCTTCTAGGCTCACTGTGTTAAGTGCTCTTTTTATGCCTAAACGTCCAGGTCTTATCTTAGTATTAGTGCCAAAGAAGATACCAATATTTTGAGTTGCTGATCACGGCGTTGAATTAAAGCTCTCGTGTTTTAAGTTACACTTTGGTTTGCAGGAGTGACACTATTTTCTAAGAGATCATTACTTGCATGTACAGAACTGGTTTATCCACAGTCGAACCACTCTTCAATTTCTTGTATTAATTTCTTAGTAGTGGTAATTACTAGCATAGGTTAACGTCCATATTCTTACACGTAATTTTCGTTGCACTATTACATACGAACTATGATTTTTATAAGTTTTCGCAATTGTCTTTCAACATTGCATTGTATAACGTTCCGTGCTTACTTTTCTGCATCTCTAACAATTAGTATACCTAACTTCAAACGTCAATTTCGATTGTATGTATAGTAACGAGTAATCAAAACAGCCACTTTCTATTCTAACTCCCATTATACAAGACTTTGAATAAGATCGTATATAAAAATAGCCCACGTTGTTTTGTCAAAATGTTACGAAGTTTTTTTTATTTTAACTTAAAAAGAAATTGATATATGTATTTACTGTAATTCTCTGGTTCCAGGATCAGTGTAGGTCTCGTAAAATGAGCAAATGCTTACGATAAATGAGTAATTGTTATTTTAAAACTGCTTTAATCTTTCCTTTTTGTATAAACTTCCTTCTTTTTATTTTTTATAATATAACAAAAGAAATTATTTTCTTTGTACATTCTGACATTACGAATTTAAGTTGATTAAATAAGGATTATATTTTACTAAATGAAATAGATTATTTCTTTTGTTTTAATAGACTTCAATAATACTACATTCATTGTAAATAATTTAATATTTATTTAACTGAATAAAATAAATAATGAAATATATTTAACAATTACAATGATGTAATATTTTTTAACTAAATCATCTATTAATGCTGTTAGTTTTTCAAACTTTTAATATTTTAATAACAATCATTCTTCAGTGTTTCTCTTCATAAATTTGTACTTTAAAATTGACTGCTATTTCCATTTTATAAATATATAATTACTAATAGATAGTATAGATAAATATTTCATAAGGAGAAACGTCTTGCCTAACTTAAGTCTTTATTTTGATTCACATAAAATTGTTCTACTGCCAATTTCACTTCATGTTCCATTTATAAATAGTGTAGTAACAACTTATATTTCGTTAATAGATATCAGCTGCGCCCTGTATGTATTTTACATTATAGAGTTTTTAGGCCATATTTTCGTTGAAAAACTGATTATACTTATAACTTATTTTACCTCTTTTTTTTAAAAAGAAACTGTCTTTTACTAATATTATACGCAATTAAAACTTTTATTAAATAAATTATTTCACTTAGTTCTATTTTAACATAAACACTTTATACTAATTTGTTGAAGTATTAATGGAAATTCTTATCATAACTCTTACTTAGTGTGTATATATTTACTCTATCTTTAAAATTTTGAATCAATTTTTGATTAGTTGTACGTGTTCTTTCAGGTGTAATTATTCGAATGCCCGCATTACTTTCCATCACTCCTATTTATAATTCAATTTGTTTAGTTAATAAAGATTGAGATAAAAAATAAATGCTGATTTTTCAACTATAAAATTATTTCAAACATTGGAGCTATATTTTGAATTATGAAATTATTAAATTTTTTAATTCTACGACCTCGAAGTAGTATGTATTCATTGAATTTACATTTTAGATATCTATAAAAAATTATTTGTCTTAACTTGTATCTGGCAAAATGAATATAATGCTCTTGAAGATTTTGCTTTTTTAAAATGATTTTGCCCTTACATTTTAATTGAAATATTGAATTTAAACACTCTTGTTTTACTATAAATATTATCTTATACAATTAATTGTAACCATGTTTTAATATTTGAATTATTTTTGTTATTTTCAACGTAAAATCGTCCATGTATCGGCCCAAATTCTTTTTTTATAGTTACATTTACATCCAACTTTATTTATTATCTATATTCGTTACTTTCAGTTACCCTTCTCTTGAAGTTCAGTGGATCTATGTATATTACGATGTTATATAACTGAACCTTAGTTTTATTTTAACTTTTTCTTAAACATTCTTGTATAGAAAATTCTATCTCAATTCATATGATACAGTGAGTTCATTTACAATGGTTTTATATCTAATTAATATCAATATCACAATTTGTGCTCTATGATGATGTTTCGCTCGTCTTATAAGTACAGTAAAA